>BSBK01009478.1:0-10000 GCA_027943335.1 Chamaecyparis obtusa
AAATATAACTTAAAGTATAAGAAATTAAAATTATCAAACTTATACTTAAATGTTATATTTGTATAAATTACCCCCCCTCTCTTTCTATAAATTACCCCCCCCCTCTCTCTCTCTCTCACACATTATATAAATCATACTTATAGGGCGTATGCCCTATGTAAATTTATGATTTTCATAGTGCGTGCTATGAAAATTATAAATTTACATAGCGCACGCCCTATAGGGCATGCGCGCTTTGTAAAGGATTTGAATTTACCAATCCTAAGGCTTGGATTTGCCTTGGAGATCCAACCCAAAGGCTTGGACGATTGAAATAGGCCTGAGACATGTTTTCCAGCAGACATACAAAAAAATGACATCTTTTTTTGTGTGCTCCTCGTCAAATTTACTCATGGCTCAAGAACATAAAAATCAAACGACGTGATATTGCAGATCTCTCTGTTAGCTATCTAAGCATATAATTTATTTTGAATTCTGATTATGTTAAGTTTTTCAACTCTAATTTCTTTTGTGTGTATGTCCATTTTTTGTAAAAAACCAACATGTAATATTTTGGGCATAGATTTTGGCTCGTTCATCGAATTTTGCAATAAGTTACATTTTTAGAAACTAGACTCCATTCTACACACTTTAAAAAAAAATTATTAATTTTTGATTAGTTTTAAATGATTTCTAGGGGGAGCACACAGAAATTTCATATTTTCAGGATGTGTGCACTTCGTAAATTCATCAAAAATTATACGTTCATAAAAAAATTACCAAAAAAATCTGAGATAAACTATGTGGTGTTAGCTAACTTCTCACTGGAGTGATTAAAAAAATTCAAAAAAAAAGTTAACATTTTAGTGGGAGCACACCAGACGCTATGTTATATTTTTGGACAAAAAATAGGACCACTTTTTGTGCTCCCCCTTTTTGAGGGCCTTAATCTGCACCATTTTCAAAATAAGTTAGTAGTTTAGGAACTAGATTCAGAGTATTACAACTCTTGTTTTTGTCGCATCTTAAAATTTTGAGTCTAACTATCTTCAATTTCTTGTTGAAGTTCAGAGTTTTCTGATTTCAAGAAAAAAAGTGGCATCTTATACCCCCTTTTTGGTCCCCCATCTTTGTGCACTTACCCATGACATCATAACATTCATAAAATCAAATTAATCTCACAAGTAGAATCCATAATGATATCATATTAGTCATCAAAATAAACATAACATAATGTGCATCCAACCTCTATGGTGATAAAATCCATAATATAAAGTGTCTGAAACTATAATGCATCAAAATATAACATCAAATATGTCTATCACAAAAGCAGAAACTAAAAAGCTATGACAGGCTCGAGGTGAGGCCTCATAGCCCCCTTCTATTGATCTATAGGACCTAAAGAAAGAGGCTCTTAATATGAGCCAATTGGAAGCTAAGGTGGTTGAGACCCTTAAGAAATTGGCCTAGCTAGTGTTCCTTGTATGTAGTTTCTGATTTTTTGGTCTTCTAGTTTTCAAGTTGTAATTTTTTTGTTGGTTCTTGGTTGTTGTTCTTCTTGGTTTCTTTTTTGTTGCAGCCTTTTTGTTTTAGGTCTTTCTTTGGTATTACATTGCTATATCTGATTATGTAAGAATATTTTTGTATAAAGGATTTTGGTGTTGGATATTGCTAATGCATGGGGTGGTGATTGATACATTTTATATATTTAATCACTATGTTACTGAATGGGCACTCATATTGTTGTCATTTGTGGTTTTCCACTGATGTCAACATATGTTTCTATGGAGTACAGGCTGATTATGACAGTGTATGGACATTGTACGGATGTTTTAGAATGTGTGAAGATAGATGAGAGTACATGAAGCTATTGTGATCTTGTAACCAAAATCGCATCATGTAATGTTGCATGTTGGATGAGTTACAAATGTTTTGATGAAGACTAGTTACTGGACAGTGACAGTGGAAGCTGACAGAGCGAGTCTCTGTGTTTCTAGTATATCTTACAGAAGATATGGATTAGTGTATCGAGCTTAAGAGATGAAATACAAGGTACTAAAGATGTTCATTGGTCTGTACAAGGTATGGAATGCTGATGATGTTAGCTATGGCATTTGATCTAGAGAAGACTTATTTGGGAGCTGACTTTGGAGGTGTAGCGTGCATTTTGTTTGGAAAATGTAAATTAAGGATGTCGGTCCTTAATTGTTGTAATGAGGGTATGTGCAAGATCATGAGAGGCCAAAAAGTGGCGATGTAAAAAAATCCACTTTTCACTTGTCCAAAAGTGCATGAAAATATATGTTGACTTTTTAGTAGGCCTAGGTGTCAATACACCTGGGGCAAAGACCCACACAAGCACAAGCCTAATCGGGTACCCAATTTGAAATTGGGTACATGATTTGAAATCGTGTACCCGATATTTCAAAGTTGAAAAAATGGCGGGAGTAAATGAAAAAAATTGAACTTTTATATTAATGTTTAAATATCTATTATATATAATTATATATTAAGTTATATATTTTATATTATAATATCTTAGGGGTTTTTAAATTGTATGTCATATATATTTTATATTATAATATTTTATAAATTAATATATTTTTTTATGTATTAATATGTATTGTATATAATAATATTTAACATTTATATTATATAAATATATGTGCAAATTATATATATATCACGTTTAAAGGGTATTAAGGGGTATTATGTAAATATTTTAATATATATTATATATATTATATAATAATACATATTTTATATTAAAATATTTAATATTATAATATCTTAGAATATTTAAATTCTATGTCATATATATTTTATAGTATAATATTTTATATTAATCTATTTTTTATATATTAATCTATATTGTATATAAATATATTTAACGAACTTATATTATATTTATATGTACAAATTAATATATATATATATATATATATATATATATATATATATATATATATATATATATATATATAATGTTTAAGGGGTATTATGTAAATATTTTATATATTTTTTAATATGTATTATAGATATAATTATATATTAATATATATTTTATATAAGAATATCATATATATATATATATATATATAAACTTTATAGATCATAATATTTAAGTTGTATGTTGAAAGGGGTTACCGAGACTTCCTATGGGTCCTAGTACGCCTTATCATGCGTTAGGACCCCTAGGAAGTCCCCATGACCCCTTTTCAAATATTGGAATGCTCGAGGTGTCCGAAGAGGTCCTATGACCCCTTCAGACACACTCAAGCATTCCAATGTTCAAAAAGGGTCATGGGGACTTTCTAGGGGTCCTAACATGTTATAGGGCGTACTAAGAACACTAGAAAGTCCACATGACCCATTTTGACACATTGAACCCTCAAGTGTGTCCAAAGCGGTCGTAGGACCCCTTCGAACACACTTGAGGGTTCCAATGTGTCAAAAGGGGTCATGGGGACTTCGTAGGGGTCCTAGTATGTCTTATCATGCGTTAGGACCCCTAGGAAGTCCCATGACTCCTTTGGACACATTAGAACCCTCAAGTGTGTCCTATGAGGTCGTAGGACCCCTTTGGACACACTTGAGGTTCAAATATGTCAAAATGGTTCATGGGGACTTTCTAGGGGTCCTAGTATGCCTTATCACGTGTTAGGACCCCTAAGAAGTCCCCATGACCCCTTTTGACACATTGGAAGGCTCAAGTGTGTCCAAAGCGAGTGGTAGCACTCGAGCATTCCAATGTATCAAAAGGGGTCATGGAGACTTCCTAGGGGTCCTAACGCGTGATAAGGTGTACTAGGACCCTTATGAAGTCCCCATGACCCTTTTTGACACATTTGAATGCTCAAGTGTGTCTGAAGGGGCCGTAGGACCCCTTAGGACACACTTGAGTGTTCCAATGTGTCTATAGGGGTCACGGGGACTTCTAGGGGTCCTAACTCACGATAAGGCCTACTAGGACCCCTAGGAAGTCCCATGACCCCTTTTGACACATTGAATGCTCAAGTATGTCTGAAGGTGTCATAGGACCCCTTAGGACACACTTGAGCATTCTAATGTGTCAAAAGGGGTCACAAAGACTGGGTCCTAGGGTCCTAACATGCGATAAGGCCTATTAGGACCTCTAGGAAGTCCCCATGACCCCTTTTGAGACATTAGAATGCTCAAGTGTGTCCAAAGGCATTGTAGGACTGCTTAGGACATATTTGAGTGTTCCAATGTGTCCACAAGTGTCACAAGGACTTCCTAGGGGTCCTAACTCGCAATAAGGCCTACTAGGACCCCTACGAAGTCCTCATGACCCCTTTTGACACATTGGAATGCTCAAGTGTGTCCAAAGGAATCGTAGGACCCCTTAGGACACACTTGAGAGTTCTAATGTGTCAAAAGGGGTCACAAGGGACTTCCTAGGGGTCCTAATGCGTGATAAGACCTATTAGGACCCCTAAGAAGTCCCCATGACCCCTTTTGACACATTCGAATGCTCAAGTGTGTCTGAAGGCATTGTAGGACCCTTAGGACACACTTGAGCATTCCAATGTGTCCACATGGGTCATGGGGACTTCCTAGGGGTCCTAATGTGTGATAAGGCCTATTAGGACCCCTAGGAAGTCCCATGACCCCTTTTGCCACATTTGAATGCTCAAGTGTGTCTGAAGGGTCCGTAGGACCCCTTATGACACACTTAAGCATTCCAATGTGTCAAAAAGGGTCACAAGGGACTTCTTAGGGGTCCTAACATGTGATAAGGCCTACTAGGACCCCTAGGAAGTCCCCATGACCCCTTTTGACACATTTGAATGCTCAAGTGTGTCGAATCGGCATAGGACCCCTTAGGACACACGTGAGTATTCCAATGTGTCAAAAGGGGTCAGGGGGACTTCCTAGGGGTCCTAACACATGATAAGGCCTATTAGGACCCCTAAGAAGTTCCCTTGACACCTTTTGACACATTTGAATGCTCAAGTGTGTCTGAAGGGGCCATAGGACCCCTTAGGACACACTTGAGCATTCCAATGTGTCAAAAGGGTCACGTGGACTTCCTAGGGTCCTAACGCATGATAAGGCCTACTAGGACCCCTAGAAGTCCCCATGACCCCTTTTGAAACATTTGAATGCTCAAGTGTGTCTAAAGGGTCGTAGGACCCCTTATGACACACTGAGCATTCCAATGTGTCCATAGGGGTCACGGGGACTTCCTAGGGGTCCTAACATGTGATAAGGCCTACTAGGACCCCTAGAAGTCCCCATAACCCCTTTTGACACATTGGAATGCTCAAGTGTGTCCAAAGGTGTCATAGGAACCCCTTAGGACACACCTGAGCATTCTAACATGTCAAAAAGGATCACGGTGACTTCTTAGGGGACCTAACTCACGATAAGGCCTACTAGCACTGTTAGGAAGTCCCCATGACCCCTTTTGACATAGTTAAATGCTCAAGTGTGTCTGAAGGTGTCGTAGGACCCCTTAGGACACACTTGAGCACTCCAATGTGTCAAAAGGGGTCACGGGACTTCCTAGGGGTCCTAACACAAGATAAGGCCTATAAGGACCCCTAGGAAGTCCCCATGACCCCTTTCACACATTGGAATGCTCAAGTGTGTTTGAAGGCATCATAAACCCCTTAGGACACACTTGAGTTTTCCAATGTGTCAAAAAGGGGGTCACAAGGATTTCCTAAGGGTCCTAACTTGCGATAAGGCCTACTAGGACCCCTAGGAAGTCCCCATAACCCCTTTTGACACATTTGAATGCTGAAGTGTGTCTGAAGGTGTCGTAGGACCCCTTAGGACACACTTGAGAATTCCAATATGTCAAAAGGGTCACTAGGACTTCCTAGGGGTCCTAATGCCCAATAAGGCCTATTAGGACCCCTAGGAAGACCCCATGACCCCTTTTGACACATTTGAATGCTCAAGTGTGTCTGAAGGGGCCGTAGGACCCCATATGACACACTTGAGTCTTCCAATGTGTCAAAAGGGGTCATGAGGAATTCCTAGGGGTCCTAATGTGTGATAAGGCCTATTAGGACCCCTAAGAAGTCCCCATGACCCCTTTTGACACATTTCAATGCTCAAATGTGTCTGAAGGGGCTGTAGGCCCTGTTAGGACACACTTGAGCATTCCAATGTGTCCATAGGGGTCACAGGGACTTCTTAGGGGTCCTAACATGTGATAAGGCCTATTAGGACCCCTAGGAAGTCCCCATGACCTCTTGTGACACATTTGAATGCTCAAGTGTGTCTAAAGGGGCTGTAGGACCCCTTGGGACATGCTTGAGTGTTCCAATGTGTCAATAGGGGTCACAAGGACTTTCTAGGGGTCCTAACTCATGATAAGGCCTACTAGGACCTCTAGGAAGTCCCCATGATGCCTTTTGACACATTGGAATGCTCAAGTGTGTTCAAACACATCGTAGGACCCCTTAGGACACACTTGAGCATTCCAATGTGTCAAAAGGGGTCACGGGGACTTTCTAGGGGTTCTAACACATGATAAGGTCTATTAGGACCCCTAGGAAGTCCCCATGACCCCTTTTAACACATTGGAATGCTCAAGTGAGTCCGAAGGTGTTATAGGACCCCTTAGGACACACTTGAGAGTTCTAATGTGTCAAAAGGGGTCATGAGGACTTCCTAGGGGTCCTAAAGTGTGATATGGCCTATTAGGACCCCTAAAAACTCCCCATGAAACCTTTTGACACATTGGAATGCTCAAGTGTGTTCGAAGGCATTGTAGCACCCCTTAGGACACACTTGAGTGTTCCAATGTGTCCACATGGGTCACGAGGACTTCCTAGGGGTCCTAATGCGTGATAAAGACTATTAGGACCCCTAGGAAGTCCCCATGACCCATTTCAACACATTTGAATGCTCAACTATGTCTGAAGTGGTGGTAGGACCCCTTATGACACACTTCAGTGTTCCAATGTGTCAAAATCAGTCACGGTGACTTCCTAGGGGTCCTAATATGTGATAAGGCCTATTATGACCCCTAGGAAGACCCCATGACCTCTTTGGACACATTTGAATGCTCAAGCATGTCCAAAGAGGTTGTAGGACCCATTAGGACACACTTGAGCATTCCAATGTGTTCATAGGGGTCACGGGGACTTCCTAGGGGTCATAATGTGTGATAAGGCCTATTAGGACCCCTAGGAAGTCCCCATGACCCCTTTTGACACATTTGAATGCTCAAGTGTGTTTGAAAGGGCCGTAGAACCCCTTAGGACACACTTGAGCATTCTAATGTGTCCACACTAGGACCCCTAACTTGCGATAAGGCCTACTAGGACCCCTAGGAAGTCCCCATGACCCCTTTTGACACATTGGAATGCTCAAGTGTGTCCAAAAAAATTGTAGGACCCCTTAGGACACACTTGAACATTCTAATATGTCAAAAGGGGTCAAGGGGACTTCCTAGGGGTCCTAATGTGTGATAACACCTATTAGGACCCCTAGGAAGTCCCCATGACCCTTTTTGACATAGTTGAATGCTCAAGTGTGTCCGAAGGGGCCGTAGGACCCGTTAGGACACACTTGAACATTCCAATGTGTCCATAGGGGTCACGGGGACTTCCTAGGGGTCCTAACATGTGACAAGGCCTATTAGGACCCCTAGGAAGTCCCCACGAAGCCTTTTGACACATTTGAATGCTCAAGTGTGTCTGAAGGGGCTGTAAGAACCCTTAGGACACACGTGAGCATTCTAATATGTCAAAACGGGTCACAGGGAATTTCTAGGGGTCCTAACACATGATAAGGCCTATTAGGACCCCTAAGAAGTCCCCATGACCCCTTTTGACACATTCAAATGCTCAATTGTGTCTGGAGGGCCCATAAGACCCCTTAGGACAAACTTGAGCATTTTAATGTTTCAAAAGGGGTCATGGGGACTTCCTAGGGGTCCTAATACATGATAAGGCCTATTAGGAACCCTAGGAAGTCCCCATGACCCCTTTTGATACATTTGAATGCTCAAGTGTGTCTAAAGGGTCCGTAGGACCCCTTATGACACATTTGAGCATTCTAATGTGTCAAAAGGGGTCACGGGGACTTCCTAGGGGTCCTAACATGTGATAAGGCCTATAAGGACCCCTAGGAAGTCCCCATGACCCCTTTTGAAACATTTGAATGCTCAAGTGTGTCTGAGGGGCTGTAGGACCTGTTAGGACACACCTGAGCATTCTAATGTGTCCATAGGGGTCATGAGGACTTCCTAGAGGTCCTAATGCATGATAAGACCTATTAGGACCCCTAGAAAGTCCCCATGACCCCTTTTGACACATTTGAATGCTCAAGTGTGTTCGAAGGGGCCGTAGGACCCCTTAGGACACACTTGAGTGTTCCAATGTGTCCATAGGGGTCACAGGGACTTCTTAGGGGTCCTAAATCATGATAAGGCCTACTAGGACCTCTAGGAAGTCCCCATGACCCCTTTTGACACATTAGAATGCTCAAGTGTGTTCTAAGGCATCGTAGGACCCCTTAGGACACACTTGAGCATTCCAATGTGTCAAAAGGGGTCACGGGGACTTTTTAGGGGTTCTAACATGTGTTAAGGCCTATTAGGACCCCTAAGTAGTCCCCATGACCCCTTTTGACACATTGGAATGCTCAAGTGTGTCCAAAGGCATCGCAGGACCCCTTAGGACACACTTGAGAGTTATAATGTATCAAAAGGGGTCATGGGGACTTCCTAGGGGTCCTAACATGTGATAAGGCCTATTAGGACCCCTAGAAAGTCTCCATGACACCTTTTGACATATTTGAATGCTCAAGTGTGTCCGAAGACACCGTATGACCCCTCAGGACATACTTGAGTGTTCCAATCTATCCACATGGGTCACAGAGACTTCCTAAGGGTCCTAATGCATGATAATGCATATTAGGACTCCTAGGAAGTCCCCATGACCCATTTTGACACATTTGAATGCTCAAGTGTGTACAAAGGGGCCATAAGACCCCTTATGACACACTTGAGCATTCCAATGTGTCAAAAGGTGTCACGGGGACTTCCTAGTGGTCGTAATGAGCGATAAGGCCTATTAGGACCCCTTGGAAGTCCCCATGACCCTTTTTGACACATTCAAATGCTCAAGTGTGTCCAAAGGGTCCATAGGACCCGTTAGGACACACTTGAGCATTCCAATGTGTTCATAGGGGTCACGGGGACTTCCTAGGGGTCCTAATGCGTGATAAGGCCTATGAGGACCCCTAGGAAGTCCCCATGACCCCTTTTGACACATTTGAATGCTCAAGTGTGTCCAAAGGGGCCGTAGGACCCCTTAGGACACACTTGAGCATTCCAATGTGTCCACAGGGGTCACGGGGACTTCCTAGGGGTCCTAACTTGTGATAAGGCCTACTAGGACCCCTAGGAAATCCCCATGACCCCTTTTGACAAATTTGAATGCTCAAGTGTGTCTGAAGGAGCCGTAGGACCCCGTAGGACACATTTGAGCATTCCAATGAGTCCCACAGGGGTCACGGGGACTTCCTATGGGTCCTAACTCATGATAAGGCCTACTAGGACCCCTAGGAAGTCCCCATGACCCCTTTTGACACATTTGAATGGTCAAGTATGTCCAAAGGGTCTGTAGGACCCCTTATGACACACTTGAGCATTCTAATGTGTCAAAAGGGGTCACGGGGATTTCTTAGGGGTTCTAACACACGATAAGGCCTATTAGGACCCCTAGGAAGTCCCCATGACCCCTTTTGACACATTTGAATGCTCAGGTGTGTTTGAAGGGGCCGTAGGACCCCTTATGACACACTTGAGTGTTTCAATGTGTCAAAAAGGGTCACGGGGACTTCTTAAGGGTCCTAATGCATGATAAGGCCTATTAGGACCCCTAGGAATTTTCCATGACCCCTTTTGACACATTTAAATGCTCAAGTGTGTTTGAAGGGACCGTAGGACCCGTTAGGACATACTTGAGCATTCCAATGTTTCCATAGGGGTCACGGGGACTTCCTAGGGGTCCTAACGTGTGATAAGGCCTAT
>BSBK01009478.1:15000-419199 GCA_027943335.1 Chamaecyparis obtusa
TGTTGTCGGACAATTCAAAGAATTGTGTATTTCTTCATATAAACTTGTGCGAACAAGAGTTCTGAAAGTGATTTAACCTTCTTTGGCAGTGACCTCACCCTTTCTTTTCTTGACTTCTAACAGGTATGTCCTCTAACGAGGACTAGTGCTGTAATGTTTCAATAAGCTCCTAACAGGGCTAAATCTTCTAACAAGGATACTATACTCTCAGTACATTATTTGTGGGTGCTAATTCCCACTAGGTTTTTACCTTAACAAGGTTTCTCCAAGACCAAAATATTGTGCTATTGTGTTGGCATTCATTGTGTTCATTGGATCTAATATTGCTTCTATTCAAAGTTTAAAGTTTAATATTCTATCATACAACTAATTCAACCGTCCCGCCCTCACCCCCTCCCCCCAATTGTATTGTGGACTGTTATTCCTAACATTTGGGTCCCTTCGAAACCTATTTTTTCTGTAGTAAAAACATCCTATAGTAAAACTCAAATGTTTTGACCAAATTATACCATAATAGTTAAATGAAAGGAAACAATGACATATATTAACCCCACAATTTACAAATCTAAATTAAGATTTTTCTATAGATAAATCAAAGATTAAATTCTAACACTAGACATAAGTATAAATAAAATTATAAAATCGGATCATTTACATATCTCCATATAAACCGTATGACCATAATTATATTAGAAATAAACAAATCAAATTAAACCAAAAATTTTAAGATATTCAAATCTTTGCGATTGCTAATGAATCTCAATACTAGTATCTTCTCCAAATCGATAATGTACCAAGTGGAATTCCTTGTACAAATGTAATGCACCCAAATTTCATTTGTCAGATTTGTCAAAACTTACAAAATAGTAATGAAACAATAAACAGAATGTGTGGGATTTCTTTGAAGGGCAACTCGTCAACTGAAATGCCTAATCCCGTGGAACTGATATTAGAATAACGGAACCAATCAATCCTAATTTGAAGATCTTACCTCATAGATCTAAATAAAATTATAGAATAGTTTACAAAAAAGACACTGATAATACACTTGTTTAATACTAAACTTGAGCAAGATATAGTCGTGAACGCCGCCAATTGCAGTCCCAGTAGTATGCATCTAAAAATTAATATGATGATATTTATGTTTTGGCTCTGAAAGCATGTTGTCCTTTTTTTCAGGACATGTGTCATTCTAAATGTTCATACTATTAATGGTCAGTGTCTATGCTAATTTGTTTATATTTATTAACTAGCATAGCACTTTCACTTAAAGGAAGTGCAAGGGATACGTCCCTAGGTATTTAATTTGAAAGTATAATTGAAGCTTTATATAATAAAAGTAAGTGTATAAAAGTGTAAATGAGAAGTCAACATAATCAAAGTACATTAAATGTCAAGGTATTTATACAATGTAAATAACTGGAGAATATCGACTATATCAAGCCCAAATAGATCATAAGTAATGATTCTCCTTCAACAGAATAATGAAATTTTAGGAAAAATAACTTTTGTTGAAGTGATACAAAGTAAAATTAAATGTTATCTCATGCAGAAAAAAGTAGGATGAGTAGCTTCTGGACATTAAATGAATATACAAGCACTAATTTGCATCTAAAGAACTATACATTTCTAGGCAATACACAATAGTTTTCATCGGAAGGACTATACACTACTCTACAAAATACATGATACTGCCTTTGTTTAATGGAGAAAAGATTAAATAAAGATGCAAAGTGCGCTTGAGGTATAAGATTGTTAGAAACATTATTAAAACACAAGTTAAAGTGTGCCACAAAATTAGATGGTCATGGTTACCTAAATTGTTCAATGGAAAAACATGTAGATTAAGCATAATGTATCATTGATACATTCTCAAAATCTATTGTAGTGTATATCTCCAAACAAATGCTAAGAATTTCAGCTGTAGAAAACAAATAAAACAAGAACACCTATTGTAGACTATTTTAATATTTGAATACCATTCAGAATAAAAACTCTCTAGAGCCATCTACTATAATAAGATGATAAACTTCCAACCTGCCATTACCAATTTGTGCCAATAACATGTCGCAATATGAAAGTCCATTATATGTGCCAATTGACTCTCCAAACTAGACTAATTTGCAATACCTTCTCTTCTTGTTCATTGACCTCTTTTTCTCACCTTAGATTCCTTTAGTAATTTTTTCTAGGATCTAACAAAGAGCTCAAAGGAGTGAATGAATTCAAAGTTACTCATGTGAAGCGGGAAGGTAATAACAAAGAAGATTGCTTGTCTAACTAGGCATTAACCTTTGAACATAAAAGTGGCATTATGATAGAAGATCTTAGATCGTGTAATTTGAATTAAAGAACATTATCATGCATTTAATTTGAGTCATTTTAAGAGTACCAATGTGCATTGGCAAAGATGTATGAAGTGGAGTTATCTTTGAGGTGGTGGCCGATGTGACAAATTTTGTTTTGCATGACATCTCATTAATAGTGGCGGATAATCAAAAAAATTATTTTAAACTGACATTTGAAGCTCGTCGATGCAAAATAAAGTATTATTTGGGAATTGTGCTTTGGCCTGGTTGCAAGAGAATGGAGACAAATTTCACTATCACTGCAACAAAGAAACAACACCCATTTAATGGGAAGATTATAAAGAAAAGATTGGGGAAAATGATTTTATTAAAAGATAAAAAATTGTTGAAGAGTGTGATGATAATTTTAGGGGAGATGTTCAATGAGGTGGAGAACCAACATAGAACAAATACAGATGTGTTTTCTATGGTCATGGTGTGAGGTTTCCATCTTGGAGAATCAAAGGAAACAGTGAGTGAGGTGATGGTGTCCATTGTTCCACCATAATTTCTTGTTGGCATGGATGACATTATTGACTGAGCGATTCCAAGGTTCAAAATTATTTTGGGTGGCAAGCACGGTGGTTTAGAGAGAATTTAGTGATGTAAATGCACTCTAGTTGTATGGAGGTTTGATGAGAAGCATCAGAGACATAGATTCAAGGAGGCTTATCTCAAATGGATGACATTAAAAATGGTGGTGGAAATTCACAAACTAGATGAAGAAATTAAGGAGATGAAGCACGCAGCTGGGTGGATGACAAAAGATGAAGAGAAGTTGAACAAAAAACTTTGAGACATCGGTAGCAATGCAAACAAGAGTAATGTGGTGCTTACGAGCTAAGATGGGCAAGGTCTCAGAAATATTCAATGCAATTTTGATAATTCTCGGGTGACTGTTCTTTGCATCATTTTTTCCTTAATGTTTATAATGGGTACTGTTTATGGTTGTAAATTTTATAATTATCCATGGGAAAAATAGTTCAGTTGAATGCCAGGTTGTTTTTTAGAAATGTTATTATATAACTGAAACTGTAAATGCAGAAGATGGGATAGAAAGTGGTGGGTTTATTACAGTGTTTCAGGAAGCAGTGGTTCTATGTAATGATGTCCATTGGTGTAGGACGGGATTAGAGATAAGTCTTTATATTACTTTTATGTATTTGTTTTAAGTTATCAATAAAATCAAAACTTGTTACCGAGAAAAAAAATAGAAATGAAATTACACCACCACTTTCATTTTCCTATATATGTCATAATAACAAGAGTAAAGATACGTGAAAATAATTTTCCTACATATGCCATAATAAAAATCAAGATACCATTTAGTACCCATTTGTGCACGTGTATTCAAACATGAAAACATAATAGGCAAGTTTAAAAAAACCATTGTTTAAATTTACAAAAACCTAAACTAGATGTAAAAATCAAGTCCTAAATATTCATGAGTATATCATAAAGAATAAATATAATCATGGAAACTCATAAAATCAAACCAAAAATAAAAACACTTGAGAAACCTAAATAATCATTACCAAAACTACAAACACTAAAACTATAAAAAAATGCATCCCTTACAACTTCAATCTGCGGAGATAAATAAATATAACACACCTATTTAAATTAAGAACTTGATGATCAACCACATCAAGCTGTTGAATACAGAGAAGCAACAAAATTATGTGAAAAGATTAATGTCTTTGATATATCAGTTGGGCTTAAATTCTGTAAAGATAAGAGAAAAACCAAATCTTGACCATTATGGACTAGTGAACTTCAGTTTTGAAACTATTCAAGTCGGGGTTGAAGATCAAAATTTTAAGGGATTCATTTACTATTTTTGAAAAATGAGATTTGCTATTCTAATCCAAATTCTATTATTTGGAATGTGTCTACTAAAATTTTTGAGAGGCTTTGTGTTATTGGGGAGGAGGATGGGGATAATTTGGTGGTTGGTCTGAAGTACATAGGCATTTAGAGCATCAAAACCATAAGGAATCCCTTTGAATTGTTGAGGATTTCAAGGAACCGGAGCTCTATTAGGCTTCATGCTCTAAGAGCGGGATGAAAATATCACCATTAGCATAGGAGAAAACACCATTCACTAGATGTCTAACACAAATTTAACTAATGATGGGTTCAATAGTCCAAACCCAAAAAATGTGACTGTTAACTACAAAAAAACATTTCCATTTGATTCAATTTGAAACCAAACACTTATTATCTATTATAACACATTCTCAATCCTCAAAACAATGAACTATAAGAAACCATTCTCAATTCTCAAACAAATGAACTATTTCTTAATCCTCGAATCAAAGATCTAATTTCAATTTTCTTTTTAGTGGGTAGTTAATAATCATTTTAGCATTGAATGTTTTATAAATCTTACTAAAAGATGTCTAGTGATGGAATGACAAGCCTAAGTATGATCTCGAATCTCTTTCTACAATAACTTTTTTGATACTTGGTCTCAACAATTTGCAATTCAAGCTCACTACGCATCGGCTCAAGTTAAGCAACAGCGATTACAGCTTAAGGAATATGTATTAATTATGTTAAGCTTTCTCAAAAATATCATATTATGTGTACACAATCACCAAGCTCAAGGCGATCCACCAACATTGAGATAAAAATGAATGAAACTAATTATATCATGGGTAAGAAATCAAATGTCGAGAGAAGCATTTGGTTGTGATCCTCCAACATAGCTTTGCTAATATTTGGTCTCATCTGTTAGTGTTTAATTCTAACTCCGATTCTCACCTTTAGTTCTGCTGCGTGATTTTTCTAATCACTCTTTTGACATTCTGTTCTAATTCGTTATTTGTGAAGGAGAGGTTGTTCATGTTCAGTCCAAACAGTGTGATTGAGGATGATTCCTACATGCATGTCTAATTAGAGGAGAATAGTAGGCTATTCTTTTACAACTCACCGTGATTTCTTATGTTATGCTGTGAATAAACTTTGTATAAATCCTTTTGATTTGCTTTGCAATTAAGAAATCGAGCACAATGTAATCAGTTGAATTTTTATTTTATGCAGCTTTATTTTTTTAATTTTTGCAAGTATTATTTTCTTTTTTTCTTATAATTAGATCTATGCCGCAAAATTCTACATGGTATCAAAGCTAAGGCTGTTAGGAAGAAAAGTAAATATTTTTTTGCAGGTACAAAACATTAGAGCTCAAAGAATGGATTTTCATCTTCTCTCATTATCATGCTATTCAATTATTTTGAATGCACACCAAAGATTCTGATTTGGCCCACAAGTAGAGGCTTGCATCAAACAGTTATGAAAATAGAGGTTGAATCGAATTCTGCCACACAGAGAGGTCAAGATCATGCTCTCTTCACATTGGTCTTGCCTTCTTTTTCTCTCTAGTGATGCACTACTTTTGTGGATCTATCATGCCTCTCTTTTCAATATTATGGAGAGGTTTTTTACTGTTCGTGTTGGTGATTCTTTGGTTCCACATTTGATTAGTTTATATAGACAATTGGCACCTATATTTTCAACTAGTAATTAGTTCCTACATGGTTGAGTAGTGTCATTAGGGTCACTTGTACAGATTTATGTGTCATCTGCATCCTTGAATGATAGATGTTTTGCCTTTATTTGCCATCTACTCATTGTTTGGGAGCACATATGCAGATTATTGTCTTTTGTATCTTCGATTGACAGATGTTTTGCCTTTGTTTTCCATCTTCTCATTATTCGAATAGTGTCATTGGGGGCACTCATGCAGATTGATCCTAGTCTTCATCTTGGTTTTAGAGGAGTTGAACTTCATTCAGCACTGTGACAGTTATCATTCGATAGATGTCCACAATTTTCTTGTCACAAGAGATTTTCTTTTGCTTTCTATTTCTATAAATTTTGAGGGGGTTTATTGCCACTAGCTTTTCCCTCTTTCCTCATTCCTTTCTTTAGTTTTTTTTTTCTCCTTAGTTAGAATTAAGGGGGGGTGTTAGTGTTTAATTCTAACTCTGATTCTCACCTTTAGTTCTGTTGCGTGATTTTTCTAATCACTCTTTTTACATTTTGTTCTAATTCATTATTTGTGGAGGAGAGGTTGTTCATATTCAGTCCAAACAGTGTGATTGAGGATGATTCCTACATGCATGTCTAATTAGAGGAGAATAGTAGGTTATTCTTTTGCAACTCGTCGTGATTTCTTATGTTATGCGGTGAATAAACTTTGTATAAATCCTTTTGATTTGCTTTGCAATTAAGAAATTGAGCACAATGTAATCAATTGAATTTTTATTTTGTGCAGCTCTATTTTTTTAATTTCTGCAAGTATTGTTTTCTCTTTTTCTTATAGTTAGATCTATGCTGCAAAATTCTACATCAGCAATTTGCAATTCAAATTTAGCACCATGGATTATTGCTTAGGGAATTTGTATTAATTTTTCAAAAATATCAAGCCACCAAGCTAAGGATAAATCATTAAGATTATGATCAAAATGAATCGTTTGCCAAGATAAGGAAATTCAAATTCAAATGCAACTTGTGTTCCCAAAATCGCTAATTACATAGTTGAAAAATACCAAATAAACACAGACATACCACATAAAGAACTAGTTTTTGAGGTGCCTAAAATAAAACTTATGCAAAGTTAAATCCAAAAAACAATCTGACTTGACTTGTGAGTTAACAATTTCCAAGGAAAAGTTCTCATTCAATAATCGAAAACATAGAGACAGATAATTGATCACAACTCTATATTTAAATTAAGTGTTTATGGATTTGACTGTCTGAGTCAAATCCAGAAACAATTCACTCCGATATCATGAACTATTAAAATTTCATGTTTGCACACACACACACATACACACATATCTGTGTGTGTATGTTTAGTTCCAGTTCATAGCCCCTAAACATAAACTAAAACCTTGAAATGCCAACAGAGAGTGTGTAATACCAATGAAAAACTTAATCACAAAAATAACTAAAATTTGTGATCCAACTCATTAAGCTTTATACAAGATCTTGGTAAGCAGGAAACAAGATTTGTTTGTCCAATAACATCCATCTCCAATGAGTAATTAAAAAAAAATACTCACAGAAAGTAAAATTGATTTCAATTGAGTTCTCATTCAACTCCAAAATGCCCAAAAGTAAAATCTCAAAGAATCCTACACGTTATTTCTTACCTAGAAGCAAAATGTAAATTTGCAACCAAATAAAAATAGCCCACATCCTAAAACTTTAAACCATTAGATCCTATACTAAATTTTTTACCAATTTCACACTCTAATCCTACACTACATTTATTCCCCGAAAACTAATGAAAACTTGCAAACAAATAAAACCCTAAATAGTTTCAAGCTTAACCCTGTGGACCTTGTACCAAATTCCTTCTGAATCTAAAAAACAAAGGGTGAACATTTTACAAACATACCAAATATTAATTGTATCCTCTTCAACTTCTCTCCTACATTTCAACATGTAGAATATGATTTCCATATTCAACCGATGTCTCTATGCTTTATACTTATTCACACGTGACGCGACTAAGCTCCCTACAAAATGTACCATTGTCAAAATTTCAAAAACTAGAAAACACAACAGATTTTCTTAAAATTTTCAGCATCTGTTTTTCATGATTTGCATATTTTATGGTCGAAAACCACAATTTAAAAAAAAAAATCGCTATATTTTCACGAATCTGAAAAAAAAAAAGTTTAACCTTTTTTTTATTTTTTTTGTCTTTGATACGTTTTATAGAGAACTTAGCCTGTGCCAATTACAACAAATTCAGCTCTGACAGCTATTCATTCTCTTCTTCAAAGTTCCCTAACTTGGCACGTGTATGAGGAATGTTAGCAAAGATTGTTAAATCGATCTTCAACAACAATAAAACATATAAGACCCCATTACTTTGAAGCTTTTTGCATAACAGTTAACATGTCGTGTTTTTGTACCACACTTATTTATCTTTGTATGTACACACGGCTTCAAAAGAATCCATGCACAAACATCTCTTTGACCTCTTTGCTCTCTGTGCTTCACATCTTGTATTAATGTTCCTATCTTGTGGATCAACTTCTACAGCTCGTTCCACAAAGTAACCTTGGCAAAATAGTTTCCTTCCTTTTGTTTTTCACGAGCCCATCAATTTAGGCCTTGCCCTGCTAAACTAAAGTTCCTAATCTCAGGAAATGCTGACCCACACTACTGAGGCTCTAGTTTGTTTTGCATAGCATTAAAGCCATTTATTCAAAATAGTGAAAATTACAAAATACACCTTTTGGTACCCTAAAAAATTCGAACTTTCTTGGGTAAGGTACAGGAATCCATTGTAGCAGAAGCTTAAGAATTCAGTCCTGTTTGATTGCAGAGGTAAACAGTATACTGTCGACACAACAACTCACTGACACCGCAGCCAACTACTTACTGGAGGAGGTACTTTCAATTGAGTTTGGGTAGTGTTGCAGGTGCGCTACAATCTAGACCCCTTTAGCAGATGTTATCATCCCAACATGATCCACTGGGCAAAAATGGCAGCGGCTAAGCTTCATCAAAAATACATCAAAATAAAAAAAAAGTCAAAAAAAAAAATTCAGATTTGCAAAAATACAGTGATTTTTTTGTAAATTTTTAGTGATTTTCAATCATAAAATGTGCAGATCATGAAGAACAGATGCTGAAAATCTGTTGTATTTTCTATTTTTTGAAATTTGATCAAAGGTACATTTTAGATAGAGCTTAGCTGAGTTCGACAAAAATTACTATCCCTCCACTCTTATAGCTCAATACCAGAAGACAGGCAGTTTTAGCTGTGATACAGTTTTAGTCTTAGATTTAGTGTAGATGTAATCAAACTCTTGCATTTTCTGAATAATTGTATTTGAATTGTTTTTCATTTTTGAATGTTGATTAAAAGAGAATAGTGATTCTATTTAAACTCTATTTACTGATTTAACTCAATTGTAATTATTGTCCATTTTTCATTGATTTCTGTGCCTATAAATCCTGCAGTGTTCTCTATATATATGGTTTTTTTTGGTTGTTGCGACCGGCTTTGCTGAATTATTAGGTGAGCATGTTGTCTTTCTTCAAAAGATTAAATCACTGCATATGTACAGCAAACTTCACTAGTGTAGAATAGAAAAGAGGGGATTTCATATAAATTGGGTTTAATGCAGGTGACTAAATATAAGCTTCATGCTTGTTATAATATTATTCTCCCTCTCTGGAATATACTCTACTTCTTTTAGGAATATACTCTTATCTCTATTGTAAAGAGAGAAACCACCTTTTTTAGGCAACAAATTTTAATGTTACTTATTAAGGCTTTTTAATGCTACTTACTAAGGCTTTGTGTAATATTCTCTATTTCTATTGTGAAAAATGCTAGACATTGTTTTTTTTCAACTCCAAGTTATGATGTGACTCTCTAGATTAAAACAATATTTAAATAATTGTATAAATTATTTCATTCTTAAATGTTGATCAAAAGACAATGGTAATTCTATTTAAATTCTATTTATTGATTTAACTCAAATGTCGTTATAATAATTGTTAATGCCATTGTTATTTGCCTATGATTACCTAGCAATATAGGCATTGTAAATATGCATTTTATTGGATAATTTTGACTTCATGGTGAAACATTGTGATTATCAAATTATACTACTATGTATAAATGTAAGGTTTATGTCATGTCCCCTTTTTAGAGACATGTTCTTTCATGACGGATTTGTCTATCATCGACTCTCGTAGACAAATAGTTTGGAGAGAGAGTCATTGTGTGGATCATTTGATTGCTTATTGCTGACAGAGCCTACATCTAGTTTGAACCTACATTTAGTCTAGTTGGGCCTACATTCGGTTATGAGACATCTTGACCTACATGGTTATATTTTTGAGTTGAGAAATGTACTTTATTATTATAATGTTATTTTATTATAAAGTACATGAGAAATGTACTTTATTATAAAGTACATTATAATGTACTTTATGTCATGTCCCCTTTTTAGAGATGTTCTTTCATGACGGATTTGTCTATCATCGACTCTCGTAGACAAATAGTTTGGAGAGAGAGTCATTGTGTGGATCATTTGATTGCTTATTGCTGACAGAGCCTACATCCAGTTTGAACCTACATTTAGTCTAGTTGGGCCTACATTCGGTTATGAGACATCTTGGCCTACATGGTTATATTTTTGAGTTGAGAAATGTACTTTATTATTATAATGTTATTTTATTATAAAGTACATTATAATTAGATATTTTTAGAAGTTCTAGTAACTGCTCAAGAAAAAGAATAAATAGAGGGCTTGGGCTATCATTTCTACATGCTTAGATTTGGGATTTCTTCTACTTCTTCATTGTGAAGCAATTTGTAGCCTTGTGGTCTGCAAATATTATTTGATCTTTGGGAACGATCACTCCCTTAGATTGGCATAACTGAGGTAGTGAAATATCTACTGAAGGGTTGCACATTTGGAGTTGGTACTCAGCCATCTCATTTGTACTTCATTGAGAAATTGTTTGAAGGGTTTGTTTGTGGTTGAAATAAGGGTTTGAATTCACCTCTTGCATTGGTGAATCAATTTGGCAAGGAATTGGAGACAAAGTGGCACATTTTCAGAATTGCAATATCAGTGTTTGGAACTAATAATCTGCTCATATCTCCTAATCTTATTGAAGAATAATTTTATGCTTTTAGGAGGATCATCCTACATCCCTGGCGATCACATTCATGGCAATTTGGGGTGTTGAAAACCCTCACTGAATTTTCCAGGAAGGCCGTACAGTACGGCCTAGTACGACACCAGGTCTGTGCAGCATACATCAGAGAACAAGGTCAGTTTGGGGTCTGTTTTGCAGTGTTCAGCATCAGTTATCAAGCAGGGTGTTGGGAGCAGCGTCCAGGTGCACTTCATGATCATTTGTTGATGTATTGAATGTCAAATATATGCATAAAGATTGTATGTAACAGTCAGGTCTGAGATTGCACTGTTCTGACATTAATTTGATATTGTAATCAGGTCATATATCTCTGTTATAACAGTCAGTCTTCTATCATTTGTAATTGAAATCAGTCACTGTTATTGTCATGGTATCCTATTTTTGATAGTGCAATGAATGAGGGTCTATGTTCATATAAAGACAGTCCATACATTTCATGACATAGCTCAGTAGATATAAACAGTCCATTGTATTCAGAATTTTGCTATACATTATCTTTGGATTGATCTAATAGTTAAGGTGTATTGCAAAGGCATTGGCTTGTCACAATTCAGTGCTCATAAGTAATAATTTGTATTCAATCCATAAATCTAAACATTGCAATCAGAAATTAGTGAAGTTCATAATATATTGGCATCGAGTCCGCTCTATTGTATTTCATTACTTCATTGGTATTGTTATCTCAATAACATTTGGTGCCCAAAAACAAATATCAATCTGAACACATCATTTGAAACAAGAACATTCAGTACATGCCAACTGTTCGACGAATTGACACGGATCAGATTTGAGGGTTTTAGTGATCCTATTGGTGAGGGTCATTACAGTGGTATCAGAGCAGTGTTCTTGCCATCCTGTTGGGTAAGAAACCTATATGCATCCTTCAGCATTTGGGCATCACAGGTACTACACACGAAGAAGAAGAACACTAGAGGGTGAACAGGACTTCGGAGATACTCTTACCATGGGTGAGAGACAGTCACAGAGCCCACCTAGAATTCTTGATGATGAGAGGGAATTTTTTCAGATTATGACTACGGGACAGCAGGAGATGGTCCAGTCCTTGCGTAATTTGACCACTATGATGGAGAGAGTGGTTCAACCCAGAGCACAGGAACAGGTTAGAGGTACACTTGATCATTATAATAGGAACATGGCAGGTTCACAGGGTGCTCCTAGGCACAGGTCTTGGACAGCGGATAGACCTACTCGTCCTACTTTCCTTAGAGAGGAGGCTCAGGAGGCAGGAGAGGGTGATGTACAGGATGAGTTTTAGGATGATCTTAGAGTTGCTACTGTAGAATGGCAGGCATTACCACCACATGTGCGTGAGTTACTTAACTTTGATCGCTACTTAAACCAGAGGAGAGAGCACATGAGGAATACTCAGCAGAACAGGAGACCTAGAGGAGGCCATGACAGTGAGTTGCAACGAGCTGCTAGCAAGCTCACTTTACCTTCTTTTAATGGTAGTGGATAGATGACAGCACAGGCATGGATACATAAGTTGGATACATTCTTAGCATTGAGGCCCATGTTAGAGATAGATACCATCAGATATGCCACCTTGCATTTGGAGGGCGCAGCTCATGACTGGTGGTCACATGGAATGGTGACTTTGCAGCACAACCAGGTGACTTCCTACTAGGATTTTGTAAATAGATTGGTGGAGCATTTCGACAGGAAGGATCCTGAGATATTCTTCTGTGATCTTGCACAATTGAGACAGAGGCACTTAATGACCTACGCAGGAAGAAGCTATGCTTCTATTGCAAAGGTCCATATGATAGGGATCATGACTGTCCTTTGAGGCCTAAGGGGAAGGCCAATAGAGTTATGTGGGTGTACTTTGAGGACTCAGATTCAGATAGCACAGCACATGAGGATGAGCATAGTGACACAGAGCTTGAGGTAGAGGCAGAGGCAGAGGCTTCAGAGCCTAAGGTGGAGCCGGAGCTACATTTGCAGCAGGCACACTTATCTAGTATTCAGTAGGAGGGGTCCTTTAGATTGCGTGGAGTTCTAGTAGGACATAAGGTGATTACCCTAGTTGACACAGGTACTACACATAATTTCATCGATGCACGTTTGGTTGAGCACCGTGGCATTGAGACAGAGGAGTTTGAGGGTCTCCGAGTACAGGTTGCTGATGGTTATAGTCTTAAGTATAACAGGATGATCAGAGATATGCCCTTACGCTTGAGCAATTATGGGTTCAAAGCGGATTACCATGTAGTTAACATGGGTGACCTAGATATTGTATTGGGGATGACTTGGTTGCATTCATTAGGTGAGGTCACTTTCAGACTCAGGGACATGGAGATCAAGTTTGAGGTAGATGGTAGGCAGCATGTCTTGAGGGCTATCATAAATAGTGATATTAGGACTATTTCTTTCAGGCGCATGGAGAGGATGGTTAGACACGAGGGATCAGATGGGCAGCCATGTGTACTCTCATGCCTACACAGGAGGAGCATCAAATGACAGAGTATCACCTTGATATTCAGAGATTGAGAGAGCAGTATGATAGGGTGTTCAGTGACATTCCACCTGGTGCACCACCTAACTGTGGAATTGAGCACATCATTGAGCTAGAGGAGGGTGCTAAACTTGTGATGATCACACCATATAGACATCCTAGGAGGCTCAAGGATGAGATAGAGAAAACCATCAAGGAGCTGCTTGAGATGGGGCATATTTGACCGAGTAAGTCTCCTTTTGCTTCTTCAGTAGTATTGGTGAAGAAGAAGGATGGTTCTCTACGTATGTGCATTGATTACATGGCGCTAAACAAGAGGACTATTAAGAATAGGTACCCCATCCCACGGATAGATGAGCTGATAGATGAGCTTCATGGGGCTTGCTACTTCAGCAAGATAGACTTGAGATCAGGGTATCATCAGATCAGAGTCAAAAAGCAGGATATAGAGAAGACTGCATTTAGATGCCATTGTGGACACTTTGAGTTCGTGGTCATGCCATTTGGGTTGACCAATGCACCAACCACTTTTCAATCTACGATGAATAAGGTCTTCCACCATCAGTTGAGGAGATTTGTATTGGTTTTCTTCGATGATATCTTGGTATACAGTCGGACATGGCAGGAGCATGTAGTACATTTGGAGACTGTATTGAGTATATTGCAGAGGGAGTCCTTGTATGCCAAGGAGTCCAAGTGTGATTTGGGTATGACTGAGCTCTTGTACTTGGGTCATATTATCAGTGCAGATGGAGTGCGGATGGATCCTAATAAGATCTGTGCTATAGTGGAGTGGCCTATTCTAGAGAACTTGACATAGTTGAGAGGGTTCCTAGGCCTATGTGGGTTCTACTGCAGATTTGTGAGTGGGTATTCACGTCATGTAGCCCCTATGATAGATTTGCTGAAGAAGGGGGCCTTTGTTTGGACACCAGAGGCGTAGGCTTTCTTTGACAGGTTCAAGGAGATCATGACTTCATGTCTGGTGTTAGCTTTGCCTAATTTCTCGAAGCCATTTGAGCTTCAATGTGATGCATCCGGAGATGGTATAGGTGTTGTGTTGATGTAGGACAAGCACCCTATTGCATATGAGAGCAGGAAACTCCGTGGACCTAAGAGATCTTTCAGCATTTACGATAAGGAGATGTTAGCCATCATGCATGCATTGGCTAAGTTTAGACAGTATCTAGTGGGTGGTAAGTTTTGCATTAAAACTGACCACAACAGTTTGAGGCATTTCCTTAGTCAGAGAGATCTCAATGATAGGCAGCAGAAGTGGGTAAGTAAGCTACAGGCTTACAATTTTAATATAACATATGTGAGAGGGACTCAGAATGTGGTAGCAGATGCATTGTCACGTAGACCACATCTCAGTGCATTGATTGAGATATCAGAGGATTGGCAACATATGATAGTGGCAGAGTATGCTAGAGACCCATGGGCATCAGGGATAGTTGCTGGGTCAGTTGTTGATACCCGGTATACACTTGTAGATGATTTGATTATCTACAAGAGCAAGATCTTTCTAGCCCCAGGATCGAAGGTGAAGCGATCTATATTGAGAGCTCTTCATGATTCACCTACAGTTGGTCACCTCGGGTACTTCAAGACATATAGACAGGTGCGGGAGCGGTTCACTTGGAAAGGACTGAAGACAGATGTATTGCAGTATGTTCGTGAGTGCCCTATTTGTTAGCAGAACAAACAAGAGCACACCTTTCTAGCTAGGCTCCTACAACCACTTCCCATTCCTAATCAAAAGTGGGAGTGCATATCCATGGATTTCATTACGGGCTTGCCCAAGGCCCAAGGGCGTGATTGTATCTACATGGTGGTGGATAGACTGACGAAGTATGCACACATCTTTCCTATCACTACTACTTACACAGCAGTACAGGTAGCTGAGTTCTTCTTCAGAAAGGTCTTCAGATTGCATGGGATACCCCACAGCATAGTGAGTGACAGGGACAGGAGATTTTTGAGTCACTTTTGGCAAGAGGTATTCAGACTTTGTGGCACTGAGCTTACACCTAGCACCAGTTATCACCCACAGACGGATGGACAGACAGAGATAGTCAATAAGTGGGTGGAGGGCTATTTGAGGAACTATGTGGCTAGTCAGAAAAGGGCATGGGTGAGATGGATACATTTGTGTGAGTATTGTTACAATACCACATTTCACATGTCGATTTAGATGTCACTTTTCAGAGCTCTATATGGGTATGATGTGCCTAGCTTCATTGATTTTCTTATGTCTGATATTAGAGTTCCACGTGCCAGGGATTTGCTTCAGGAGAGCAAAGACATTGTTGATGCTCTCAAGGATAATATAGCCAGGGCACAGAATCAGTACAAGCAGTATGCGGATCAGAAGTGGATTGAGAGGAGCTTTGAGGTTGGCGATATGGTTTACCTCATGCTTCAGCCATACAGGCAGTCTACTCTCAAGAAGAGTGGGTCAGAGAAGCTTAAGCCGAGATACTATGGGCCTTTCAGGATCATTAGGCGTGTTGGTGAGTTAGCTTATGAGCTTGAACTTCCAGCTGATAGTAGAGTGCATAATGTGTTTCATGTGTCGTGCCTCAAGAAGGTGTTAGGGCAGCATGTTGTGCCTTCTACAGTGTTACCACCCTTGGATGATGAGGGGAAGTTGGTTTTGGTGCCAGAGTCTATCTTGGATAGCAGGGAGAAACAGCTTCACAGGAGAGTTATCAGAGAGTACTTGGTGAAGTGGAGAGATCTTTCTGTTGAGGATGCTACTTGGGAGTTGGAGGAGATTTTGCAGCACCCAGCTTTGAGATTGCTTGAGGGAAAGCAATTTCTGGAGGGGCGGACTGTCATGTCCCCTTTCTAGAGACATGTTCTTTCATGATAGATTTGCCTATCATCGACTCTCGTAGGCAAATAGTTTGGAGAGAGAGTCATTGTGTGGATCATTTGATTGCTTATTGCTAACAGAGCCTACATTCGGCAGAGCCTACATCCAATTTGAGCCTACATTCAGTCTAGTTGGACCTACATTTGGTTATGAGACATCTTGGCCTACATGGTTATATTTTTGAGTTGAGAAATGTACTTTATTATTATAATGTTATTTTATTATAAAGTATATTATAATTAGATGTTTCTAGAAGTTCTAGTAACTTCTCAAGAAAAAGAATAAATAGAGGGCTTGGGCTATCATTTCTACATGCTTGGATTTGGGATTTCTTCTACTTCTTCATTGTGAAGCAATTTGTAGCCTTGTGGTCTGCAAATATTATTCGATCTTTGGGAATGATCACTCCCTTGGATTGGCATAACTGAGGTAGTAAAATATCTACTGAAGGGTTGCACATTTGGAGTTGGTACTCAGCCATCTCATTTGTACTTCATTGAGAAATTGTTTGAAGGGTTTGTTTGTGGTTGAAATAAGGGTTTGAATTCACCTCTTGCATTGGTGAATCAATTTGGCAAGGAATTGGAGACAAAGTGGCACATTTTCAGAATTGCAATATCAGGGTTTGGAACCAATAATCTACTCATATCTCCTAATCCTATTGAAGAATAATTTTATGCTTTCGGGAGGATCATCCTACATCCCTGGTGATCACATTCATGGCAATTTGGGGTGTTGAAAACCCTCACTGAATTTTCCAAGAAGGCCGTACAGTACGGCCTAGTACGGCACCAGGTCTGTGCAGCATACATCAGAGAACAAGGTCAGTTTGGGGTCTGTTTTGCAACGTTCAGCATCAGTTATCAAGCAGGGTGTTGGGAGCAGCATCCAGGTGCACTTCATGATCATTTGTTGATGTATTGAATGTCAAATATATGCATAAAGATTGTATGTAACAGTCAGGTTTGAAATTGCACTGTTCTGGCATCAATTTGATATTGTAATCAAGTCATATATCTCTGTTATAACAGTCAGTCTTCTATCATTTGTAATTGAAATCAGTCACTGTTATTGTCATGGTATCCTAGTTTTGATAGTGCAATGAATGAGGGTCTATGTTCATATAAAGACAGTCCATACATTTCATGACATAGCTCAGTAGATATAAACAGTCCATTGTATTCAGAATTTTGCTATACATTGTCTTTGGATTGATCTAATAGTTAAGGTGTATTGCAAGGGCATTGGCTTGTCACAATTCAGTGCTCATAAGTAATAATTTGTATTCAGTCCATAAATCTGAACATTGCAATCAGAAATTAGTGAAGTTCATAATCTATTGGCATTGAGTCTTTGCATTGTTAGAGTTCATTGTTGCTCTATTGTATTTCATTACTTCATTGGTATTGTTATCTCAATAACATTTGGTGCCCAAAAACAAATATCAATCTGAACACATCATTTGAAACAAGAACATGCAGTGCATGCCAATTGTTTGACGAATTGACACGGATCAGATTTGAGGGTTTTAGTGATCCTATTGGTGAGGGTCATTACAGTTTAGGACCAATTGTATGCATAATATTTCCTATCTCTCCAAGAAACCTATTTACAAACTCTATTTGAATCAAAAGCCTTTTTTCTACATGATTCACACACCTTTACATTAAGATCTCTTGGAGAAGTTTGACGAACACCGTCATTAATATTTAGTTTTTTAATGTGTTTTATGGCAATATTAAGTACAATAAAGAGATTCGGTAGTTTAAGAATTTTTTCATATTTCCTCAATAAGTAATTTGCCGCAAATAAATTTATTGATTAGTAATAATATGTATATGTAATTTATTAGTATTTTCCAATCTTGTGTTATTACTTTTATAAATGATTACAACATTAAGACAGATTTATTTTTTCAAATATAAATCTGAAACATTTCAAAAGTTTAAGATATTTAAGTTCTAGGCTAAGGAGGAGAGTGAGGAGAGTGGGCACTTTATCCAGATATTAAGGTCAAATAGATCTTAATATCTGGATATTGATTTATGGCTTGTTGTTTGATTGCGTGGGACAAAATTCAACACTCATGAAAAGAGGTCGGGAGACTTTGGATTTATGGGATGGTTACATCAATTATATCACGCTGCCTATTTAAACCTGTGAGGAAGAAGAAAGTCACAGTAGAACAGCCAAGAATGCAAAAAAGTAATCCAGATGTGATGCACTTTCATTACTAACAATCCATTCTGTGTGACCTTCTAGTCTGGTAATGTTACTCACTGTTGTTATATTAATAACAAAACTACTGGCAAAGGCACTCACGCCATTAGAGCTTGCGTATAATGATGTTCCTGAATGCACTCAAAGACATGTTAGAGACCATTTGTGCATGGAAGATCTCTGAAGAGTTTCATTAATCTTTTGATGATTCCTGGTTAAGAAGATTGGAGGATGATCGATCCATTGCAGAAGCACACAACATAGTTAAAGTTCATCTATGAATGACTGTTTGGACATTTGTTTTTTTTAAAAATTGGTATAGAATTTTGGTCAAGGTGTGATTGGTGTTTGAATATAAAACTCGTAGCATGGATTGCATTTGGTATGAAGTTATATAAACTGTAGCTTGAAGAGCATATCAGCCTAAAAGTTTGCAGATTAAAAGCTACTAGGAATAAGGTGAGTGACTAGAGAAGAAATTGGTGAAGAGTGTATTTAAAAGAATATAAGCATCTCAATTTTCAGGTGATTGGATATTTCAATGCATGTTCCAATTTTGGGAATAATTGGAGAAATATTATTCTTGAGTAAAAGTGATTTGAGGAAAACTTATTTTGATACTAGGTCTCATGGTGCTTTTTAGAGAGATATTGAGTCTAAAAGTTCTATCTAAAAAAATTTATTATAAGGAGATTGGAAATACAAGGTTTGGAAATAATTGTACTCAAGATGGAAGTTACAATCATTGTCATGGAGACCCAGTTTAATGTGACTAAGGTAGTTGTTTATATTGATCTTGTAGAAGAACTTTTTCAAACATGTCTTCTAAATATTGTTGATTGGGCTTTCAGAGGTTTTTGTACATCTTCTATTTCTTTTTTTGAAGGGTAAAGTCTAACAAGGTCAATTTGGAGGTTGGAGGAATCAGAGGATGGAGGAATTTCAATCATCTCAAGTTAGATTCTCTCTTTGAGATGATGCTTGTATGAGAAGCATTTTTGGCTTTTCTTTCATGCTTTCATTTTTTCTTTCTTTGTTGATGCTAACAAATTTGAAGAATACATGCGTTGGACTAACCGCGAATGTCCCCCTTCGGGATTCATGACATGGTTTAATAGCCTTGTGTGTCTTTTATAAGTCTAGTGATTGTATCGAGTATTAACAGGTCAATCGTTTGGCGCAACGACAACTGCTAGTTGTAACAAGTGGTATCAGTGCTTGGTCGCAGGTTTGAATCCCCTCAGGTGACACTGAGGGGGGGATTGTTGGACTAACCGCCAAGGTCCCCTTTAGGATTCATGACATGGTTTAATAGCCTCATGTATCTTATATAAGTCTAGTGGTTGGATCAAGCATTAACAGGTCAATCTTTTGGTGCAACGACAACCGCTAGTTGTAACATCATGTGTTGTGAGACTTAATTTGGAGACAGGGTTGAAGTTTTGGTGAAGAGCTCAAGTATGGAAGCTTGTCTAGAGAGCATGATATTGTAATAAAGAATTATCACCCTTATAGACAACATGATGGGGCCGTATGTATGACGATCTCAATATGGATTGTCGTTGAGGGGTCAGAGACATCCTAATGGAGCCATGTGTGTGAGGATCTCAGTATGGATTTTTGTTGAGAATAAAGTTGAGGTCTATGATTCTAGGATTTGGGATTGAGAGCTCAAATATTCAGCTCAAGGCTTCACCTTTACGATGGTTGAGTAGACAACTTGATGGAGCTCCACTTGACTCGGGATTTGGTTCTTCAAAGGAATATTTTCTCAATATATGTATTCAAAATGTTTTGTTATGTAAGCCTTAAGGGGGGATCCCTAAAGCAAGGTGAATTTGATCTTTTTAAGATCAATATAATAAGGGGGAATGTTGGCATTAAATATAATATATTACATTGTATAATATAATTTAGCTACGAAGGTTTGGTTATGAAACCATTTCCTTAGAACTAGTTCCTCATTGTATAAAATCTCTATGAATCATGCAATATAAAATATATAAAATTTACTTTTTTGCTCACATCTACTTGGTTGTTAAGGAGAAACTGCACAATAATGAATAAAATGGTTTATAAATATAATTTAGATTTATATCAATTCATTAGATAATATCTTTGAAAAATGATTACTTTCAATCTTGAGAAAAAAAAAGTCCATGAACAAAAATCATGATATATTAACTTGGAAATGAAACATATGAAGAGTATTAAATAAAATAAAACAAAATAGTATTATAATACAAGATAAAATTATCTACAACATCACCATAAATGGGACACGATGCATAAGGACCAAGATAAATTTTAAATATGAACAATGACCTTAAACAATTTTTTTATCAATGCATGTTGGGGTAAAATAGATCATATCTAGTTTTGCTTCACATAAGGCTTAGATGAAGTGGAAAATCAATTTGTGACATTACATCAATAAGCCTAGTCTAAATTTTCTTACTTCTATTAGTTGATGCCTATTTTATTTTTTTGAAAAAATAAGATTTAAGAATCTATTACACTTAATATGAGCTTAGTTGATGAATGTACAGTGACATTTGATTTGTCATGTTCTTCTAGTGAGAACTTATATTTTTAACATCTCTTGCGTTAAATTCTTATAGTTTTCAAAGAAGTTATTATCTTTCATTTTCTTCTCAACATGCTTTTTGGAAATAGAATTTGTTACTAGGGTAGAATAGACTGGAAGATACCCTTATTTTCTTCAAGTTTAGTAAATTAACGACTATCAAATGTGACAGAGCTATTAGGATCCATTTCAATAGTAGTTGTAGTGTCTGCCATACTAGTACATTTTCTCTTCAAAATTTGGGAATAGGTGGGGTCAAGTAAAGGGTCTGTGTCTCCTTACCCCTTAAAGTTGTAAAGTATTACTAAATAGATTGAAATGAAGAACTCTGATTGTATGCCCACCTATTCAAATTAGAAATGATAATAATATTACAATCATATTCTAGAAGTAAGCAATAGTTCAATAAATATGTTTTTTTTTAATTTATTGCATACTAGAGAGAACAATTAGGTCTTTGACACTTAGTCCTTTGCTTACAAAAGATGCTCAGAGTTGTGAGAATTTTTAAAATAGTGAGGGAATATCCATCAAGGCCTCACTTAGTTGAGATACCACTCCATCTCTATGCCATATTCTCACATTCCAAACAAACCTCCACTTTGTATATAACTTCAAACATTGATTTAATATTTATACAAGATAACAATTTATAAACATAATTACTATTAACAAGAAAATTTTAGGGAATAATAGAAACACAATTTTATAATTGTTTTTAGTTTTTATGATGGGGACTGTTATACACTAAGTTTTGCACCCTATTCAAACTCTCTTGGTCTTGATAACCTAGTATAACTTTGGGATCATCTCCAGGTTGTGGGACCTTTGCTAACTGAGATGAAACCTCTGAGTTCTAGGCTAGTTCCTCTTGGATAATCACCTTGATTTGCTTCTTGACAGAAAAGTAAATTCTTGAAGGAAAATGGATAGAAGGAATGCATGAAGGGGAAATAACTGAAAGCAAACTATCCTACTAGGTGATACACTAAAATGACATGAACATAATATATTGACCAAATTAGCATGAAGGCTCTCAGATCTAATAGAACACAATCTTTTTGAACAGGGTTGCATAAGTGTTTCATAGAGGGATTTGAACAAAAGACTCAGACTATGACCTGCAAGCAAATGTTCTCTTCAGCAAAAGGCACAGGAATGAGACAAAGTGATAGGCGGTTGAGGTATACCAGCAAGATCATTCAAATCAAATCATACACACTAGCACACGAATAAGCTGAAAGAAAGAAGGGTCCTGGAACTCCAAGATTTCTCTAACAAAGCCAGTATATTATACTCATTAAGAGAAATATAGACAAGGGAAAAACTTGAGGGTAGAGAAGATGCCACGAAAAGCCTCTATTAAATCTGATAAATCAATGAAAGATTACATACTGTAGAAGCCAGAGGGCAGAAAAAATGTCATGGATAACTCATAAGAAAGGAAAACTCTCTTTTTACAATCATAAAACTCTAAGCTCTAAAAGCTCCAAAAGACTAATATATACATCTCCCCAATACACAGGCTTGGAGTAAAATCTGATTAGGGTTACATAGATTTTCATATAATAATAGAAACCCTAACTTTTTCACTTCTGACCATAAATGCCTTCTTGAAATATCTTGGTCGATCAAATATATGTTGCATGTCTTTCCCATCACCATAACTGCCTGTAGACAAGTTGCCCTAATCCATCTACTTCGCTGCAAGTTGAAAACCTTACGCCACCGCCATGACTTTGTCTTTGTAAGTTGGGTTCATCATGAATGTTTAGATCTGATCTTTGCAGATATTTGAATTTAAAAGTATAAACGGTCACAGGTGGCGCCATCCCTTCTCGTTCATCAACGACTGATATTTAAACTGGCATGGCACCTTAGGAAACAAAAATCAACACGCGACGGTCACCCAGATCTTCTTCATCAATTTCCTAGCTACAACTATCCTAAAAACATCAACTCTGAGCTACTCGCAACATCACATACGACCAACTGTTGAAAAATGGAGAAAACCTAGCAAGAAACCCTGACAAATGTTCAAATTCAGTCGCAACGGCTAGCAAGTCCAAGTTTAAAACATGACCGTCAATATCATCATTTATCGACAAATCAAATGGCTTAGATCATTCTCCACAACAATCACAAGGCCCTTTGAAAAGTCACTGACCACATCACCAGTCGGCAACCAATGAGAAATGAACACCTCAACACAACCGGCACCTGGACCCACCGCCTCTATTCACTTTCCATCAGACGATTGTTGCAATACCGTGAAGAATATATTTCAAGCATTTTATCTTAGTGGCAATGTGACAACCATAGATATCAACCGAACTTTAACCTGCCAAGCGACCTAACCACCAGAAGAAACATAACCGCTCACTAGATCACTAAAGGCTAAGGCACAAACTGTCAGGGTTACGTGAACACGTGACCAAAGAAAACACTGGGTCGCCGAATGAAGAGTACTTAACCACCAGAAACAAGAGACCTCGCAAACACATAATCACCCAATTGTTGAATAAAAACTTAACCACCAGAAAATTTGGAGATCAAGCGAACACACAGTCGCCCAATCGTCGAATAAAAACTTAACTACTAGAAAATATGGAGATCAAGCAAACACATAGTCACCCAATCGCTGAATAAAAACTTAACTGCTAGAAAATCTAGAGATCAAGCGACTGCATCCTTGAAGAATTGGGCCCCACTCATTCGCAACAGCGCACATAGGAAACACAGATGTCAGAGACTAGCTGTGAAGAGGTGAAAAGTCAAAAACAACCAGGGTTTTCTCTTAAAATAAAAAAGGCTTCAGAGAAATAGAAAACATCAAGGGTTTTTATATTTAGACAAATTTTGATACCCTCTAATATGAAATAAGCTATTTCCTGTAGACCTTGAAACTTGAATATCTCCCTGGTTTTTGCAATTAAGCACATGCGATCAGAACTAGAGGATGGTGAGATCATGAACAATCTAAGGCTAAGGGCGCAAGCCATGAAACCTTCTAGATTTTCTCCACAAGTCAAAACAAGTTTCAGCTGGGGCAAGGCAAAAATGGGACTGAAAAGACACAACCAAGACCAGAAAAAAAAAATGAGGTCTCTCGCAGGCTGGGCTCTACCCTTGTGGGAGCTTCATTTCACTCCACCTGTGGCCAAAATTGTATGATAAGAAATTTTGGGTAATAGGGACAAACATCACACATTTGTGCACAAATATCATTCATGGGCTTTCACTCCAAGTCACATTTATTTAAACTTCAACCATTAACATATTATTGTAGGCCTCATGCTAAAACAGTGATAGGAAATTGGCCAAAAAATAACTAAATTCTGAGACAAAATGTATGAATAATGGAATTAAGAATAGATTAAAATTTATAACCAACCTACTAGTCTAATGGTGATAGTAAATCTAAAATTAAAAGATAATTCTTATATTATTAAACATACTATCATAAATCTAAAACATGAACTACAATAATTCAACATGCATACTCAATACCACTTGAATAGACATATACATAGATAATATCCAGCAAACATTTATTTATTCATTCAACCTCCACATTATAATTGCAATGTATAGGAGAGGAAAATTAAAAATCATGCATGCAAAGGCAACCACAAAACCTCAAAAGCATACAAATAATAAACCTATCCTAACATTAAAGCATTAAAGGAAACCATAAAAGAGATTGAAACATAATACATAAATAAACTCTTTTCATGAAGATCTAATGCATTTCTTTCTTATCAAAGATTTGATATGTATCTCCCATGACAAAATGCACTTAAGCATTGTTGGTTAACAAATTGGCTTCTTAACAAAATAAGACTCTAACCCTCGAAACCACCCTATTATACAATATTAGAATAAACTAGGCACGGTTCATTCTCTAAATTGAAAGGTACAACTCCTTTATACAAATATAAAATGAATAAGACTAATCTACCAAATAAAGGGGGTATGCTCTTAATCAAAGAGTGGGAGAGGCATGTCTAACAACTATCCATCGTCGTGGTATAACTATGAAGAACAATTGTTGAAACAAAACTTTCTCAAAGCATATATATTTTTCAACTTATCTTTTCTCGCTCAAAGATGAGAGATGTGCAAAAATTTAAATTCACAAATAATCCTATTTCTGATAATAGGGTGGTCCCACAATAGTGTGTCCCATGTTTTGGCCAACTTTGACACAGAGATCAACATTCTGAGAAAAAACTTCACTTTCAAACACCTGTTGCCGCAAAAGTAATAGGAATTTGAAGATGATGTAAACTAGAGTCTTTTAAAATTTTCTTTCTAGTTTCTAAATTTATTTTTCTAAAAAAAATAAAATTCATTTTTCTTTCTCCTTCGAAATGTGGTTTGTGTGAAAAACTGTGTTTTTAAGGAGTTACTATCACTTGGATCAACATAACTTTTTTTGTAAAATATGATAACAATGTAATTATTTTGGGATTATATTTGTAACTTCAATATCTAAAGGATGCAATTGGTTTCATTCATTTTGGGTCTATATTTCATAGTTTATTAAGTTCTAAAGTGACAGTAACTGTAATTTAGACATAAGGTCACTTGGATCACTCTAACTTCATTTGTGTATATCGAAATTTATTTTTTATTTTTTTATAGAAAGGAAACACAAATACTCTTTTCCTACATATTTTTCAATTTTTATTTTTTTATGCCCTCCTGAGGCTGAATTCGAAAATCTAGGCCCCCTAAATTCGCTCCAAGAAATGCTCCAATTAGCCCTAAAATTGGCACCAAATCAAGCTTTAAAAACCCCTAGTTATATCCACGTGCCTTAAATCTAGCCCTAAAATTGGTAATTTAAAATATATATCTTTAAAAGATATTACAAACAAATTACAATCAAATTGGGCCTTATTACAAAAATACCACCTAGCTTAAACAATATCAAAACTTAGATCTAAAACCAAAACCTAAGTTCTAATACCAAGCTAAATTCACAAAGGGTCAACATGACCACTCTATGAATTTGCAACCCACTCTTCAAGAAAAACTTCATAACATATGAGGTGGCATTTGGTATCCCGAAAAAACTGGCTGTCATTGCCTGCAAGAATTAATGGCATTGAATTCTCTATCCCCAGACTTGAAAATACCTTAATCCTGGCATTCCCTTGGTTCTCAGTTCTCACAATGCATTTGAGAATTAGGGAAAATAGAAAGTTAAAACCCTAGTTCAAGGCAGCTTCATCAATTCCTATAGAGAACTTCGACTGGAACTCTGCTTTAGATGGAAGAACTTGGTCTTCATTACTAGTAGAAGTTTGAGCCTACCCTCTAGCACACATTGTGAATATGAATCTCAAGTTGGAGAAGTTGGAACTCAGGTTTGATTTAGGCCTGAAAGGATTTACTTGCTCTGGCACGGCCTTGACTGTCACTCAGTTTTGCTACCAAATTCAGTCTTTGTAACTAATGGAACTCGGGCTTTAACTGAATGTAATTTCTTGGATTTCAGGTTGGAGCTATTACTAATTATTTATAGCTTAGCTTTGATTATATCAGGCTCTATAGTTTGATCTTGAGCTCTTGGTTGATGGAACTTGTGCTTTAAACACTTGGTCCCTGATTGAGTGCTCACGAGCTGTTGAAACTTGATAAGCTCAACTTGAAACACGAGCTAGATTGGGAGTTTTCTCATATTTGTTGACTCGAGCTTGTAATAGTGAGTTGTTTTCAAGAGCTCGGGCTCCCTAGTCTGGAACTCACGGGCTGCCAAGGAAACTTTGTCTTTAAAGCTTGATGAACCCATTCTTTGTGACTATTTAAACCTGGGATTTGTGACTGCAACCTGATATTGACTCTTGAAAGAGCTTGGGTCTTGACTTGTTTAATTTTTCCTTGGCAACGTCCCCTGTATGAAAGTCCAGGCTCTCTACTCGGTTGTAACTAGTAGCTCAAACTTAGAACTCAGGCTGGAGACTATTGTGGCTCAATATTTTAAGATAAGTACTATTTCTCCTCTTGCGTAAATTTTGGATTCTTTTTGCTTGTTAATTACCTTCCTTTCGCTAGCATAAATTTAGGACTTTGTTTATTGGCTATTGTAAACTCCATACGATGAAGGCTGAGTTCTATTTCTTTACATTGCATAGATTTTGGATCTTATCCCCTGTTTGGTCCCCTTATTGCGGCTTTGAACAACTAGAATTATAATTTAATACTTTGCACATGTTTCAAATCAATCTCCAGCTTGGTCTTGAGCATCACATATTTTGTGTTTATTGTATTCACTAGACTTTATGCAGCTCAATCATATTAGGTTGTAACCTAACAATGTCGTGAAGCTTGAAACAAGTGTTTTGACTATACACACATGCTAGAAAATAATCAATGCATTAAACTGATTACTCTCTTTGAAATATGTTGAAAGAACATTTTTTAGTGAGGTTCGAGCACGAGCTCATGACACCCACTAACAAATGAATGTTGAACATTTTTTAACATCTGATAAAACATTTCCTATAGCATTTTTTCTTATAAACCAGTACTGTCATCTCCTATTTTGATAAATGAAGAAACTATTTTGATTAAGGAAAAATAGGTTTTGAAGGGGCCCTAAAACCCTATAAAAAATGGTCAAAAAAGGATATTCAGAAAAACATTCAAATATGGGACAGATCAAGACCACACCGAGGGTTTTACAACAGGCTCCCACAACTTGGAATAAGAAAGAACTAGAAAGAAAAAAGAATCTAGATCCCCAACAAGAACAACCACTACAAAAAAAGGATAGAACAATTAAGTCCAGTAGCCCAAAGACATCCAATAGACATCAAAGAAAAATACATCCAATAAAGGTCTAGCTGCTTGGCAAGAAAAACCCAAGAAAAATTATTTCTTTCCCGACTAGGAATGAAGAGACATATCAAAAGAGGGCAGATGTTTAGATTTTTTTTTCCCTTTCACAGAAGTCCACCCATCTTCCGCTTTCTTAGCCAAATCCTACCAAGAAATCGAATCAAGAACTGAGATATCCAAGTTCTGAGAATTAAGAGAATGATCCATGATAGGACCAGAAGTATCCAAAAAAGATGATTCAATAGGTGAATCAGTAGTATCCAATCCAGAATGAACCAACAAAGTATTGATAGTTGAAGGGGTAGAAGCCTCACAACCATCACAACCATGAACAACTAAATCTGTACAAAGAGGTGATCCAAGGATGGAATCAACATCCAGGGAAGAGCTAGCAGCGGTTCCAAGAGGCACATTTGCCTCAACAATCTCCTGAGAAGAGGAAACAACCTGAGAAAAGCTCCTGATAGACAAGTCCTTCACAACAAAGTAATGTTTGGAGGAGGCCCCCTTCCACCAAGAAGCATGTTTCTTAACCTTTTCCAATCCACGCTGATCCACTAAGTAACCAGTTTTAAAACATCTCCTACATCTAAAGGGAAGTCCCTCATAATCCAAAGATTGGATCCAGGATCCTTTAGGATGCTTCAACATAATCTTTTCTGGAAGACCCTTGGAATAATCCAAATCAACCAAAATCCTAGCATAAGTTGAATGAAAAATATCATTAGATTCCTCATCAACCATTAGAAAGTCCCCAAGAGCCTCACCCATAGCCTCAAGAAGAGAGTCTACCCAAAAATGAAGAGGGAGGTTGGGAAGTCGCACCCAAGTAGGAACCTTGGAAAAAGCCTTAGAAGAGGCATCAAAGTCAGGATGCCAAGGCTTCATCATGAACATGAACGGGGCATCCCAACTGAAAAAATTATCACATAAAATCAGGTTCCTAGCTATAGGATTTTCAAACTTAGCAATGAAAAAACCCCTAGCTAGAGGGAAAATGTGAACAGCTTCAAAAATTATGGGTTCCCACTGGCAAATAATCCAAGCATGTAGATCAGAAAGACTCGGCCAGAAGCCCTTAAACATGCAAATAAGACCATGTTCAGTAAAAATAGAGGACACACCTTCAATGTCTTTCACAACCTTGTCATCCAGAGAAAGAATAAGAGGGTTAGAGACATGGAAAGGGGCCACACCCCTCTATCCTGGAACCAAAAATTGTTTAAGAGTAGATGCTTTGCGCAGAGAGGAACCTCAAGTTTTCTCCCTAGCACTAACCGAAGGAGCACCAAGGGAATCAGCAACCCTAGCTGTCGATGACGCAGGAAGGGGCGGGGTTGAATTAGGAGCAGGGTGTGTGGGAGGTAGAGAAGAAACCTCCACATGCCTAGCAGAATGAGTAGACTGTCGACGACCACCATTAGCGGTAGCAGCAGAGATCTCATTCACAGCAGGAGGAGAGGCTAGGAACCTAAATGCAACAGAAGCAGCTACAACCCCAATCACAATAGGTAGAGATGAAGCTAGTGCCCGCAATGCAACAACTGCAACAGAAGTGATGGCTGCAATCTCGTTCAAAATAGAAGAGGCAGGAGCCCTAATCGCGGCTACGGCGGGAGCCATCAATCGCTTGGCAAAAAATTATGTTGATCAATTGTTTTTTATTAAGGTAAAAATAGGTTTTGAATGGGCCTCGAAACCATATACATATAGTTTTTGAAGGGAACTATAACCCTAGGAAAGATAGGAAGAATTAGCTTAGATCTAAATGAAATAGTTGGGGGAAAAAGAGAAAACCTTACAGCGCCCCCCCGGCACATAGTACCAGTAGAACTACCAGCAACACAAAACCAACAAAATAATAGCAGCCACACAAAAGATAAACAGAAATGCTCAAGTTGCTAAAGCCAAACGTGTAAAGCCAATGCTTTACAACAACACCCAACCTAAGATTTTCCTTTGCCTCCCTTCTTCTGGGAATGAAGAGTCATATCAAAATGTAGAGGGGACTTTTTATTATGTTTACCTATTACAACAATCCATCCCTCCTCCACCAAAGAAGCTTTTTCCTGCCAGGCAGGGGTAGGAGAAGATCCAACCACAATAGAACCATTATGAGAAGTCTAGACAGAACCTACAACGGCCTTACAACTAGTACCAGACTTCCCAGCACCACAAGGAATTTCCGAAGTAGAACTAGCTGGAAAGAGGCCAGCAGACCCAACAACCTTAGCAAACAATCCAACTCCAATTCTACCAGCAGTAGGAACAGAACACCCAGCAGAACCAGGATTGTTATGTGCTCATTGGTAATTATTTAGATTTAAATGAAGAAACTGTTACTAGGCATATTCATTGATAATATCATAGATTCTTGATCTATAGATGCATCTCATTTGTCATTATAATACAGTGTTATCACTGAACATGTTCGGTAACAATTTGAATTGATCATTTGTTGTACCATCTTGTATTCACTATTATTTGAAATTGCCTAAACTGAACAGTCGACATGCTTATAAAGATATAGTTGTATCAATAGTAACCAGCCTAATTTTTTATAACAATAAAGACCCAAGATTCATACCGTTGTCATTGTTTAATAGAGATAAATTCATTGTTGCATTGCATACCAGTAATGAATACTCCTTCAATAGCATCTTTTATTGAAAACAGAGCATGATTGTTTCTTTTCTGATCTGCACATAGATGCAATTCCAACAATAAAATTTGTTTATGAGGTTCGAGCACGGGCTTGTGACACCCATAAACACATTTTGTAAACCTTGAACCTAATACTTTGCATCTTTTTAGTCTTTGTCTACATATGAACAATCACTTTGTAATAATTTGTCATCAGCACTATGAACACCACAATGAACATCATACTGCATCTTTTTTACATTTTATTGTGATATGGAATATTGGTCCATTTGAACAATGCTTTTACTTTTTTTACTTTGATAATATTTAAAACAACATCAAATCAAACACATTATGTTAGTGAACATAACCAAATGGTCAATTTTGTGCATTAATCGGTCAACTGGTATGTTCACTAACCTAATGTTGTCCTGTTGTCCTGAAAAAGGTTTCTCAGCTATAAACACTAAGTCCCTTTGATTCATATACCTAATTTATATAATAAAAACATGCATAATGATGGCCATTAATAGTAAAAGGTTTCATAAAATTAGGTCCCTTTAATACTACTTCTCAGTTTATGTGTATGCATATTTTCTTATTGCATTGAAATACCAGAGAGATGTGTGCAGCTCTGAAAGATTCTGATTTTTGTATGATGTTTTGATCTTATGCATTGCTTAGATCCAATTGGATCTAACAAATTTTCTCACCATGATGCAGGACAGGAAACCGTAAAGGCCTAGAATAAGACACATAAAGACTCCGATAGTGAACCCAAGGACCTGAACCAGACAAACAACCAGCTCTTAGACACAAATGACTCCTCAAGGCAATGCAAAGGACCTTACACATACCTCTATCATATCTTTCTATTCAACCCTTTGTACTCTATTTATTGACATGAAATATGAAATATGAAAGAACATTTGTATATTACATTCAGTTTGAATGCACAATGTAATGGTCAATTATGAATTTGAAAATTTGAAATGTGATCAATACTTAGAGTACAATAAAAAATTGGTATGAATGCAATAAAAAAATGTTAATATACATCACCTAAAGAATGGTGTTAAATGGAAGTACCTTTATGCAACCCTTTCTTATTTGTGTTCATCATTCTGCATGTAGAAAAATAGGGTAACAAAAGCAATCATTCCCAGATCCACATATCTCAATCACCATTAACAGAAAGAAAAATAAATCTAAATGAACAACATCAATAGCTCAATATTTGAGTCACACTCAATTGCCAAAGCAAACGGGGGAATTCCAAACCAAAAATTGTTGATCCCTTGCATAGATTTTCAAAATAGAATATATAGTCTTTTGGCATCCCCTTGGGACTGTTGCAAAGAAATTGTCTTTTCAAATAACTACTTAAAACATAATATATATATAAAAGTACTTCATAAATTGTGACGTAATCATGAAATTAACATTAAAAATAGCTTATTTAGTCGAGGTGAAGGATCATGAGTTGAGGCGTGATGTCTACTCCCATTCAAACTTCGGTTGTTCTCGTTCACGTCCAAGCATCCGCTCTTGGCTGAAATGCAACTGCTCTGGCTGCTCGAACTGTTGGCGCCCTCATTCCCATTCCTGATTTTTTAGTGTCTAGTGGTGCATTGCTAGTGATTATTGGACATGTTTCTGGGTTGTCTCAGATGGATGGGATTCAGATTGGGTCTCAACCTGGGCTTTCTCAGACGAGTGGGTTTCAATTTGGGTCTCGAGTGGTTAAGGGGATGTTTGGTTCTACAATCTCTTTTACAGATGTGGTTTCTTTTGAAGTGGGTATCTATGGTCCTGCCTCTATTGGGAGAGGGGGTTCCTGGTGTAATCCTTTGACGCTGCCTATTTCTGTAAGTAACCCCATCATAGTTCATCTTGATACTGATATAGTTGATGAGATCTTCAAAACTGTGGAGGATTTCTCTTCTACTGCTGTTATCTTTCATTTTAGGGGTTTTTGACCCTCTCTTTCTGATTTGCATGCTTGGATTTCCAAATATTGGGAACCTATCTTAACTAATATAGTTCAAAATACCTTATGGCAAGGGGTTTTTTATTGTAAAATTTGAAAATGCTGAAGATGGGAATACTATTTTGTGTGATAGTTGTTTCTCTTAGGAGGAGCGTTTCCCCCTGATGGCCAAACCCTAGTGTCAGGGGTTTGATCCTATTTCTAAATCCTTTAATAAAATGCCCTTATGGGTAAGACTATTGAATCTTCCCCTTCATCTTTGGCTGGATTCAGTTTTGGAAGTTGTGGGGGAGGCTATTGGGGATTTCCAAATGGAAGATTTGGATTCCTCTGATGTTTTTAAGACGGTGTATGCTCGTATTCTTGTGGAGGTTGATGTTTCTAAGGGTCTCCTTGAGAAGATAACTTTGGCTTCTTCTAAGGGCTCTTGGACCTAGAATCTACATTATGAGGGTATTCCATTCAGATGCAGAAATTGCCACAAGACATGCCATCTTGTTGGGTAGTGTTTATCTAATAAGGTTAAATCAAAGAAATTTCCTTCTTGGTGGTTGGGGGTTTCTGACCACCATTATAAGGTTTGTAAAGTTTCTAAGGATGGGGGTTTGGCTGCTAGCCCTCCTTGGACTAATCATGCTTTGGCTAGTACTACTAATGTTGTCTCTGATGCCAAAAATGTTGTCTCTGATGCGGCTTTGGTTCAGACTATAAATGTTGTCCCTTCAGGTAATGTTGCAGTTGTTCCTGATAAGATCTTTGATGTTGTCTCTGGATCAGTTGTCTTGTCTACTAGAGCTGTGGGTTTTGCTGCCCATGTTTCTCCTGGGAGGGTTTTGGGGATTGGTAGTGGTGCTATCCATGTCCCCTCTGTGGATGTTGTTGTTGCCTGCCCTTTAGTGGGCTCTTTTGGTTTATCTTTGGATTGGCAAAAAATTGCTGAAAAGGTGGAGGATGGATGGACAATAGTTAAAGGAAAGAAAATTAAATTCTCCAAACCTTCATTTCATATGTCTTTACATTCTCATAAGGACAGGCCAAAATGTAAATCTTGATTGTTCTTTTTTGTGGTTAGCTGGGCTGGTTTTTGTTCCACTTGGTGGGAACTATGGTTAGTTCCTTTGGTTTGTTTGGTGGTGCATCACAGTTGTTCTTTTGGTCTTTCAATGCCCTTTCTTTATTTGCTTTGTGTATAAGGTTTCAGGTCCTTTCAAAACTTGCTTTTACTTAATCAAAACATTAAAAATAGCTTTGGAACATAGGTGTCAAGAAGCCTTTGTTTCTCCTACTTTCACTACAATTATCTTTTGAGCTACAAAATATTCCTTGTACTTTTGCAGGGCTATGACGACCTAGGAAATATCATCAAAATTGGGTACTTTCAAGTTGGTATTATTGATGCCCCAATAAGTAGTTTGTTACCTTATTTCTTTCACCTTGGTGTTGAAAGTCTAGTAATGATTCCCACACCACATTAGTGTTGCATCTATCTTGGTTAGTTTTCGATGTTCTTCTTTTCATTATGGGTTGGTTATAATCAATATTTTGTTGATAATTCAAATTTAGTTCATCTACAGTAATTTCCCTTGAATCTTATTTCCTACAAACCTCACAACCAGTGTTTGTAAAATAGGTTTTTATTTGCTCAATGTTTTCTTTGGCATCTGATAAAAGTTTCTTTAGATTCTTGATGCTCTTGGAAATACACTCTCATTTATAGCCCATACTAAACATCCATTTTTGGAGAGGTTCTTTTGGTGATTGTATTAGGCCTAGATTCAAAGTGTTTTCCACCTTCATGTTCATTATTATTTTTATTTGTTTCATATTTTGTAGGTGCATGTTTTCCTCTATTTTAGCCACTTTGACCTCAGATGTCATAACATTTATTGCTAATACCAAGGCATCATATAATTCACTCAATTTATAGATGAAAGGTAGACCATGTACCTTTAAATCCTCAATCCACTCCCTGGTTACATTTCCAAGATCACTATCTTCTTGTAATCATGATACCAAAGCCACATTCTTGTCAGTAGTGGGGTCCAATATTGTATCCGATGAGCTTTCTATCTAAGAAGATAAATGAGCTTACAATTTCTTGAGATTATTTGATAGAAACCCAACCATAATCTTTAGTTGTACTTTATCCGTCTTTATCTTTTCCAATATCTTATGAATTATTCAGTAAAAACACTCCCAAATTCCCATGCCTTGATCATATTTTAGATCACTAGTATCAATTCCAGCCACATGGAAGTCAGTTGTTGTAGTTGTGCTAGGGTCTTTTGGTATCATTGGTTGGGCTATTTCAAAGAATACATGCCTCATCTAATCATCCTCAACAAAATGTGCAGTAGTCTACAACTTCTGTCTTTGGGGTGTGTGTGGCTTGCAAGAGTTGTGAGACTACATTTTAGGATGGCTTCTTTTCGAATTCTCTCATCCTTTTATTTTCTAAACTAGCTTTCAACCATGATGGATTGGAAAGCACTTGAGTATAAATTTTTAGAGATTCATAATTAAAAAATAAATTCCTCTTAATAGGTGGAGTGGAACTATGGAAAAAGAAAACATCAACACCTTACCAAGGCTCGAAGCTAGTTGCCATGAATCATTGTGTTATTTCCTACCCTTCATTGACATTACTCTGAATTATTTTTATTTCTTTCTCTTGACCTCTTTGATCTCCTTGTCTTTCAATGCCTTCTTTCTCAACCTCTTCTTCCTCTGTCAAATCGATATTATGTACTGAGCTAGATCCATAATTTGCACTAATGTCTTTTCCCTTTTCTGGTGGTGGTTTATCTCCTTCCCCAATAGCATTTGAGGAGATCCCTATGGGGATTTTGGAAATTGTTTCTTTTGGTTTTGCAACAGGGGGTGTGCTCTTCCTAGGAGTTGTGGGAGGTAATGATCGAGTATCTCCCTTCTCCTCACCTTTCTTCCTTGTTATCCAAGCTCTAGTTCTTCTCAAAACAAGGTGCGTTCTTATATCAATGTCATCGAGTTCTGGGGCTTCCTAATTAATTTGATGTATAGGAGTGCCTTAAACCTTTGCATAATACTTAGGGTCTACCACATCAAACCCATCATCTATAGGTCCCTAAATATCCAACTAGATTCCATATTCTTGAATTTAATTTATTGTGAGTGAGGACCAAGACCTTTTTCTTACTTCAAAATCATTTGCGCAGTTATCCCTGAAGTCCTCCAGTGTAGGCACATGATGTTAAGAATGACCCAATTTTATATTATCTTTCACATAATTACTCGAATGAAAACGGGGCCTCAAAACATCATAAGCCTCCATCACATATTTGTTGGCTTCCTTGGTAACATTAATTGAATTGAAGGAAGAACATGAGTATGTTCCTAATGAGTTAGGGAAAGAAATAAACACCTTATGCCCCTCTGCACATCTCTTGTTGACTTCGAAAATCTATCTACACAATTCCACCATAATAGTTTTATCATCTGCGTGCTTGGCTAACTTATGTGGGAAATCATCGAAAGTGTTGATTCTAATATATGTGAAAGTCAAGAATTGAATAAAATAACTACCATACTCTAGAATCATGGTAGCTTCTTCAGGGGACATCCTCCTCTCAGGGAATCCTTGCAACTCTCAAATCAATTTCATGGTAAATGTATCATTAACCATGTAAAAATTGGTGTATCTTTTTTGTAACTATATAAGTTAGGGTAAAAGTCACAAATTTGAATATCCTCCTCAAACTCTTGTGGATTTCCAAGCTTGGTCAATGTTCTATACACGCTAGGGTCTAAATTAGGTATGAGGATAAATAAAAGAACTAATTGATCAAAAATTAGTTAACTAGTTGATGGATGTGATCGCTAATTATCTCGTCCCAATCAATGTATATGAACCCTTCACAAATTGTTCCCACAAAGAAAAATATCCATTTGTTAAGGATGATTGTATTTTCATCCCCTCTTAATTTTCATTGAAGAATAGTAATTTCAATTAGTAGAATATTCTTACTTTTTTTCTCTTAATTATTTCACCTAACCCATTGACTGATTAATATATAAAAGTACAATGATGTCTATAATTTCTCCCTTGACAAAGGCATGTAAGGTCATGCTAGGTAATTTTGTTTATCCTTTCTAGGGAGGGTCAAACCATGTTTTGGCAATTTCTATCCTATATACTCCTTTCTTGACACTAAACTTTGTATATGAAGAGATAAAGTCCCAATGCATAAACTCTTCTCTCACTAGTAGTCAAAAAGAATTCTTGATTGTCTCCATGTCTAGTGTAATGATAAAAGAATTCTTGATTGTCTCCATGTCTAGTGTAATGATAACTTTCTCATTTTATGTCTTGATTTTCCTAGTCTCTGAATTATATAGAGGTTTATGCATTCCATAATCAGTTCTACGCATTGCATAGTGACGAGAAATCTTGATGCTTATAAAAAACCACTCTGCTAATCTTTGAGTGATGGGGTGTCTGTCGGGATTGTTTTCTCTTCTCTAGAATTATTCTAAACTAACCTACCCTAGCTTTGTGTCACCAATTATACATAAAGAGAATTCTAGCCCATTCAAATGATCATATCCTGGGTGTCTATACCTCATTATGAATGTTTGAGTTTGCAATTATATACCTTTAATTAAAATTGCAGAGAAAATAGTAACATGACACTAATCGGCACACTGGATTTTAGTAATTAATTGTTGTGGATGAAAACTTGTGATGCCATAGCTTCGCATTAATTCTAGCTTCAATTTACATAGAAAGATGAAAATTTGTTTTTAATCTCATCAAAACATCCTTTAATGATCATCAAATTGCACCATTAATTCCAATCTCATCAGCAATTAATGTTATGGCTACCTTCGGACACTAGGACGTGTCATACTTTTTTAATTTTCCACTTCATCACTTTTTATTGAGTTCCCTTTTAGGCTTCGGGATCCGAAAATAGTTCTAGAAGTTATTTATTATTCTTCATTTTCTTTATCTCACCCAAAATGGAAAACTTCTTTATTAACCTATTCCAATCTAAGCTTAGGGTTCCAACAATACTCCTTGAACACTCATTTTTCTCCACCCTTTCATTCTTATAACTTGAACAACCACTTCTTTTAATACATTGAGAATCAATGTCTTTTCTTTTCATTGAAGACTTTCCCTTCATCCTCTTCTTGGTCATTATCCTATCTCATTGGCATTCTTATTGGATGTTCTTTGCTCTTATCAAATTCATGGTCTATATCCTTAAACTATTGAATATGATTTATGCAACAACCTTTATACTTTGAATAACAGTCATAATCCCTTGACATAACAATGAAAAGATGCTCTTGAAATAATGAAGAATGTAGCTAAACAATGAATACTTCATTACAACAGCTATGAGACCTTGCATTATGTCCATCATATCAATAGTGAATACCATCAATATAATGGATGATGACATTCTCATAGATTAAATACTTCAAATAAAGCGTGGATGGAAAAAGGGAAAAAAAGTGCCCTAGATCGTGGGTTTTGCTGAAAACCCTACCTTTGCTTGTTCATCAAATGGTTGTTGAATAGTTACTACTCTATGCATAAAACTCTGTTGTAATTGATTTGCAAATGTTATCTTCTATCAAAGAAGACTGCCATTTGAATGTAAATTTGATACTCTTTTGAATAAAGATGTTCACTTTATTGGAATTCACCTTTTTCTTCATGAAAGGAGCTACTCATCTATTAAACCTACTGCTCACTCCTCTTCAACACCTTCTCTTCAATGAATCCATAGTTCTAATTATTATTAACTGTTGTTCTCCATGTTTTGCTCTCCACAAAACTCCAAACTACTATTTTTGATAAAGAATTGCTGCTCTGTTGCAATTATCTATTGTTCACCTTGCATATGCATTGTTTATTAGTCAAAACTAATGTTCTCGTTGCTTGAAATCTGCATAAAAAGCTCGTTGAGGCTGCCATTAGTGTTTTTCTTTCACAGATCCATATGACTATTAAAGCTTCATTTCCTTTGACTCAAGTTCAAACCCAAATTTAAGTAACTAACTTGTAACTTGAGTTGAAACCTCCATTTTTATGCACGGGATCTCTTGAATTCTTTTCTTTTCTCTGAACCCTTTTGACTTTTAAAAGAAAGCAAATACCTTATTTAACTTTTAGCATTTGACAAAAATAACTTAAAGGACTTGGAGTGATTTTTCTAAGTTTTATGCTCATAAGACATATTTGACACACACTCAATGATTAGAAAATTTATATTACATCCCTCAATACAAGACTTGGGACCTATCAAAAGCTATTTTTTACCTCAAGGTAAAAAAAATAGGTAATATTTCGACGACTTCTTAGGGGTGTTTGCCTACTAAATATGTAGGACCAGTAGTCGTGTGTATCCATTGGGCATAGGAGTCATCAAATGTCTTGAAAAGACCCAGATTCAAACTTGAACATGTTAGAAACATTGAACAGCAGGAGACTACTACAAACTAAACTAAAACTTGAAAACAAAATTTGTGCACCAACAAACTCAAAACTGAAACATGTGCTAAAACACTTAGAGGAATGACAAAACGCAAAACTACCCTACCCTAGACTAATGACAAGATGATGACATGAACAAAACCATTTACTGGTTGACTAAAATGAATACCCTTTCTTGAGCAGCCCAAAAGAGATATGCAATGGATGAAAACCTAGCAAAGAGCTGTAACATTTCTTCAAAAATATAAGCATACTTCTCCCTGTTGTTGATGAACACTACTGTTGTGAAGTAAATTAGTAAGTTGGCTTTGTTCTTCTACTGCTACAATTTGATGCTTAGCCTCAACTTCTTCAAAATCTTGCTTAGGCGCATTTATGATTTGTGAAGCTTCACAACCCTCTATTCTGGCTAGGTGTCTTATAGGACAGCCTCTTGAATGCACAAAAAATGGAACTCCAATGCCGACCCTTTGCTGGTTGACTACTTTCGTGACCTCATGATCTTGATTTAGAACCTTTTCTTCATGCCCATTAACCGTTTCTTTAGGGAGTGTTAATCTTTCATCAAGTTTCAAACAAAAACCTTCTATGATGCTGGAAAAATAATCTCCGTCAAGCTCCTCACTAATCCTTTTAGGTACATCACATTCTATCTCAACATCACACCTAATTTCTTGAAGATCTGAAAGCATATTTAGGTCCATATCTTAGGAAATAGGCTTTTGTTTCTCATTTTGCTCAAGCTGATGAAAGATTTCACCTATACTATCCTTTTCCTCTCTCAAGCCCAGGCTTTTGTCATTTGCTTCATGAAAGAGTAGCACCCTGTTTAAATTATCTATGTCCTCTTGTTGTTCAATTAATAGTTCAAAATATCATTATCGACAACTTATCGTCAAGGGCAAAAAAAAAGATATCGGCAAATATTGGAGATAACTCGAGCACTTCTCGGGAAAATATGAGGAACTTAAAAAATTGCCTAAATTTAATTAGAAATGCATATTTTTTGCAAAATTCAATAAGGAGATGCATCAAATGAGTCAGTAAATAAGTAAACAAACCAAACAAGCTGATCTAGATATATATAAATGCAAATATGATACAAAATCGCATCCTCATGTGGAATGTTGATGGCTCATAGCCATAGTCTGATAGTCTGAACTCTAAAGAAAACTAAAAATAGAAAATATTATTTGACCACTGATCATCACATTGCATATATTATTCACCAATATTAATGAAGTTGGTTATCTAATTGTATTTCATCACTTCTATAGTTGTGCCATTGATTTAGAAACATAGTCATGGTTAAGATATGTCTTTGCTGATAGACTCCTTTATGATGATTGTCTTCTTCCTTACAATGTTCCCATTAGTGAAAGTCCCTGAGTTTATTTCGAATAGTATAGACCATGACTAGAAATAATATTCCTCGGTCGGATAATCAAATGATTGGCATAAAGTAGCTAAATATTAAATTGTATATGTGAGTATGATTGTTGTATGAATTGGTCCTGCATGATAAGCTCTTTAAATATCGCGATAAATTGTTGATATATCAGCGATAAAGCATCAAAATATCGGTGAGAAATTGAAACTTAACAGCCACAATAACTTTATACAGTTTATCGAGCCAAAACTTCTCGTGATAAGTTGTCTTATTGCAGAGATATCGACGATATTTTAATCTATGGTTTGATACTTGCCATTAGAGTTAGTTCAAGCATGCCTTCATCATTGTCAACAATAAAGTTAGAAAGTTCTCCAAAGAAATCAATCACATTTTCATCATTGTTCTCAACATAACTAGGCAACTCATTACACAAATCTATTAACTCTTCCTTTCCAACAATCATTTGCTTTTTAATCTGCTATCCTAACTGAGTATGTTCATCATTTACCTTCAACAGATTTGATTTTTCATCTTGAAATTCATGCACAAGTGTATTGCCAACAAAAACCCTTTCTTCTACGTCACAAGACTGACTCATTTGGTAAAGAAATTTGGGGACCTTGTGGGGTTTCTTGAAAAACAATAGGATCCAATTAAGGCTTCTCTTGAGGTATTATAGCCTGCTGAAAACTTGTTATTTCAGATCTAGAAGACTCAATAGGTTCATCTTGTATGAAAGCTAGTGTCTTGAACATAGGAATCTCTTTTCCAAAAAATGGATTTGGAAATGTCATAGTTGGGTAAGTTTCTTTCTTAGATACCGATTCTTCAAAAGGCTTTTCTTGAAAAGAAGGAGGGTTCCTAAAACTCGGAATCTTGCATTTGGGAGATTTAGGAGACTCACCTTGTCTAAAGCTTGGAATTTTGGCCTTACAAACCTCTTCTTCCATAGGCTGATCCATTGTAATTGAAAGAGCTTATTTAAAGTTGGGAATTGAAGGAGCTAATTGAGTTTGATTTTTTTGAACTTGAGCAAGCAAAACCTTCATTTTCTCATCTATTGTTGACATCTCCCTTGCAAGATATTCTTTGTACTGCCTACTTTGATCTTCCAACTCCTACTCATGAAGATAGGCCAGGTAAGGTAGTTCTTCCTATTGCAACTCAAATTCTTGTTGCCTCTTGATCTCATCCATCCGCTCATTGAAGTCCTACAATATGCTTTTGATCTCAATGATTCCAAAATCATCAACATTTGGGAGTTGATTAGGAAAGCAATACTACTTATTTGAACAAAAATAGCCTTCTTTGGGTTGATTATAAGCATGGGCAGGTTGCCAAGAAGGCTGAGCAGGGGTGGATGGGACGTAAGCATATTGAGTATGTTGGTCTGTTGTTGTAATAAGGTTGCTTGGACTAAAACTATTATTGTGGTTGCTTCAAAATGGTTGATAAGGAGCCTCATGGATAGCATTTTCATAATACAGTAGTGGATATGCATACTATCCATGAAAACTTGACATCTTTATTCATTCAAAAATATGGAAATTAAAATAGAAGATTATTTGACAAATACCAGCATTTGTCTCTTCGAAACTATAGGACATTCTCTGTAGAGCTTCCAAGTGTGTATGGATCTTGGCTCCAAAAGCTAAAATAATTGATTTACACACCAAAAATCAGAAATGTATGGAAGATTTTTAGACTGAAATAGTCCAATCAGTCCCACTAGGCGTGCCAAAAACTGTTATCACTAAGGTTCATACCTAGCTAAGCCCTATGACGAAAGTAGACCTCCAGATTAAAGGTTGGTTCTCTTCGATTATTTCCTAAACTACTAACTTCTTGATGGAAAAAAGAAATGGAAATGCTTGCAAATGTAGCCTATAACTAATAGGAGGTGACTCACCAAAATTTGTTTTGAAATGACTATTTGGTTACATCTCATTCAACAAAGAAAATAGCGTCATTCACAACTCATTAACACCCAAGAGGACCATAAGCATTTCATATGAAAGCCTATCCTTTTAGTTTGCATGAAAGACGAAATGACTCGTACAACAACAATAACTAAAATGAAATCTTGACACAACATATAACTGATCTAATCAAAAGCTGCTTGCCAAAACATTGCATAGATGTGTACAAATCAAAGGATCTGAAACAAACTACGATGGATTTCTAAATGAAGTACAAACACAATATATGGCAAGGTAATGAGCAGGAACAAGTTTTTTTATTGGGTTTCAAAAGAAAATCCTTTTACAAACATATTACTACTTTGATTTGCATACATAAAAATGAGTTAGTTACAAAAAAATTAGAGAAGAACCCCTATGAACTCCTCCATGTTGTATATATCTCCTTTTTAAAGAAAAATAAAAAAAGAAGAATGTTTGCTTACTGTCCCTATTTGGCTGGCTGGAAACTCCATGTCTCTTACTGACTCACTGCTCTTCATCTTCAAATCAAGTACCTAAGTGTTGAGTTGGCTAGCCCAACTATCCTCTAACTGCTGGCCTAGCCCTCAATTTGAAAATCCCACAAAAAAGGGCCAAACTAAGGTAACTCTGCTAGTTATACTTTCAAAACTATCCTAGACTCATGCACTTGCCATGTGGGCTCTTCAACTGAATGTTGAAATGTTGTATTTATCTCAAAACTCCTCTTTTCATGCCTCAAATTGATGACAGATCAAGATTTGAAATTCAAAACCCCTTGCTCATTAGATTGGTGGTCTTTAAGATGATATCTTGTTTAAAAATCACAACAGCAACACTTATGACATTGCTTTGTCACCTTTGTTGACTATTAAATTCATGATAGGCCCAGTGTCCTATACTAACCCTCTACCATCTTGTTGATGTGTGCTTTATGACCCACCAAACAATAGAACAAAATACCAAAATATCTTATCCTATCTTGAACAGAGTACCGCATATGCTAAGATTGCAAGAAGATCATATGGTAACTCCAAGGTTCCTCGACTCGTGGATAAGCTCGGTGGTAAATGTGATTTGTTGATGATCACAAGGGGCCTTACATTTTCAATTCTTGAGTAAATTTTACATCATATAAAATAGGAGCTACTGAAAGGTTTGCAATGAAACACATTTTTGGATTTTTACTGAATATGCAGAAATAAAAGGGATTTAGGGTTCAGAGATTCTAATCTACTCATGAGGGTAATGATAGCAAAAGAAAGTATTCTGATGGACAAATTCCTTAATTACCAAGCCCCGCTTTGCCAAGTCAAGCTACAACTACAGGTGAACTAGTGCAATCTTCAAAGGTTTTGTGTGAATGATAAAATTTAGCCACATACAGATATGGGTTGGGACTAACTTTGCACAACAATTTAGAATCACTAAAATGTCAAAAGTATAAACCGAAGGAACTCATCAAAACACCATCATATTCTCTATTACAATCACAACACTTTGTCTACTAAACTTAATCTAAATGAGGGAATTATGAAACCAAACAAGCATCAAAACACATCAAATTGTCACCACACTTCAATAAAAAATTTATTATCTCAATAGCTCTTAGGCAACAATCTCACAATTCACCCTTTACAAATGAGAAGAGACCTTTTTAAATAGGTCCTTGAAAATAATGAGTGGCCCAGATTGAAACAATAAATGATGGCCCAGATTTTGCCACATCATCCCTAATTAGAGTTAGGGCACATAAGAGGGAATCTACATCAATACGAGAAGGAATCCACTACCGTAGTGGGCAATAAATGCCTACTATGCATGCATGCTCAAAAAGAGAGTGGATGTTATAAATAGCCACTACACACATACCCATTATGCGTTAAATGCACCTATCTTTGACCTTGGCATTTGAATTCCTGGAACCTACTCAATATGGCATCCAACTCATCAGTGCTGACACTAGGTGACAATTCCTTCTTGAATTCTATGACCACCACTGCTCGCTTAGATTTTCTCAAGTTGTCCTCCCATTCTGGCAATAGATCCTAAGTCATATCCATGTTGCTTGAGAAGGCAGAGAGGCTCTCAAAATCATCCTTCGTGAAAGAGTTAAGTCTGAAAAACTCCTCCAATTTGCCTTTCATGTTGTCTATAGTTATTTCTTCTTCGGCTAACCTTTGTAACCACAGTGTTGCAATGGTATTGGAGACCTCCTGCCGAATATTTTCAGCTATCCCCTTCAATCGAGCAAACTCCTTAGTGAAATGTTCAAACATTTCCTTCACCATGAGAACTACACCATACCATCAAGGGAAATCATACACTCGTCCGATGACTCTGCCATCAACCAAGATCTACCAAGGGGTCTCCATTAGCTCCTGCAAGTCATAGATCACTTCATCCTAATAAATATGTTCATCTTCTCAAGTTTCCTCCATGCAGCGAGTTCGGGAAAGGATGGCTAGTGCCTTATCGTGAATCTGAACTAATTCCTTAGCGTGGTTGTAGGCCTCATTTTGGATCCCCTTAATCCAGACCTTTGCACCTTGCGCAATTCTCCTAATCTTGTCAATGGCCTCAACTAACTCAGTTGGAATAGTCAGTGGGGGAACAAAAGATGGATCCTCCTCTTGACCTGGGCGAGGCAAGTTGTCGATGTATGCACGTAAGGCTCAAATCTCTCCCTTTTGTCTCTGTATTTCTCTTCCAACTTCCTCATCTTGTCCTTAACAGCTTGTGTTGAATCATCAAATTCCTCCATGACTTGCGCTCAAGAAGCTTGACCAAGATCAATTTCTATTACGTGATATTCCTCAAGAGAAATTTGATCCTTTGTCTTATCAACTGCTGGAGTTGCTCTCTACAGAACTCTGGATCTTGATTATCCTCTTACGACCTTGGTGAACCTCTTAGCTTTTCCTTTTTCTCTTGATCGGTCAATTCAATCCAAAATTTCTTGTAATTCAACTGTAGGGTCAACCTCCTCCTGGCTTCTCTAAATCCTCTACCTAAACCATTTTAGAATATCTGTGTTTTGGTCCCTTTGCACTACTAGCTGCTCTTGTCCTTGCACTGTCGGCTCCAGGACTCTCTGCGAGCACATAAATTTAACTTTCAAAATTTATTTAAAGATACACACTCATGAAGTTAATGCCAACATTTAAAGGAGTTAAAAAACAAGGTAAAGTACAAACATACCACACATGTTGTACATTCAAACATGACAAATTTAAAGCAGATATGCAACCCAAAGGCATTGCCAAGTTTAGGTCAAACACACCAAATAAAATCAACTTTTAAATGTCACACACACATGCAGTTATCCATAGAATATTATTGAATTTTTTTGTACAAACATTCCACACAAAACATAACTCAAAATTCTTCCATACACTTACAACATTATAGAAAAAAATGAATGTCAAAGCTCTTTCCAACATATACACAATCAATGAATGCCAAAGTTGATTCAAGCAAAAAACAAACAATGAATTTCAAATTTAACTTTGATTCCAAACATACTTAACAAAAAGTATCACCACGCGCATAAAGAAAATGCCAAAGTTATAAAATGGGTTACACCTAAAATTTTCTCTAAAAATGACAATGTTAAAACGCACCACACAAAGTGAATGTCAAAGCACAAATCACAAAAAATGAACACCAAAGTTAGCTCAAATACAAACACTACACAGAAATGTTAAAATTACCTTTCAAATGTGTATGACAAGGTAAAAACATATACCACACAAAGTGAATGTCATTAGTGTTTCAGAGATACGAAAAAAAGGCCGTCAAAGATAAAACATATTTCACACAGTTTGTTCAAACACATGCTTCACACATATACAAAGCAAATGCTAAAAATTCAAACATATACAAAGTTGAAACACCCAAAAGTGGACACATGCCTAAATTAACAATATCTTAAATAGAGATACTTATACCAAACAAAAAGTCTCATGTCAAAATACTACCACAAAAAATATGAATCCCAATGTTCAAACATACAATTTCATACATGCCAAAGTACAAATACAACAAAGTGTTTGTCAAAGTTAAATTTCACACTACAGTTCAAACATACAAGTGATTGTCAAAGTTCGTACACACTTCACACAAACTATGTGTCCACTCTTGTGTGTTTCAATTAACTTCGTATATGTTTAAATTTGATCATATAAAAGCCAATATCAAAATTCAAACCCATGCTTCAATAAGCAATAGTCAAATCCATGTTGAAACACACTTCACAACTAGTGAATGCCAAAATACAGTACACAAACAAGTGAATTTTTACAATGTTACCATATTACATTATAGTTAAATGATATTGCAATAATTAAATAATTGCACTGCATCAAAACTTCAAATCATTAAATGTGATGAAGTAAAAATAAACTAAGTAAAAAGTATGCAAATCAACACAGAGACATTAGACTGAAAAGGATGATCATGGCTGATGACCATCCCATCCAACCTAAAGGAGGAGGCAAATTCAACCCCTCCCAGATAAAAAATTTATATTAGACAACAAATATATTTACATATCAATTTACAAGTTAGTTGTTCAATTTGATTCAAATTGCAACTGTAAAATTAAAATTGGTTTTGCATTGACTACAATAACTATTCAGATACTCTAGCATCACTCTACATACATGTAATCAATGGTATCAGAGAATGCCAATTGTGTCTGCCACAAACACTTGAACCATTAAGAGTATCCCACAACTTGGGCCGATCCTTGGCTTGAGAAACCTGCACAACAATAGAAAATACAGTCAGTAAAATTCAAGGCAATGTGATAACGATGCTGAATACTACTACAGAAAGCCGATTCTTTATCTCTTTGTTCCAGTCACTGAAATATGTGATAAGTACTATAATGAGGGTCTGCAGGTCTGTTCCACAGATCAAACACCAGTCTAAATGCCCTCATTCAACATGCAATTTTAGTTTCTTGGGTATACAAAAAAGAAGAGGAATTTGACCTTGGCTCCAAGGTCAAATTTATAGCATGGCAGCACCCTATATTTATACATAGATTATCAGAGCTTGACAAAGGCCTTCAAAATATATAATACAGTAGCGTGAACCCAAAATCATAATGAAGAAACCTTTTACATTTTGTAAGTGATCTCTACCTACCATTGGATATGATATCTAGTAATAGGAGATCTAGTATTCAATGTCATACAGCAAAAGGAATAGATCAAAATGTCAACTAAAGAAATAGGAATTTTAGTATTATACAATAAGAATTACAACAAAAAACAGGTTTAAACAACCACATGCACCAGAACTAAAGAATCTAATTCCTGTACAGGTCCTAGGAAATACGAAATATAAGGTCTTACTCATACATCCACCAGTTCATCTCAATCTCCAAGATCTTGTGATTTTGTAAGGTTGTGCTTCAACAGGCTATGCGAGAAGATTTAAAACTGCATCTTGATACAAAATGTTTAATTTTTGAAGTTAGTAGATATGGAAAAGATCCTTACCAGACACACAATGCATTGACTCCAGTTGCTGAATCATAATATTCAGTGACATCAATATACCAGAACTCTAAAGTTCTAAACTGAAAATACCAACAACACAAATGAATGTGACTAACGCAATCTTAGCTCTTCAAATGTTTTGTTCATCCTCTGCTCCTAATTTAAGTTTTTCATTACCGAAAATTTAGTTTGGAAGATAACTAGCCAAAACTTGATAGCTGAAGCCAGTGAATGTAAATTATATAGAAGAATTGATTGATATCAATCCAAACCATGGCCCTGACGTTTCTTTGTGCTTGAAGAAATTTCTTTCTTGGAAAGATGAATGGAAAAGAAAACAGCTGTGGTAGTAACTATCTAAATCATCCACGTCAGAATTGGCTTGGCGAAAATGTAAACAAGAGCCAAAGGCAGTGCTGGACAGAAACTCCATGAGCGCTGCATATCAACTCCGAACATGTGAATCTGTCCTGCACCACAGGTCTGACCACAAAAGGTCTCTACTGCACTGTCCATTCCCAACTGCATAGAGACCAGAAAAATACTATCTTGCTTTATTCATTCCAAAATTTAAAGTAAATTCTTAAGTACTACTATAAATCGAGAATAGAGATGAAATAGTTAATGGATTCCTCAGTAATTTACAGCTCCATCAGCCACGTCAGAATTGGCTTGGCGAAAATGTAAACAAGAGCCAAAGGCAGTGCTGGACAGAAACTCCATGAGCGCTGCATATCAACTCCGAGCATGTGAATCTGTACTGCACCACAGGTCTGACCACAAAAGGTCTCTACTGCAATGTCCATTCCCAACTGCATAGAGACCAGAAAAATACTATCTTGCTTTATTCATTCCAAAATTTAAAGTAAATACTTAAGTATTACTATAAATCGAGAATATAGATGAAATAGTTAATAGATTCCTCAGTATTTTACAGCTCCACAAATTTATGTGGGCTTCTTATTATGACTTTCATGTCAATCCCACTGATTTCCCTTTATCCCCTTTATCAATGAGGAACTAAATAGGCTCAACCAGGCACCTATGGTTTGATAGAATGTACTAATGGCCTATTACAGTTTTCAGGTTTAAGTCATCTTGTGGTGTTGGTGGACATTTCAGACAGGAGAGGGAAATACTATCCCCTGTATTTCGAGCAAACACTTCTTTGAATCTTCTGTCCATTGCATTTCCATTACCATTAAGATGAATGTATCTACCTATTGTTAGATAATTGAACAACATTGTTTCAAGTAACGTTATTCATATTAGTGGGTCATTTGTTATATTCTACAGTTAGATATACTCTTTGAGAGATATTATTCAATATCCCAAGAAAGAAATTTATCTTTGAAGGGAAAGTATAGCAATTGTGTACAGCTAGCCAATATAGAATTAGAGCAGTTTCAACACGGTTGTCTTGGACCCTAGCAAGGATCTGATTCTGGTTAGGCAGCTGATGGGAAGAGGATTGTTCTAATTTTGAATGTGAGCCCAGCTAATTTTCCCAAACCTTTCCAACCCAATTTTTAGACATGGAAAGAAATAATATTAGTACTGTTTAGTGTTTACAAATGACTATGGTAGATCAAATAAAGGTTTGCAACCCATCTACAATGAGAAAATTAGAAATATAATAGTGTAGGAAAACATTCCAAAATAGCTTCAATTCAGATCTTTGAAAATTACTGAAAATTGCAAAAATGATGGAGGAGCAAAAAATATTTAACTTCCAAGTGTAGAAGGATAAAATAGCAATGGTGAACAGAACAGAGGTACAGAATACAGATAGTAAAGTATTAGATGCCATTTTCAACATGGTTGTCTTGGACCCTAGCAAGGACCTGATTCTGGTTAGGCAGCTGACAGTCTAAAAACCATAAAAGGTTGTTGAGAGATAAAACAGACCGATGGGAAGAGGATTGTTCTAATTTTGAATGTGAGCCCAGCTAATTTTCCCAAACCTTTCCAACCCAATTTTTAGACATGGAAATAATAATATTAGTACTGTTTAGTGTTTACAAATGACTATGGTAGATCAAATAAAGGTTTGCAACCCATCTACAATGAGAAAATTAGAAATATAATAGTGTAGGAAAACATTCTAAAATAGCTTCAATTCAGATCTTTGAAAATTACTGAAAACTGCAAAAATGATGGAGGAGCAAAAAATATTTAACTACCAAGTGTAGAAGGATAAAATAGCAATGGTGAACAGAACAGAGGTACAGAATACAGATAGTAAAGTATTAGATGCCATTTTCTAGTAAAGTATGAGATTATCATGAAATTTTCTGAACCGGCTCAAACAAAACTGTTGACTTTGTAAATCAAATATACATATGTTGTACTCTCAAAATTTCAGTAGCTGTATTTTTTCTTGTCAGGAAATGTTTTATATTTCCTAAAACTTATTCCCTAATATCATATGGATTTCTAAATTTCGATAGGCCTGATGCAGGATTACAACTAATAATCATTTGAAGGGAATATATTACCGATCTTTAATTATTTAAGACAACAGTTAAATCTGACCGAAAGTTTCCAGATAGCTTTTGGATCTTTGTATATCATGATTTTAATTTAAGCTTTAAAAATTTTTTATGGTTAAAAAGAAAGAAAAGAAAATTAGAAGCAGGCTTCCTATAAAAGTTCATAACCTTTTATTACATGGGTAGATTGTAGGCAATCTATATCAGAAACAAAGATTGGTTGTGCTGAAAAGAGAAATTTATAATCTCTGGATTGTTGGGTTTTTAAACCAGAATAATATAAATGCAAAAAACAGATCGTAAACTCAAAATACCCAAAATGCAAACAACAGATCGTACACTCAAAATACCCAAGGAACAGAGACAAAAACTTTATCCTGGGAAAACCCTCCTCCTGACGGTGAAAAACCCAGCCCACAAAATTATAGTGCTTTATTGAGTTTTCAAAATACAACTACAATCATTTGAATATGATTGAAGATCACACATAATCAAACAATCAGCTTTATATCAACTCCCTCTAGAATTGATCTCACAATCATCTAAGTAACATAAATCTGAAACTGCTCACGATACTCAAGCAGCGTGGCAGCTCACTTCAAAGTAAACTTGCATATGAATCAAAAGCACAAACAGATAGCTCTTGAATGTACAAGATACACACAAACTCTAGCAGCTGAAGACACCTGATACACAACCATGCAAGCAGCTGATAATACACAAGCACCATGGCAGCTCTTCATAATAGACAATAAAGCACTTAGCTCCCAATAGACAAGAAGTCAAGCAGCTCTCAAATAAACTTATGAGCAATTGAACCAGGCAGCTAGACGGAAAGCTCTGGAAAAGAAAATTATCAAGAAGACACACACCCGATAAGCATTAAGAAGGCAGACACCCAGCTCTCCAAATGCATGAAGAACACACACCTTCAGCAGCTAATTAATTACTAATAAAGAATGAATATTTCACCGTTCATAAACCTTCAGCAAAACCTAGACATTGCACCAGATGTCTATATCGAAGGTAACTGAAAAACAAAAGCTACATGCACGCTAAATGCTTAATGACAGTTACGACTCAAGCCGTTTCATGTTCTGACAACATAAAGAGCCACATAGTCCTTGTCTTAAAATCGAACCTCTTGCTGGAAATAAATAAATATAAAATTTCGATAATGATAGAAGACACTCTCGACTAGATTGTTGCCAGCAAGCACGGAACTCTCATACAAGCTTGAAACACGATGACGCTAGCAATTCAATATGGGCGGTGACGGTTATCATGGAAAGCCAATTCACATATTCTTCCCATGCCGCAAAGTCTATAATCACTGTTATTAAATACAGAATCCTCCACATGGATAATAGTAAACAATAACAGCCAAGCCAACAATAGACTGGATCCAAGAAAATATGAAAGAAGATAGATCACGTGGCAGAGGTCTGCTGAAAAGCATGAATCGATGGCATCAAAACATGAGCTGTTTCATAATCAATCATGCTGGCACGATAATAACCTCCAGTTATGATAGAGCTGCCGTTACATAAAGATATGAAGGAGACAATCATCATAGATGATCTCAACAGACACGGTGATGCAAAACTGCAGTAGCTTGATAGACGTCAGACAATACCGAAAAGGATCAACAATTTGTAGATAACAAACTCTGATAGACACAACCAACACAGGTAGATAAACTCTCTCGCAGCTACAGAAATAAAGAAAAGAACATTAGAAGCAGGCTTCCTATAAAAGTTCATAACCTTTTATTACATGGGTCGATTGTAGGCAATCTATATCAGAAACAAAGATTGGTTGTGCTGAAAAAAGAAATTTATAATCTCTGGATCACCACAAAAACCCCACCCAAAACTTTCTACTGGAGGAGCAGCTGTATATTTACAAACAAAAGCTCTCTAGCCAATGTTGACACATTAAGTAGAGAGTGCAGCTTGAGCTGCAAGAAATTACACAGCTGTTATGTTATAATTTCAACTTTCACTAGTAGGTGAAATGAGCCAGTATGATGGTGGGCTTTTAGATGAGGCAACTTGAGCTAGACACTCATTGCAGGGAGGGAGGAACATAACAACCAATTTCACATATTTCTTGAGATGGCTTGCACATATTTCTTAATTAATATTATTGCCAGGCACTTTATGACAGACATATCAGGGTACAAGGAACGCAATAACCAATCCCACACCTCCTCTTGATGAGTATTAGTAATGAGAGTAATAAGTTGAGAGCATCTGGATGTAAGTGATAAACAGTTATATCCAGAATGTCTCATCGTGAGCCTACTTGATTAATATTAGATAAGGCTAAATGCACAGCATTTACTTTGAGAATAAGCTCTAGCAATTTCTATATGAATATTATCTAATTTTAGTCAAGCGATAGAAATGATAAGATATCGCCATCGGAAGAGGGAATGCATACCTCGCCATCCGATGAGTCAATGGTAGGTTGAAGGCCAAGCAAAAAATATATGTACTGTCCTCAACGCGATAAAGATAAACGTTGTGAAGGAGTCCGTTGAATCCCTTGAGCAAAATTGCAGAGGATTTGGAATGAGAGGGCGGACTGCTCCCTCTGATAGAAAGAGGTAAGTGTTTTTGGGGACAACTATACATAAAATATCTACACACTAATTAAATATAATTTAAAGAAACCCTCTATTAATATATCAATTCAGTTGGACATGAAACCTAGGATCTGAAGGACTCATGAAAAGCAATACTTACTTTAAAATAAAAAATAATTAGATGAATGATCATGGTTGAAACCTCAACCTCAAACCTAGTGTCCCTAGGAAGTTGCAATAAAATTTCTGTCGCAAGCGAATTGCAATCTTAGACTGTGTAAATCAACCTCAGCCGGTAAATATGAATAGTAAATAAAGATTGTAAATATGAAATGCCATTTCAAACAAATGCCCTCAGATCTAAAGCAAGATATGATAATCAGAGCAAAATGAAAACGCCATAACAGGGATCTGTCTACAAGCACAACTTATGACAAAAGAAGAAAACCTGGGAGTGACAGAATCCCCTGATTAAGAAGGGATAGCAGAAATAGAGGCAATGAAAAGTCTGAAATTCGCGTCATCGTCAACATAGCATTAGGGCACTGGAGATCATCGAGATGAAACGCGCGCAATTCCTCTTTTCCTGCCTTCCTCAGCGCTCCAGAGTACGATTTCACCCTGTACTTCAAAAGATCCCAACCAACGGGGTTGTGTAAGAGTGAAAACCCACGCCAGGTGAGGAACCCCTGAGAGCTTCTCCTACTATATAAGAGTGAAATTGAAGGCATAAACGGTAACAGTGCTATTTTTAGACATTCCCTGAACCTGGATTAAAGCATAAACGGTAACTTTGCTTTCCTGCTTTTTTCAGCGGGCATGGAGAAAAAATCCCTCCCCTATAAAACTGGATGAAATTAATTCAAATGAATTGTTTATAATAGTTCTTAAAAAATAATTTGAATCAGTTAAATGAGTTGATTTCAATTATTCTAGAAAAGTAATTAGAAAGGATTATGGTCAAACATACAAATTAAGTCTAGTACATACATAAATTTTAAATGAGGTGAAAAATTAAGTTTAAATTTTAATAAATTTAGAATTGAATTGACCAATGTGCAACTTCACAACAAATTAAAGTTAAATAATATGAATTGGTAAGTTATTAAATATATTATTATAATTTTTAAAATTCATAAAAATATATATATAAATAATTATAATTTTTGTAATGTTGTTGATGTTGGCAAAGTGGTATTTGTAGGGATAAGGGAGGAAGTAATTATTCTTTATAAAAATATATTGTGAAGATATGAGTATGGGTGAAGATGATTTCTAGTGGAGGTGGATAGTTTGTGGTTAATTGAATCCCATGAAAAGAAGAAGGATATAGTGAAGGAGAAAAGTAAGGAGGAATAATTTAGCTTATGGTGAAAAGAAACCTATGAGAGATGTGATGAATGTGGAAAAATGACAAAAAGAATTTGGATTTTTTTTATTCAAGAGATATAAGAAGAGGAGAAAATCTAGTAAAATAGTTGATTTAACAATGAAGAAATTTTATGATTTCACTGGTCTCAAATTTGTGAACAATGCTCACAAGCATTATGTGAAGAAAGTATGATACTTGAGCATTCAAAAGCTATGAATAATCCTCATTTGGGATAGTGTTTAATGGGAAGTTAGTAGTTATAGAGGTAATGGTAGTAGAGACATTGAATGAACTTGAGGCAATATAATAAATTGATCACCATCCATCATATAATAATACACTTATTTTATTTGGATCCTAAAAATTACAAACCCAACATAAATCTAACATGTCACATCCTAGGAGATAGTTTGAGACCATACAAATATTTTTACTTGCAAACCAAACAATATTTCCCTTCTTCCCATAGTGTTATTGTTGTGTCACATAAACAAATCTTCCTCCAAAATCATCATGAAGAAAAGCTCTCTTCACATCCACGTTTTCAATCTTAAGATCAAAGGATGCTATAAAAGCTAATAAGAACCAATTGGATTTTAGGTTAACGATCGAAGGAAAAATATCACTATAGTTAGATTCTCTCAACTTGATATAATATCATTATTTCACCGAGGAACTAGTCCTCTAGTGCTATAATGGTCATTGAGTATGTTTTCTTGTGTGAGATAGGTATATCAAATATTGTCATTATGTATTCCCAATACCTCACTTTACCATCAACCAAAGGATCATGAAGCCTCTTAACCCCGAAGGAGTACCAAATCTTTGTAGAGCATCCCTAAGAGAGAGCCAAGGACTTTCCATTAGGAGCAATATTCCACCATATATAGATCTTTTAGCAACACAAAATGGAGGCTTTTTTCCTAGTGCATCCTCATTTAGACCCAACCATCTAACTTTACACCATTCCTTACAAATAGTGGTGCATACAACTCATCTAAAGAATCTAACATCAAGCTAGCCAAATACGATATCATAAATGTGTGAGAGAGCTTGTTGTTTTCCACTTTTTTGTTTGGACATATCCAAGTTATTTCTAATTAGCATTTTAGAGGGTTCATCACCATCAAGGGATTTGAAATCCATTTGGAGCTTAGAGATTTTCCTTGTATTATTAAATCATTAAGCCCAAGGCCCCATATTCTTAGGTAAACAACATCGGGTCTAATTCAAACTATGCCTTTTCCTACTAACTCTACCATAATACCATAAAAACTCCCTCATAATCTTCTAAATCTTATCAAACTACATATTAGAAAACAATCACGCTAAGGAGTGATAAATTGTGTGTGAAGCAATAATCTTTTTCACAACTAGAATCATGCATGCAAGAGATAGCAAAGAGTTATCTATTTAATATATTTTTTTCTATCTTCTAAAAAATTCATTCCCCCATACTTTTTAGTGAGGGAGAGACAAAAAAAATAGTAATTATTTAACCACCTTGTATGGATCAACCCACTATCATCCATTAGTTATCAACCAGTTAGGAGGGTCTTCGGTCCATCCTAACATAATAGACTTATGGGGAGAGATATTACATTTAAAAGAAGCACAAAATACCTCCAAAATTGTTATTGTATTCTCAAAATTGTCCTCTAATAATTCAACGAATAAAAAATATCATCAACAAATTGGGCATGTAGTAGTTTTTCATGGTTGGAAATTCTACTATTCTTTATCAAGGAGTTATTAGGTTAGATCTAAGAATAAATTGCAAATCATCCACTACAATAACATATAAGCTAAGGGCTATAAGGAAACCTTGTTTGATGGACCTTTGTAGAAATATAGGATCAAATACCTCACCATTCACATCGACTTGAGTAGGAAAGTCATTGAAGAAGATACTTATCCATTTAAAAAAATTATAAGGGAAGCCAAAAGCTTTCAAAATTTCTATAACAAATGGCATCTCAATCCAAGCGTAGGCCTTGTCATGACTACATTTTGATAGTCATACTTAGTCATATCAATTGCCTCCAAACTTGTCATCAAATTCTCTAATATACATCTTCCTTTTATGAAAGCAATTTGGATGACTAAAACTATACTCCCAAGCATATTTGCCAACTTAGAAGCAAGAATTTTTGCAAGGATCTTATAAGATACATTTAAAAGGGTAAGGAGCCTTTATTTCTAAACCAAAGTTTTATCCCCATCATTGGAGATCAATTTTATGATCTCATATTCATATTATGTTCCATACAATAATTTAGGAAAAAAAACATTGAAGACTTAGGTAACAGTTTAGACCCCATCCAATCAATGTTTACCTTGTAGAATTCAACAGTTAAATCTTTTGCACTAGGGGACTTGTCATTTTCCAATGATTTAATGGTTTAATCAATTTTAGAGACTCAAACATATAATTGTCTATATATCTAGCATCCTCACAACTAATATCCTTAGGGGTCATTTTGATGCAAAAATCTCTTAATGCCTTATTATAACTAGATATCGCTTATTGCTTGGATAACACTTAATGTTTGTAGCTGGTAGTTACATTAGGGTGTGTTGGCATAATCTTAGAAATTTATTTCAAACTGTTGTTGTAATTAATTAATTATAATTATACTTTACTTAAGTTTACTTAGGGTAATGCATTTTCATATCAGTTGTCATGTAGACACCTAGGAGTTTGCATTTCATTTTAGCACATGGTGTAGGAGAATTTTCATTTTATCTATGAGATTCACCTTTAGTGCTCTTATCACATTATCATCTTCTCATGGTTGCACATGTTGCACATACTTTGTTGTATAATGGAAGATAGTCCACCTTTGGTGGACATGTGATTGCACCTTGTCTAGTTGATAGGTTATTTCTTACATCACTCCTAGTTATCATGCATTGCCTATATATTCAGGAACATCTACATTGTACTTAATTAATTTTGTATTCATTATCATTTGATCAATATTGAATCAATCATTTGATCATATCATTTTGTTTCTCTCATTTGTGCTATTAATTGAGCTTTAGATCTTGACATTTCATTATTTTCCTTAGGAAAATTCTTACATGTTATCAAAGCATTGATCCAAAATTCTTACATGGTATCAGAGCCATAGAAGGTTTCATTGCATAGCCATTGGAGAGCTTTTTGTTTCAACTTTTGGAGGGCCACAATTCAGATCTAGAGGTGCAACAGCTTGTGGGAGCATCTAGAACAAGATTTGACCTCACCACTATGTTCGAGTGGCCATTCCGATGAATTTTGACTATAAATTTGCCTACTTTGGGAAAAAGTCAAAATTGAAACAATTTTTTTTTGCAAATCAGACCCCCTAAGGCCTGAGTTGCAAATTTGAAGAACTTTGGGCCAAATATAACATTGCCATTGTGCTTAGAAAACCTAAAAACCTTAGAATCACATACTCATTCATCCAAATCAGAGCTCGACATCAAGATTGAAACAAATCCCCTCCCTGGTTGTTGTACATGCGCGTTACAGTGCAGGTACAATATTTTTTAAATAATTGAAAAAAATTACTTTTTTAATTCTATATTTTTTTATTTTTAATAAAACTCGAAAGAAATATTCAAACGCAAGGGGGGTTTATTGTTTGAATTATTATTTTTTAAACATTTTAACCCATGGTACACAGGTACCCGACGGTACCTACGTCACAAGGTACCCACCCCCCCACCAAACCTTTTTTTAATTACAATTTTTATATATTTTTAAAAATCATTTTTTAAAATGTTATTTGTGTTTTTCATGTTTTGTTTTATTTTAATAAAAAAACATATGTTTTTATTTTTATTGTTTGTTTTTTTTAAATTTTTTTTTTTAAAAAATAAGGTTTTTTAAAATAAAACTTTTGTAGTATTTTTTTTTGTTTTTTATCAAAAAACTAAAAAAGTATTATTATTTTAATTTAATTTTTGGGTAAAAATTTTGTTTTTAATAAATCATTTTAAACGTTTTTCTTTAATTAATATTTTAATAAAAAATTTAATCAATTTTTTAAAATAATTTTTTATTTTTTTGAAAAAGTTTTTTAAAAAATAAAACATTACATTTTTTTTCTTTATTTTTAATAAAGTTTTTTTGAATGGGTGTTTTAATAAAAAATTTCTTAAACTTTGTAAGTTTTTTAAAAACAAAATTTTAAATAAATAATACAAATTGGGAACACTATTTTTTTCTTGCCATCTACATACATGTTTTACAATGTTATCGAATCGACAACCAGGGGGGACAATTTCGTCCCAAAGACTTCTTGACTATAGGCCAACCCAAGGATACTTTTTCTACAGAATTTGGCAGGGCATCTTTGGTGGCTTTATCATCTTCATGTTTCCATTTTTGCATATTTGCATTTGATGTTGTATGCTCTTGCATGAGCAATGGTGTACACACACTATCATAAAGTGCCACATCTTTTTTATGTACTTTATCATTGATGACATATTTGATGTAATCCATATGTTAGTAGATTAGGAATATCATGAGACATGGTTCTTGAAGGTTATGCTCTAATCAATCAGTTAGTGGATGCAGGACACAAGTTCAAGTGAACCAACCTAAACACTAGCTGAGTGTACCTAGTTGGTGCCTGCAGGTGTCTTCATGTCTCATCTCTATCATATCTTAGTGGGTTTTTCATCGGTAATTCTACATGGACATTCTTACTTGATTTTGTCACACTTTAACATTCTTGGTGCAACATTGGCTCTATTTTCTTCCTATGGAGGAGTATTGATCAACATCTTGGACCATCTTTACAAGAGGTTCAACATTGAGGGGGGGTTACTTGGTCTCTCTTCCTCTTCTTCTTTCCTTCCTATGGGGGGATTCTTTATTGTATATACATGATGTATGTCATAATGGGGGGGGGGGGGGGAGGGGGGGGGGGGGGTCTTGATTACTCCATCCATCCATGCATCTTGTTTGTTTTTCTTCTCTCTTTTTGGGGGAGGGTTTTTCCCATGAGGTTTTCCCTCTTTCTCCACTTTATGAGAGATTTCATTGCATATCTTTTGCACTTGCATATTGTACATAGGTACCTAACATGGCCTAGTAGTCGGGACCCATCATGAGTTGTCATCTAGGCTTGTGAGCTTAAGTGCATTCCCCTAAGTTGCACTTAAGGGGGGGTGTTGGTGTAATTAATTAATTATAATTATACTTTACTTAAGTTTACTTAGGATAATGCATTTTCATATTAGTTGTCATGTAGACACCTAGGAGTTTGCATTTCATTTTAGCACATGGTGTAGGAGAATTTCCACTTTATGTGTGAGATCTAGTACCTTTAGTGCTCTTATCATCCTCTCATTTTTGCACATGTTGCACATACTTTGTTGTACAATGGAGGATGATCCACCTTTGGTGGACATGTGGTTGCACCTTGTCTAGTTGATAGGTTATCTCTTGCATCACATCTAGTTATCATACATTGCCTATATATTCAGGCACATCTACATTATACTTAATTGATTTTGTATTCATGATCATTTGATCAATATTGAATCAATCATTTGATCATATCATTTTGTTTCTCTTATTTGTTCTATCAATTGAGCTTCTAAATTATGGCATATCATTCTTTGCCTTAGGCAAATTCTTACATGGTATTAGAGAATTGATCCAAAGTTCTTACACAAACCAATTTGGTTCATTCATTTTACTTGGAGCGTCTATATAAGGGATGCTCAAATAATTTGTAAGGGGGAGACTTGGAGGAATTGTTGCCATAATACTGCCAAAAATTATTCTTAATTCATTTTTTTTATTATGGTGAATGCTCATGAAGTTTTGGAGTGTTACATGGTTTCTAGATTTCCTCTCTTAGAGTAGGATTTTGTTTATGTTAAGTAGTAGTAGTAGTAGTAGTAGTAGAGTAAATGAATGGAAGATATTGTTGTTGGTGAATCATGTTGAAACTTATGTTCATACCTAATGGTACTTGCTGATTGTAAGTGATAGTGTAAGGTTGGTTTAAACTTATTATAAGAACTTAACTTCAATTGAGAATATTCATCTGGACTGTTCCATAATTGGGTATTTGAATGAGTGTTGACTATATGGAAATCATTCATCCATGAATCCTTAGAATATTTTACCCTCTTTTTTGTAGTTGATTTGGCGAAGGAACGATTAGTTTAGTTCAACCTCACCATCAACAGATTCTTGCATTTGTTAGATTTAGTTTATATTCTTAAAATCTTTATCTTTTTTAGATTTATTTTATTAGAAGTATTTGAAGATTCATAATTACCAAATCATTTACAATTTCTAATTTGATCACGTATTCATGAATGAATAGTATAAGTCTTGATGTAGGAGCATCTTGGGTCCTTGGCAATCCTGTGTCACCAAAAACATTTTGGAGTTTGTCTGTGTTGCTCGGTTCCTTCTTTGACCGATTTGGTTGGTAGTTGGTTGGTTTCCTTTGGTTACAGAGTGTGGTCAGTTATCTCCTGGGCAATCGGTTGTTCCATTGGCACTCAGCGATGCTTCTCTGTTGCTCGGGCATCTTTGCTTCTGAGTAGTTTATTTTGAGTTCTTGTTGAGTCGACTTGTGCATTTATGTTGGATCATAGATTTAATGTTGGAATTCATCATTGGGAGGCGTGTGGTCCCAGATCTGACTATTCCTTTCATTGATTGTAGATCTGAAGACCGACTCAGTTTGGTAGACTCTTGTATAAATATAGTTGTTTGATGATAGTTTAGGGGGCAGTTTTAGGAGAAGATAGAAGATAGTAAGATTAGAGAATGTTGGCAGATCCTCGCATGTTTGAGGACTTTTGTAAATCATTGTAATATCTGGCCCTAACCAAGAAGGCCTTATAGCCTGGCATGTATCATTCTATTTGATGAAAATTAATGAAAGATCCTGCATTCTCTCTCTCACTATGTTGTTGTTTGCTTTCGCATGTTGTTGAGTAAGCTTGGATCATTAGGGTGTGCCATTATTTGGCCCCTCTTGACCCCTGGCTTGCGTCAGGTGGTATCAAAGCAAGGTGAGATCTTGATCTAGGTCTGCGAATCTAGGTTTTCAAGTTCCTCTTGAAGCCCTAGTCGATTATTGTAGGGTAGCAGATTGCGATCTGACCTACAATTGCAAAGGGTTGTCAAGATGGTTCATGGGAGGTGAGATGCAAATCTAGGATTGGCAGATATGCTAAGGCAGATTGTTGCTAGGTTAGAATCTGTTGAAATAGCCCAAAGAAGAGGCAGACATCTTGAAGATGTTAGTGATGATGAATTTGAGGAAGAATAGGCGAATGCAGAACCTGCACCTGCTATGGATAAAGGTGAAGAAAGATTTTTGAAGGTTTTGACAAGTCTGAAGTCTACATGACATTTCAATCCTCCTGAGTATGGTGGAAAGCTAGATTCTAATGAATTGGTGGACTAGATCACTGAGATGGAAAAGTATTTTGAGTATGAAAATATCCCTGAAGACAAGAAGGTGAAGATCACAAGCACAAAGTTGAAAAGTCATGCATCCTTATGGTGGGAACATCTACAATTGGATTGGAAGAGGAAAGGCAAAGAAAAAATCAAGGTATGGAATAAAATGGTGAATAAATTGAAAGGAAAATTCTTACCTTGTGATTATCAGATTAACCTAGTTTGGCGAATGCAAAGTTTGAGGCAGAAAGGTAGCTCGGTAAAATAATATACTGAGGAATTCTATGGATTAGATATCAGATCTGGACATGATGAAGATGATGTGGAAAGAATTGGTAGATACTTGAATGGTTTGAGAGTTTCCATCCAAGAGGAAATTAGTTTGGTCAAGTTGGAGAAAATTGAAGAGGCTTATCAATTTGCTTTGAAAGCTGAGGAGAAATTGAACAAAAGACATGAGCAAAGACAAAGAGGTCGAGGTGGTAGATTCCCTAGAGGAAGAGGTAGATCTAATGATGAAAATGGGAGATCTGAACCAGAAAAGACAAATCTGGACAAAGGCAAGACCGAGTGGAAAGGTGAAAGTTCACCTAGAGGCAGAGGTAGTAACTACTGAGGTGGTTATAGTAGAGGAAGTTTCCAAGGAAATTGTTACAATTATGGAGAAGGACATAGGTCTTTTGAATGTACACATGATAGTAAGAAGGCTGGTAGCAGTAGAAATACCTTGGTGCAAGAAGAGTCACCGAATGAACTTGAAAAAGAAAATAACTTGATGGTAAGGAGAGCACTATGGAATGAAAGAAAAAAGGAAGATCCAAAGGAAAAGTTTGTTTAAGACCAGGTGTAGAGTTTCTGATAAATTTTGGAAGGTAATCATTAATAGTGGTAGCTTGGAGAATCTGGCATTTGAGGAGATGGTCACAAAATTATAGTTGGAAAGGTTGGAACATCTGAAGCCCTATTAGATTTCATGGATCAAAGGTGAGCATACACTCCTGGTAAGTGAACAATGTTATGTGAATTTGAAGATTGGAAAGTACTATGATAAGGTGTTATGTGATATCATGCCTATGGATTGTTGTCATATTTTGTTGGGTAGACCTTGGCAATATGATAGACATGCTATATATGATGGGAGATTGCATAAGTATACTATTGTGGCTGATGGAAAGAAACAAATCTTGTTACCATTGATGGAAGAACCTGTTAGTGTTGTTTTCTCATCTATGAAAGTTTGTTTGATGGAGGGAAGGAAGTTTGTTAAATCTTTGAAAAAGAATGATGTATGTTTTGTTGTGACCCCTAACAAACCAAGTAAGAAAAAAAAGGATAATGTCCTCGAGGAGATTGATAAGTTACTCATCGAGTATAGAGATATCATTTCTGATAATGTACCTTATGGTTTTCCACCGAAAAGAAGCATTGATCATTGTATGGATCTAATCACTGGAGCTAGTTTACCAAATAAGGCACCTCATCGGTTAACACCTACCGAGAATTAGGAATTGAACCGACAGATTCAAGAGTTGCTGGAGAAAGGTTTGATCAGATAAATTTTGAGTACTTGTGTAGTACCAGTTGTATTAGTACCTAAGAAGAATGGAGAATGTAGAATGTGTACTGATTCCAGAGAAATCAATAAGATAACAGTGAAGTATAGGTTTCCTATACCAAGAATGGATGACATAATGGACAGTTTGACTGGAGCAAAGTATTTTACCAAAATTGATTTAAAAATTGGGTATCATCATATCAAAATTAGAGAAGGTGATGAATGGAAGACTACTTTTAAAACAAAAGAAGGTTTGTATGAGTGGTTGGTTATGCCTTTTGGTTTAACTAATGCACCGAGTACTTTTATGAGGCTAATGAATGGAGTTTTGAAGAAATTATTGGGTAATTTTGTGATTATATATCTTGATGACATTCTAATATTTAGTAAGACTAGAGAAGAATATTTGTTGCATGTTAGACAAGTTTTGCAGAGATTGAAAGAAGAAAAGTTGTTGATAAATCTGAAAAAGTGTTCATTCATGAAAGAGGAGACTGTGTATTTGGGATTTGTGATCTCAGCTGATGGTTTGAAGATGGATCCTGAAAAGGTTGAAGCTATTTTGAATTGGCCTACACCTGTGAATGCTAGTGAGGTAAGATCATTTCATGGTTTGGCAAATTTTTACTGAAAGTTCATAAGGAATTTCAGTTCAATATGTAATGCTATGACTAAGACTATGAGAGGAGACAAAAGAGAATTCAAGTGGACACATGGAGCTAACAAAAGTTTTGAGACTCTGAAGCAGAAGGTTGCTGAATTACCTGTTTTGGCATTACCTGATTTCAGTAAGGTATTTCAAGTGGAATGTGATTCAAGTGGAAGTGCAATTGGAGCTATGTTGAGTCAAGAAGGTAAACATGTTGCTTTCTTTAGTGAAAATTTGAATGATGCTAGAAGGAAATATTCTGTGTATGATCAAGAATTCTATGCTATTGTTCAAGCACTGAAGAAATGGAGACATTATTTGATACCGAGTGAATTTGTGTTGTATATTGATCATAAGGCTTTACAATATTTGGGTAGTCAAAATAAGTTGAATCAGAGACAAATGAAATGGGTTGAGTATTTGCAGAGTTACACATTTGTGATAAAGCATAAGAGTGGAGTCACTAATCAAGTTGTTGATGCATTGAGTAGAAGAAGATCTTTGATGACTGAGATGAAAATTGAAGTTCTTGGTTTTGATGAGATGAGAGATTCTTATGAGTTTGACCTTGATTTTTCTGAGCCATGGAGAAAGTGTAGAGCACCTATTCAGGATCAACAATATACTAAATGGAATGAATATTTTATTCAGGAAGGTATGTTGTTTAAAGGTATTCAGTTGTGTATATCGAGAGGAGTAATGATAACTAATTTGATAAAGGAGAAACATAGTAGTGGTTTGGCTGGACATTTTGGTATTGATAAAACATGGAATTTGCTTAAGGAGAAATACTATTGGTCGTAGTTGTATAGAGATGTTCAAAAATTTGTGAAAAGTTGTGGAATTTGTCAAGTTGCAAAAGGAGTAAGTCAGAATATTGGATTGTATGTACTGATTTTTGTACCTGAGAAACCTTGGAGTGACATTTGTATGGATTTTGTTCTTGGCTTACCGAAGACAGTAAGAGGTAATGATTCTATATTTGTTATGGTAGACATATTTTCTAAAATGGTACATTTTATACCTTATAGAAAGACATCAGATGCAGTACATATAGCAGATCTTTTCTTTAAGGAAATTGTCAGATTGCATGGATTACCAAATAGTATCATCTCTGACCGAGACAGTAAATTTGTTGGATACTTTTGGAAGACCCTTTGGAAGAAATTTGACACTGAGTTGAAATATAGTTCTACATTTCACCCACAAATCGATGGACAGACTGAAGTTGTGAACTAAAGATTGGGAAATCTTTTGAGATGTTTAGTTGGAGACACATCGAGCAATTGGGATTCTATGTTGGCACAAGAAGAGTTTGCATATAATAATTCAGTAAATAGGAGTACTAGAAAGACACCATTTGAGATTATGAATGACACACGACCGAGAGGAATATCTGATTTGAGAGACATTGTTGATGAAAATAAGAGAAGTGTTGAAGGAGTAAAATTTGCTGAGTATATGAAGACATTGCATGAAGATGTGAAGCTAAAGCTGGAAGAGATTAATCAGAAATACAAAGGCAAAGCTGATAGATCAAGGAGATACAAGAATTTTGATGTTGGTGATGAAGTGATGGTTCATTTGAAGAAAGGTTAGTTTCCTATTGGAACATATGGGAAGTTGAAAATGAAGAAGTTTGGACCTTGCAAGATTTTGAGGAAATTTGACAGTGGAAATGCATATGAGATTGAGTTACCTGATGACATGGACATATCATTGATTTTCAACATTGCTGATTTGTATGAGTATCATGAACCTAATGAAGAAGTGACAGTACTAACAGAATATCCTAAGAAGCAGAATGAAGAAATTGAACAAATTTTGAAGGAAAGAGTTGGCAAGAGTACAAGAGGAAAACAATATATGGAATATCTGGTAAAGTGGAAGAATAGACTAATGGAAGACAACTCATGGATTTCTCAGTCTGAGTTGGATGCAGCTCAGACCAAACCTACCAAATGATTTAGAGAATCATTTCAAAATAACCTCAGGTGTCTGATGCAGGAGCATCTTGGGTCCTTGGCAATCCTGTGTCACCAAAAACATTTTGGAGTTTGTCTGTGTTTCTCAGTTCCTTCTTTGATCAAGTTGGTTGGTTTCCTTTGGTTACCGAGTGTGGTCAATTATCTCCTAGGTGGTCGGTTGTTCCACTAGTGCTTGGCGATGCTTGTTTGTTGCTCGGTCATCTTTGCTTCTGAGAAGTTTCTTTGAGTTCCCGTTATGTTGGGTCATAGATTTAATGTTGGAATCTATCATTAGGAGGCATGTGGTCCTAGATCTAACTGTTCCTTTTGTTGATTATGGATTTGAAGGCTGACTCAGTTCGGTAGACTCTTGTATAAATTTAGTTGTTTGATGATAGTTTAGGGGGCAGTTTTAGGAGAAGATAGAAGATAGTAAGATTAGATATTGTTGGTAGATCCTCACATGTTTGAGGACTTCTATAAATCATTGTAATATCTAGCCCTAACTAGGAAGGCCTTATAGCCTGATTGCATGTATCATTCTATTTGATGAAAATTAATGAAAGATCTTGCATTCTCTCTCTCACTGTGTTGTTGTTTGCTTCTGCATGTTGTTGAGCGGCTTGGATCATTAGGGTGTGCCATTGTTTGGCCCCTCTTGACCACTACCTTGCATCAAGTCCCCTTGTGGTTACCCATAAACCACATCATAAAACTAGGTTTTGTCCAACAAGAATAGGAACCTTGGAGTCACCTCTTTTTCAATATTAGCATATACAATGTCTTTATTCAAGAGAGGATTAGATGCTTAGTGTTTCATCTTGGAATATTAAGTGGTTCATCTTGCACGTTGGAGTGGTCATAAAAATGACATCAACAAAATTGGTGCTAGAAGATGGTTGTTCAAGTTCATTCATGGAACTATCAAAACAATTATATCTAACATATAATAAATCTCTTCAAAAATGAAAATCCAAAAAAAGAGTTTTTTTTAAAGTTTGGAGTTGTTATAGCCATGGTTTATGCTCGTCACTTATTCCAGGATCTGACTATTGCTTGGAGATACCTTTCCTGGGACCATATGTTGTCCCATTATGAGTGTCTTCATGTATTCATTGATGGTTTGATAGGTGAGATTATGATGTCTGACAAAGGTCAACATAGCTTCATGTGTGGCTAGTCTTGCATTAATGAGGATATGATTTGATCTCCTCACCGCTTTTCTTAGGGTAGTTGTATCTTGGCTCACATCTACCATGAGCTTCATGAGAGTGTCTACTGGCATTCATAAAGTATGGTTGTTGGCATATTAGTACTATAGATTTGGACATGGGAGCACATCCCAATGACACGACCCATAGTTGATAGGAAGAGAGATCCTGAGTTGCCATATATCTACATGTACATCAGCTTTATTCAGTAGCCCCACCTAGACAAGTTGGAGTATTGGCATGGGATTTTAGCTGATGTCATTGATGTTGTTTGGCGGCCATATTTAGATTATGAGGAGTGGCATACTGATGCCCATCATATGTCATACTTTTTATAGAGAAGGTATTTGATCAGTCATACCTGGTACATTATGGAAAGATTTACTTTCATATGGGTACTTAGACAGTATGGCTACATTCAAGGTATGCCTCATGATCTAGTAGTCTATGCTCGTGTCTATGATGAGGAAAACCAGTGGGGGCTAGGTTAGCATACAAGAATGATGTGCGAGATATTGTAATACCCCAAAAATGGGCTATAGCTTCATTAACCTCCTATATCGACACATTAAATGAAATCGACATTGAAGTCCTAACCTAAGGTACATCGGCACATCATCGAATCCTAATTGATTATCTCAAATTCTGCATCGGGGAATATTCCTAGTAATATTCCTAATCATCTTAATTATCTTTAATTTAATGATTATTTGGCGATAAATCCTATTTATCCTAAAATTTGATTAATTGAATATTCTCAATATTTAATTAATTGATTTAATTCTGCCACTTAATTATTTAATTGAATTTAATTGTATTTATTCTTAAGTATTATCGTTTAAATTTGACAATAAATCAAAATTCTTATCATTAATTGATTAAATTTTTATTTAATTAATTAAAGCAAGTTGTCATATTTGATGATATTGTTTTTGAATAAAAGTTTGAAAAATAATTGATTAACCCATAAATCAATTGTTTATTTTTCAAAATTAGTTAAGTTGGAAATAAATCACTCTATTATTAAATTAATTCATATTAAATCATGCACATTCAAAAAAAGTAGACAACTATCAATAATCAATTAAAGCTAAACTCTATTTTGAGTTAAACTCTGCTTTTGCATGTTTTTGTGAGTTAATTATTCTTTATAATCAGATAACTCAAAAATCAAGTTGAGTTTATTTGAGCAATTTATGGCTTTCTTCCATGCATCCCCAAAGTCCTGGATTTCTATAAATTAAGGCTTTAGCTCTTCACAAATCATCTCCCAAATCCATAGAATCTCATAATTTGCAAACTTATGCTGGTGAATTGCTATCTGAAGAATCAGAGCTTCTTTGTGAATCAACCACATTTTGTGAGATCACTTTTCTTTTCATATTATTGTTAGCTCATTTTAGCATATCAATTTCCATATTAGCATAGATTCATATCAAGTTTTCATCATATCATTGCATAGAAAATTTAAAAAAAAAGATTAATTGCATACATTTCATATTAGTTTTGCATTCAAATCCTTCATTTAGGTGTCATCAAGGTCATTGATCTCGATAACAATTTGAGAACATCAATCTCGCACCTATTAGAAGGCAGTAAATCGCCTAGTTAGTTTATCTTTCAATTCATTGCTGATTTTGTTTTTGCTAACCTCTAATGTTTTACTGAAGTGTTGTGTCTACAGATCAGGTACAATTTTCACACACACATTTCTGGCACCCACCGTGGGGCCTTGAAACGGGTTTCCAATTCAATTCTATCAATTTCTATCTTTTTCTCCTTAGTTTTTGTTCAAAATTATGATTTTTAATTTTTGTTTGTACAATCTTCATACGAGTTTCTGCCAAAAGTCATTTCACACTGTACCCACTATCGTATGATAGTCTATTGGATTGAGAATCATGCCAGGCTATACACACTATCGTCTGGAAGGTTAAATATCATTTCATCATACACCTAGTATTATACGAGTTTTTGGACTATCGTCTGGGAGCATACCCACTATCGTATGAGTTTCGTACTGTCGTCTGGTAACAGACCCACTATCGTATGAGTTTCGTACTATCATCTGGTAACAGACCCACTATCGTATGAGTTTTGGCATCAGATTTCAATTGTAATTTCATTTTTCAGGGTAGTTTGTCATATTTGGTTTTCAGATTTTGACTAACGGCTAATCTTAACAATTGAAATTCTCTATTTTTGATTGACTCCTGCTAGTTTTGATTGGAAAAAGCGCAATAATTGCTAAAAATAGGTAAAAATCTACTAAGTGTGTTGTGAGGATTCTAGGTATTCTCCTTAATCTGATAACATTTCAATTTGGATCCTAAAATGAATCTCTCATGTGTTTGGCTTGAGTGTTTTCTTTTCATGGTTTTCTTCAAATTTACATAATTGAATACTAGGTTGTAACACCTTAAGTATTGATAAGCAGTCTTAGATACTTGTGATTGATCTAGATTGCTATCTTGGTTTATTGGACTTGCTAAATCTGCCAGCCCCTCATTCCGCCCCATGGTTGCAATCTCAGCGCCATAAAGGGGAGGGGTCTACAAGAGAGAAGTGTTAATTGTTCCACTAGGAAACCCTTTTGTGCTTTTTAGAACTCACTTGTTTTCTAAGTTGTGGACTCATTTTTAGCTTGTGTGAGGGGTTAATTGTTCCACCTTGTGGACTCACCTCATATTCACTTTAAGCATTAAGTGTTCCTCTTTCTTCTTTTGAGTACTTTTGGTAGATTTTCTTTCAAAAATATATCTGTGAAAACATAGTAATTAGGCCCTATGAACACTATTTATGGTTCTTGAGAGATTGGATTCCCAGTGAAATCCTTCTTGATGATGGAATCCTTGTAGGTAGGGAGGATACTTAGTGCGTCTCACATTCTACTGGGTCTGTGCGTCTTCCCTTATTGATTGATACATTCTCTCCCTGGAGGGGTTGATAGATCACGTGGGGTTGATATCATAGACCTTGGTGAGATAATCTTCGTCTTAGCATGTCGGATTTATCTACCTTCTTTGATTGGGTTAAAAGTGAAAAGGCATCAAACCCTTGGATCTGGAGCCAAGTCCCCTTGTGGTATACTATTGTGAGTCACCTTTAGAGAGGGTTAACCATAGCAGACACTCCCTTCATAGGGAAAACCACGTTGATGGAACCTCAAGTGGTAATAGCCATTTTCACCATGGTAGTGACAACCGCTATATAAATGTCCTTCTGGAAGAAATCTCCACAGGTGTGGTTCATTGTTGGGTTGTCAAATCTCCCTAGCAGCTCCTAAAGATTAAGTTCTCAGACTGTGTCAAAACCCTGGTGCGCCGGGATTGGAGTTCACCCCTTTGGATCATAAAAGTTGTAGAGTCAAACCATTACTAAAAACCCTAGTGAGGCCAAATTTTTATTTTCTAGGGTATATGTGCGTTATTGTAAAACATTTTTTGGAACATACACAATTAGCGCTTCCGAGGATTAGAACGAATAAGTCACTTGATTGTTCATGCGCAAGGTTGCTTTTGCCCTTGTTCACTATTTTCAAACATGCTTGAAATCACTTGCTTGCTATTTTGCATGCTTTTTTATCTATCTGGTTATTGAAAATGAACAAATCTATTACAATCCTCAAATCTGGACATTAAAATTTGCAAACAATCTGAATCTAAAAACTCAAAATTTTCAAAATCTGAAGTAAAATTCTTTTCTGGAGTCAAAAGTCATCTCAAGAGGTCAAAAAGTCATACGAGTTTCTATCAAGTGTTGTTTCATTACTACCCATTTGTCATATGATAGAGAACCCAGTGTCGTACGAGTCTTTTTGCCAGTCAAATTCCAAAAATCAAATCCTGCTAGAAACTATCGTACGAGCTTTTCAACTGTCATTTCATAGCATACCCACTGTCGTACGAGTTTTGCAACTATTGTACGAGCTTTTCAACTATCATTTCATAGCATACCCACTGTCGTACGAGTCTGCAAAGTGTCGTTTGGGAAAAAAATTTATTGTTGTCAGAAAATTGTTAGAATTGCAAGATATTTAGCTTTTTTAGCCCATTTCTAGAATCTGTTGATCAAATCACTATGTCAGGAATAGATTAGTAGCTATTAAAAATCCAATCATTATCCCAAAGTGGCCTTTTGAATCTGATTCAACCTTCTATTTAATCGATTTGAGTCCTTTTCATCTTGTGTCAAAACCTTGTCATAACTATTAATCTTCAATCAATCATCAAAATGACTAAGTGTTGTGATATCTTGTCCGCTATCTTTTGGGAATCTACCCATACATCTAGGGCACAATACCCCTCATCTAAGTCATATCTATACTTCAATCAATCAAACCTTGACAAGGTTGCGTCATTTGATCATCTTGATTCAATTCATTCTTCGGTTATCTGGATCTTATTCTTTTTCACTCAAAGTTAATGGTGGAAACTAGAGCTTCCTCACAAAAGAAATCTAGAGAAGCCTCCTAGACCTTACCTATAACCGCTACCAGGGGTCCAACTCTTGAGCAACTCATCAATTCTGGTCTTTATGAAGAAGATAGTCTTGGCAAATTTTGATTAAAAGCTGGTTACATTCCTCCTTCATCAACTCACGGAGGTACCCAACAAACCCCACATCAATCTATTCCAGGGAGTCCAAAAACTCCTACCATGTCTCAAGCAGGGACAAATTTTGGCTCTCGAAGATCTCAATCTCAACATGGTGCAGATTAGGAACCCACACCTAAAGAAATTTCTCAATATCAAAATGATGATAACTTCAAACGAATGATGAAGCATTTCTTGAAAGAAGATAGAGAGGCATACTTTTTACAATTATCTCATCAAGGAGCTAAACTTCCTCCCAACTTTAATGTTGAAGATATCATTACACATGAGGAAGAAACTCCACTCACAACTATGATGAAATAGATGCATGCTATGCAAGTTGAACTTAACAATCTTAAGAAAGAAAAGGAACCCAAAGAGTTCTCCATGGAAGCTCTATGCCCTTTCCCTTTTGACAAAGACTTGTATATGCCGCCATTTCTAAAAAGAGTGGAGATGCTGAAGTATGATAAGTATGATGGACACTCAGATCCTCAAGATCATGTCAGAGAATTCTGTACACAATCAATGGAGTTCATGCATGAACCTACCTATCTGATGCGTCTCTTCCCTCGACCTCTAGGGGGAGCAACCGTCCACTGGTTCTCTAGACTGCCTTCTACTATCAAAAATTTTGAGGAGTTGATCAAATTGTTTTATCAGCAATACTCCTACAATATTCAACATCCAATCACCATGATTGATATTTTTAATCTCAAGCAATATCCAGGGGAACCATTCCTAACATTTCTTAAAAGATGGAGGAAGAAGTTCTCTCTATATGCTAGACCTATTCCAGAAACAAAAAAACTAGAAATCTTCATCAATAACCTTGTTCCAGAAATCAATTATCCTCCACAAATGCAAGATCATACATCTTTTGATAAGATGGTGGATAATGCTATCAAAATTGAAAAAGTTCTTGTGAAAAAAGGAGAAATCACACTTCAAAAAGACAAGTACGAATCAGGATCCAATTCTAAAGACAAGAACAAAAATTGGAACAAGAAAAAAGGCATCATCATAGATGGTGTTGTTGACACTATCCATGCTCCATCAAAGGCACCAGCCTACAATCTCACTCTTGGCACCCAAGCCATTAAAGCTTCACAACAAAAGTCTTTTGAACCATCTCAAAAGAAGCCAGAATACAAAAGATGGGATAATAAATGAAAGTTCACTCCTCTTGGAGAATCTTTGGAATCTGCTATGAGAACTCTACTGGCTGATAACATCATCTCTTTGCCACCAATCCGACCACCTGATTCTGAGCCTAAGCCAAAATGGTGGAGAGAAAATAAATTCTGTGATTTCCATCGAGGTAAAGGTCACAAAACTAATAACTGCTTCCGCTTGAAACATACCATTCATGATCTGATTGATAATGGAGACATCACAGTTGACAATCCTAAGAGAAATAACAATCATACGACATTTACAAAACCATTTCTGAAACATGGCCAAGAAGTTTCAACTTCTCAGCCTAATATGGGGGCAAAAATCAACTATGCCTACCCTAGAAATAATGTTGTCATCAATATGGTTGAACCCTGTCTCTCAGAGCATTGCAATGTCATCACAATTGTAAGAAGAGATAGACAAAATCAATCCACCAATGTAGTTACTCGATCACAAGCCCAAGCACATTTGAAAGGACAAATCCTAGATTCATCAAATTTCCCTAAGGTTCCCTTCAACCTTTCATCTGCTTCTAAACAGAAGGTTGCTTCCAAATCTTCCAATTCTAAAGATACAAGGCCTACATCTTATAGCATTGTTCAACAACTCCAACACACTAATGCCAAAATCTCCATGTTTGAGTTGCTTCAAATATCTCCAGCTCACAGAGCCATACTAGACAAAGCTTTTCTTGGTTCCAATGTTCCTGATGACCTTGATTTAGATAGGTTCTAGACTATGGTTGGACATCTTACATCTCCGCAATATATCTCCTTTTCAGAGGAAGATGACAACTCCTTGAGTCACCCACACAATCAACCTTTGCATATAGAAGTCTTGATCCAGAACCATAGGGTCAAATGTGTGTTGATAGATGGGGGCACTGGCCTAAACATTTGTTCTTACAGCTTGATCACACAATTGGGATTTTCAGAATTGGCTATTGATCCTAGAAAGAAAATAACTATCAAAGCCTATGATGAACAAGAAAGATCTTCTAAAGGCACCATTGTTTTACCTATTAGAGTAGGTCCAGTTATCAAAGATCCCATCTGTCAAGTGCTTGATCTACCTTTGGCCTACAACATTCTTCTAGGGAGACCATGGATACATGAGATGCAAGCTATTCCTTCTACATACCATCAATATTTAAAGTTTCCTTATGAAGGAGTAGAGGTTACTATCCTGGCAGATCTGAATACAACTTGCAACACCTTGAAGGAAAGTTTAGATAAGCTTGTACCTAATAATAGAGAATCTTCCATTGAACCAACTAAAGAAGCATCCACATCTAAAATGGAAGATCTTGCAAAAGAGGTCAATATCAAAGAAAATAGTATGGGAGAATATACTATCGAGCCAGTCTTATCTTTGACATCTCTCCCTATCTCACCTAAGTCTTATGGGAAATCTTTGAAACAGTCCAAACCAGACTTTAAAGAACCTCTTGAAGCATATAAAAAGAATTTTGTAGTAGAACAAATATCCAAGCAAGAGTTTGAAGAGGATGAAGCTGTGCTATCATGGCTATACAAAGATGAACTTGAATCTCAAGTTGTTCAAACTAGTGACTCTACAGTATCCAAACTCCCTTCTAAGTCATATGGTCTAGGAGATAAATTGATAGCTAAGATGGGATATCCAGGTCAAGGACCTCTAGGAATCAGAGGGAAAGGTCTCATGGCACCTCTCCCACATACTGGTAGAGAAAATAAAGACAGAGTTGGCTTAGGCTTTAAGAAGAAACCCTATCACCTCAAAGGTAATTGCTCTCATGTCATAGAGAAAATCGCACCAGGAGAACCTCTTCTGAAGAAAGAAGAAATAGAACCATCAAATAGTGATTCAGATAGCTCAGAACTCATCCCCTATGAAAAATTGCCTAAAGAGATCAAAGACCTTCTTGATGATAAAGATGATCCAATCAAAAGAATTAATGTAGTAGAAACATAAGAACCTACTATCAATCAAGAGATAATTGCAACACAAGAACCAGCTAATCTTGAAAACAATCAAGAAGAGGGAAGTAGTAGTGATTCTAAGATAGATTCCCATGAGTATGAATTCAAATCAGAATCTGAGGGTAACCCTTCTTGGGGTATTACCCTACTTTACTCATGTTCTAAGATTTCCTAGAGATCCTAAATCAGAAGTTGAATCAAATGACTATGAATGGGGAGAGATGAGCTTATTATAGAGAAGCATGTTGATGTTATTCACCAATATGCACCTAATCCCAACGTAAGTCTAGAGTGAAATGATGAACCTATCGAGTCTGATCCACCTATGTCTGAATTGGACTCCCACAATGACATTGAGCCTATTCATGAATTGAATGTCTTAAGTTGTAATATCACCTTTGAACTCAAGCATTAGGTTAGGACCAATGATGACATATCCATATCTGTAAACACTATCTCCCAATCTTTCCCCACTTTGACTATCCAATATCCAGAACTTATTGATCAAACCTCCACAAATCCAAGCCATGGTATTTATACCTTCTCGAATGACTATGCCCTTGCTTTCTACCTCAATGCAGTTGAGCCTATGAGGACTTCCATCAGTGAACTGAGCATTAGCATGACGGAGTGGGACATCAAGTATCTTAGTCAAAAAAATAAGAATAAAAATAAAAAGAAAAAGAGTTCTGAGGGTGAAAACCACTTTGTGGCAGTCTCAGAACCTACAAAAGTAAAAATAAAAGACATATCCGAAGGTGAAAACCTCTCTGAGGTGCCTAAGGATGAGATATTTGATGTCCTTCCGAGTCATTTATAGGACAGATCTCCAGTTCTAATTGAACCCACTCAATCTATCAATTTAGGTACAATAGAGGAACCACAATTGGTACATGTCGCACAATCATTATCAGAAGAAGAGAAACAAAAATTTACAACATTCCTAATAGAGAAGAAGATCAACTTTGCATGGAAATATTCAGATATGCTAGGATTGGATCCTAATCTCATAATGCATCATTTATCTATTGCTCCAAATGTCAAACCTGTCAAGCAAAAATTGAGAAAGATGCATCCTCATGTTGCATTCTTGGTAAAAGCTGAATTAGAGAAGCTCCTAAAAGCTGGATTCATTTGAGTTATTGACTATGTAGAGTGGATCTCCAATATTGTACCCATTTCTAAACCAGATGGTTCAATCAGAGTGTGCAATGACTTTAGAGATGTTAATAGAGCATTCCCTAAGGATGATTTTCCACTACCTAACATTGATATGATAGTGGACATGACTACGGGCTTCGAGATGTATTCCTTAATGGATGGTTTCTCTGGATATAATCAAATAAAAATTGCTCCAAAGGATCAAGAGAAAACTTCTTTCACATGTGCATGGGGCACCTTCTGTTGGAATGTCATGCCATTTGGGCTTAAAAATGCTGGTGCTACATATCAAAGAGCCATGACATCTATTTTTCATGACATGATGCATCAAACTATGGAAGATTACGTTGATGATATGTTAGAAAAATCTATGATTAGATTGGAACATCTAAAGGACTTGAGCATGATCCTAGACAGAATGGAAAAGTTTAGTCTTCGACTAAATCCTAAGAAGTGTGCTTTTGGTGTCACTTCTGGAAAGCTCTTAGGATACATCATTTCAAAGAAGGGAATTGAAGTTGATCCAGCTAAAGTAAAGGCTATAATGGAGATGCAACCCCCTAAGAATATCAGTCAGATTAGGACATTGCAAGGAAGAGTTCAATCTATTAGAAGATTCATATCACAGCTAGTAGACATATCCCAGCCATTTACAAAAACATTACATAAAGGTGTGACCTTTGCATGGAACAAAGAATGTGAACAGAACTTCAATCATATAAAGAAGTATCTATCTAATCCTCCTATCTTGATGCCTCCTATTCATGGGAAGACATTGATCTTATATGTCTCCGCAATAGATACATCACTGGGGGCATTGCTAGCACAACATGATGAAGACAAAAAGGAAAGGGCTATATACTACATCAATAGAACATTGGTGGCATATGAAAAGAACTATTCAATGATTGATAAAGCTTGTCTAGCTATGATCTTTGCATCATAGAAATTGAGACACTACATGTTAGCTCATACCACTCAATTGGTAGCCAAGATTGATCCACTAAAATACCTACTAAGCAAAGCTGCCCTCACGGGTAGATTAGCTAAATGGGTCATGCTATTGAGTGAATTTGACATTGAGTATGTTGAGAGAAAAGCTATAAAAGGATAGGTCATTGCTGATCAATTGGCTGAAGCACCATTGTTTGATGACACACCACTACAAATGGAATTTCTAGATTCCTCTATCATGCATCTTTCTTCTAGAGAATGGCAATTATTCTTTGATGGCTCCTATACATAGAATGGATCTGGAGCAGGCATATTGTTCATAACTCCTCAAGGATACTCAATTCAAAAAGCATTCAGATTAAAGTTTCCTTGCACAAACAATATTGCAGAATATGAAGCCCTTTTGAATGGAATGAAACTAGCAATTGAGTGGAGGGTGACAGAGCTACACATTCATGGAGACACTCAACTTGTTATTCATCAAGTCAATGATGTGTACCAAACTAAAGATGAAAAGCTCATTCCTTACAAGAGAATGGTAGATGATTTAAAGAAGTATTTCATATCTATCACATTTGAGAAAATTCCTCGAACGGAGAATAAGGCTGCCGATGCAATGGCAATATTATCTACTTTATTACAACAGCCTGAACATGAGCTACGCTAGGAGTTCTTGGTGGAAGCACTATCTTATCCTGCATATGACTCCCCTGAAACCTACCTGATTTGCACCATTGTAGGTCATGATTCATCTAGATACAAAAACCTATTTTCCTATCTCCAAGACCAAAGCATTCCCGATACCTTCAACCACCATGAAAAGAGATACCTTATCCATAATGCCTCTCAATATGTCATCATTGGTAATGATCTATACAAACGAGGTCTAGATGGTATGCTACTTAGATGTTTAGAATGGGAAGAGTCTCAACGTGCATTAGAGGAAGTCCATGATGGTATTTGTGGGTCACACTCAAATGGTTTAACATTAGCTTGAAAACTTATTAGGGCGGGGTACTATTGGCCTGAGATGGAGAAAGAGGCTATCAAATTTGCTAAGAATTGTCAAAAATGCCAAGTGCATGGCAACTTAATTCATGCTCCAGGGAGAGATCTAATTCCCTTTACTACACAATGGCATTTCCATCAATGGGCATTTGATCTTATCAGGATGATTCATCCTCATTCTTCAAATGGACATACCCATATAATCACAGCTACAGATTATTTTACAAAATGGGTAGAAGTAGTCCCTTCGACACAAGCAATTGGAAAGCCAATATCTATGTTCATATTGAACTATATCATATGCAGATATGGGATACCTCATTCCATAATCATAGATAACGGTGGCCAATTCAAGAACAAAGACCTAGATGATCTATGTGCCAAATTCAAGATCACACAACATTGGTCTTCTATCTACTATCCTGAAGGGAATGGACAAGCAGAGGCTTCTAACAAAAATCTATTGAAAATCTTACACTGAATAGTTAATAAAATAGGAAGAGACTGGCATCTCATGATCAATCCAGCTCTTTGGGCCTACTGAACAAGTATCAGAACACCTACTAGGGCTACACCTTTCGCTTTAGTTTATGGGTTTGAAGCGGTACTACCTATTGAGGTTGAAATCCCATCACTAAGAATCAGAGTGCATGGTCTAGTAACTAATGATGACTACATAGTGTCTAGGTTGCAAGAACTTGAACTACTAGATGAGCGCAAACAAGCAGGGTATGATCATCTCAGAGTATATCAAAAGAGAATGTCTAGAGGCTACAACAAGAAAGTCAGACACAGAGAATTTCAGGTTGGTGATCTAGTCTTGAGAGAAAATCCTAAAAATCAATCACATCAGGAATGCAAGGGGAAGTTTGAACCCAAATGGCTAGGTCCCTTTGTAATCACTACTACTTTTGGCTCTGGTGCCTATCAACTCTCAACGACTGAAGGAGAACAGCTTTGAGAACCAATCAATGTTCTCCATTTGAAGAAATTCTATGCCTAAGGCATTCAGTCTATGGTAAAATGTCCTAAAAAAAATTTAAAAAATTGGAAAAAGTCCTAAAAAAATGAACATCTTGGTGAAAACCTAGTAATAGGTGCCTTGATGATTCACAAAAAAATTGAAAAATATCAAAAATTCTAAAAAATTGAAAAAAATGAAAAATACAAAAAAATGAAAAAAAAAAGTGCCTTGGTGAAAACCTGGAAACAGGCGCCTTGGTAGCAAAAATAGAATCTCTGCCAAGATGGTGAAAACCCAGCAAACGGGTGCCACTTGTTCCAAAATGCTCCATCTATCAGTGCAATCTTGGTCTTTCCTAGCTTTTAGTCTTGCTTTAGTTTGTACATATCTCCCAGTTTGTTCTTGCATTTCTAGTTTTCAATAAGTCGGTCTATACACCAATTAGCTCAAGCGTCTATATCCTATCAATGCTTAACACTTGGGGGAAATCAATGTCAAATCCTATGGTCTCCACTATATCTTAGACGTATCATATCTGGTCAGAGTCCTTTGAAGCTTCATTTGAGTCAGTCAGTCAGTCTCATCTTCAAAAAGGATTTTGCATCTACAACAACGAAATCAAACATCAAACTGAAAACAATCTATGCTTTTACATGCTTTTATCTCCTTGTATGCTTGCTGATTCGCATTGAGATTTTTGCATATTGTGTCCCTTCGAGCTCTTCGATGATGTCCTTTACAGGATTTAGAGAGTGATGACTGGGGGCATAATCTTTTCTTTGTTTTCTTCTTGTATGTGAAAATCTAACAACTTTGGAAATTCTGGATTGAAATGGTGTCCAACTGTAAGAGTCTCTATCTCGTATTGGATGGCCATGCGTACCTTGACCATTGATACCCAAAAAATTCAAGGAAGTTTGATCTAACTACTATCTTTTTTTAGTGAGTTCTTTCTCCTATTGTGAAATGCAATCTTGCCTAAGGATGTGAATGATAAAGGGTCACTACGGGTAATTCACAATGGATTTAGAATAATCTCTTGACTGTTTGATGTTTTTAAAATGCAAGGCATATTCTGGTCATCATGATGTTTATGTTTTGATGCTTATAGAAATTGCTATATCAAAATGGACATGATATTCAGGTCATCCTGGTGTTTGTGCCTTGGTGCTTATATCTAATCCGACATTCCAAAAACAAAATCAATATTCATATGTCCATGGTTACCTAGCTAGTGGGTGTTGTATTGGTTCTTGAGCGTTACAAATCAATATTCATATGTCTATGGTTTCATTGCTAGTGGGCATTGTATTGATTTATCCGGTTACCTAAAAGTTCAATGATGATAACAAATCGACACATGATAAATGACTAGGTCCTAGGTCTTAGGTTGCATTTCATTCTGCATGTTTCTTTGCATGTCTACATGATCTCACAAATGTTTGGAAACACTTCAAAGCTTAAACAATTCTTCATATCAATTCTTCACATCTAACGAGAGCTGAGTCTCACTCGAAGGTCTCTTCATCGAACTGCAAGCAGTAACTCTCCTAGGTTAAAATATCCTTTTGACATAAGACTAAGTACTTGTCTTCATCAACCTGCAAAAACATATCATGTGTATCACTGCATTTACATCTGATATCATTACCATTTGTTACATTACATTAAATCTAGTGCATAAGTATAAATCATACATACATCTTCTTCATAATCAATTACATTTGCATAACATCCATACATATGAAAGAAATCATTGCATTGAATTAATCCATACATACATTCTACACTAATCATAGCATAAGCATAACATGATATCATCATAAAATGAAACATGAAAAGTACAAATGAAGTCACAACCAACATATTAATCTCATATATATCAAAAAAAAATCTTGAAATGTGTCAGGGGTGCACTACTAGCACAATGTACAAAAGAATGAGCTCCAGAGAGCTATCAGAGTCAGAACAATATATCAGTAATAAAAAAGAACAAAGTATATCAAAACATGAGAGCAAGAATCAACTCTCAGCATGCTCCTCGGTATTTTGTGGAGGAGGTAGTGGTGCATCTGGTATAGCCTCTACTCTCGATGCCCTAGCTCCCTCTGAGGCTGCCATGTAATCTAAATAAGTGGGCACTCTCTGCATAGCAAGGAAAACAACATAGTATGCAGACACATAGTATGAAGCCCGTGTAGTCTAATGGGTCACCTCTGTCTGTAATCTCCAAACCTCTGAGCGAAACTCTGCACAGAGCTCTATGCACTGCCTATCTACCTCTTGATACCTCTCCTCCCACCTAGCACTCTATACCTTCAGGTCCCAGACCTGAGCTCTCAGATGTCTGATAGTCTCTGATGAAGTGAGAGGAATAGTAGGATTAGCCTCAGCTACTAGCATCTCTGTGTCTTGTGGCTACTCTGGCTGCTGATCAATGGTATCTACTCTGTGCACCTTATGACATCTAACCTCAGCTCCTAGATCAAAAGTGGTATCTACCTGTGAGGGATCTACATCACCACCTACAAACTACTTAGCTGCTAAAACCTCATCTACAGAACCAACACTACCCAAAGTACCTCTCTCACCCCTGCTTTATCTTTGTGAATGTGTGGATGTGCCTTCTATAGAAGTAGAAGGACGAGGGGGCCTCATATGTCCTGATGGTATCTAAAGTGGAGCCATCACTCTCTGTCTGGGTGGTGTAGGATGCACTACTTGAGGTCTCAGGCCCTGTCCCACAGGAGCACCTGTAACATCCATTGCCTCCTCCATGGAGGGTATCAACTCAGTGGGATCCGAGAATCTATGAACAGGATGATCCGCTAGCCAAGAAATGTATCCATCTATGACCCCTACATCAACAACCTGTGGATGGTAGTCCCAGTCTCTACCTATGATGGCATTGTATTCCTCTGAACATAACAAATAGGTGAGCCGCTGTGTCCATTCGAGCCCAATCTCATGAACAATGCAAGCATATGTAGTATACTCCTGTGGGGCATCTTGTCTGCGTCCATACTGACGCCACACTCTAGTAATCAAAAATCTCTCCAAAACGGTGGGAGACTAGCCAATAAGTACCCGACTCTGAAAAAGAAAATTGTATTGCTCCCTCGCAGTGGGCCAGGCCTCTATCTGCAAGTAGGGTCTCCAATGCACAAATGTCATATCATCTAAACATCATCGGAAGTACTCAGTATGACCCATGCAGACCTATGTGACATAACCATCATACACATATATCACTGGCTCCTATGGATGACACTGTGACTGAAAAATCAGTCTCAACACTGGGATATGCTCCTATGCCCATATCTGTAATACAAGAGCTCCAGAAGCAAAGCTCTTGCAATCCTGATACATGACCTCGTGCATCTCTGAAAACATGTGGGCCAACAGGCACTGACCCTAGGAAAGCTTAGTGGGAGTGGCCATAAGAAGGGCTACCATTGGAGCCCATCTCATCAAAAAGCCATTCTGCTAACGGTCTGGCATGATGAGCTCACCGATCATCCCAGCAATAATGCACTCTAAACGGTGCATCTGACCATATCTCTATACAAGGGTCTCCTAGGAAATGGACCCCATCAATTGTGTATCATCCCCAAATAGATGCCTAAAGGCATGAAGACCAGTCTAGCCGGAACTCACATACTCAGGATGTTGACTGCTATGGAATGGAATGCGTAGTATCCTATAAATATCCTCTGGAGTCACAATCATCTCTCCCATTGGTAAATTAAAGGTTTGAGTCTTCGAGTGAAATCTCTCTATCAATGCAGTCAATAGGCCATGATTTACCTTAATATCAGGTAAATGAATGAGATGCTGAAAACGGCATGCAGCAAGATGAACCCTCATAGGGTCAAGAAGCGAGACACACAGTCTTTGTGTCACTGGGTAAGAATGACGAACATGGACGTCTGGATATGTGACCTAAATCATACAGAAACAAGGTGTTTTATCAGAAATTGAGTTCAAAATCAAGCTAATAGTACCATAATGGAATAGTTTGATATTTCAGAAGGTGGGTCAAAGGGTCAGCAATCAGGCAAAATTATCAGAAAAATCAAATTTTTGACCTGAGAATCATTTTTTAGCTCACTATTTTTCAAACAACATTCCAGACTGGCATCAAGTGTCGTACGACACTCCACAGTAGGCCAAATGACAAACCATGGTCGTACGACACTGTACATGACATCATACGAATTTTGAGGGACTCGATGAAATGTCATATGACACAAGGGTCCCTCTCATACGACACTTGGGTGGACTTGAAATGACAAAGGAAATTAAAATGAAGTGTCGTACGAGTTTGGGATGGGACTCGTACGAGTTTGGGATGGGACTCGTACGAGTTTTCAAACATGCAAAATTCAAAAAGCAAAACGCGTACGAAAAAATTAAAAAATGCTATAAAACATGAAAAATTTGCATTTTCAGAAGGGCATAGAGGTCCACCTATCAGATCTCCATACTGTCGAGGTCTCTGGTATCTCCGGCTGCGCTCAAATCGATGTGAACTCATAGGAACCTTCGGATCTTGCTGTTCTACCATTTTCTTGCTCAGAGGGCTCCACAAAGTCTCCAAAGTCAAATGGTTGAAATAAATTGAAAATGACCCTTTAGGCCTTTATATATATAGCATTTGACCTAATTTTCAAAATTGCTCCGTTTTTCACAAAAATGGCACCCCTGGCTAATTTTGACGTTCTAAATCTATTTTCAGGATCAAAATTCAAATCTGAGATTGTTTACTATGTCAAAATCGTGATTTAAAATTTTTGGGCCCAGGACGGTCTACTGCTTGCATCATCGACCTTCCATCATCACACAAATCCGGTATTCAACTTAACTGATTATCTTACATCAAACTATTGAAATTTCAACTGGGTCAACTATGGTCAACTCATGGTCAAACCTAGTCAAACTTGGTCTTCTGGACCTCCAAATGATGCAGAACGCATTCTCGAATGTGTTTAACCATTTTTCAAATCAACTAACATGCTTCTAAACTATCAACGCTGACTTTTCTTGTTAGATTTCAATTTTAATCCTGAAGGGGGCATGGTATTACACATCATTCAAAGTCTGTAATCTAATTTGAAATCATATCTTTATTGATATCATATCTTTCCTCAGTAATCAAGACAACAACCATGTCTAGTTGTTGATTCATCAAAAGTCCTCATCGCTCGGGGCAAAGCTATCATCGCTTGGGGCATATCAAATTCATCGAGATCCATATCAATATGATATTCTCCTAATTTTGTAAATTGTATCAATTTTTGCAACTATCGGTTCAATTGTGTTATTTCCTTGATTCTTCGGTAACTGAAGGGTTCAGATGTGATACCTACATGATTCTTCTAAGGACAATCAAGTCTAGAATCGGTCACTCACTTCTTCACAATCATAAGGTTTGGAATCAGGCGTTTTGACACTTCTTTACAATAATTGGTTCATTACTTTTATAGTTTCCATTATCTTTGGTCATTCAGGACCTAATATCTTCCAATCTTTCAATCAATCTTTGTCTCATATCATAGTTTTTGTTTCATATCAATTGCAATCTCATATTAGGTCATCAGTTTGAAACATCATACACAGACTGTCTTTGAACTACTGTGCTTCGTACAGTAATTCAAAGAGGGGCAAAATGTAATACCCCAAAAATGGGCTATAGGTTCATTAACCTCCTATATCGACACATCGAATGAAATCGACATCGAAGTCCTAACCTAAGGCACATCGGCACATCATCGAATCCTAATTGATTATCTCAAATTCTACATCGGGGAATATTCCTAGTAATATTCCTAATCATCTTAATTATCTTTAATTTAATGATTATTTGGTGATAAATCCTATTTATCCTAAAATTTGATTAATTGAATATTCTCAATATTTAATTAATTGATTTAATTTTTCCACTTAATTATTTAATTGAATTTAATTGTATTTATTCTTAAGTATTATCGTTTAAATTTGACAATAAATCAAAATTTCTATCATTAATTGATTAAATTTTTATTTAATTAATTAAAGAAAGTTGTCATATTTGATGATATTGTTTTTGAATAAAAGTTTGAAAAATAATTGATTAACCCATAAATCAATTGTTTATTTTTCAAAATCAGTTAAGTTGGAAATAAATCACTCTATTATTAAATTAATTCATATTAAATCATGCACATTCAAAAAAAGCAGACAACTATCAATAATCAATTAAAGCTAAACTCTATTTTGAGTTAAACTTTGCTTTTGCATGTTTTTGTGAGTTAATTATTCTTTATAATCAGATAACTCAAAAATCAAGTTGAGTTTATTTGAGAAATTTATGGCTTTCTTCCATGCATCCCCAAAGTCCTGGATTTCTATAAATTAAGGCTTTAGCTCTTCACAAATCATCTCCCAAATCCACAGAATCTCATAATTTGCAAACTTATGTTGGTGAATTGCTATCTGAAGAATCAAAGCTTCTTTGTGAATCAACCACATTTTGTGAGATCACTTTTGTTTTCATATTATTGTTAGATCATTTTAGCATATCAATTTCCATATTAGCATAGATTCATATCAAGTTTTCATCATATCATTGCATAGAAAATAAAAAAAAAATAGATTAATTGCATACATTTCATATCAGTTTTTCATTCAAATCCTTCGTTTAGGTGTCGTCAAGGTCACTGATCTCGATAACAATTTGAGAACATCAATCTCACACCTATTAGAAAGCAGTAAATCACATGGTTAGTTTAGCTTTCAATTCATTGTAGATTTCATTTTTGCTAACGTCTAATATTTTACTAAAGTGTTGTGTCTACAGATCAGGTACAATTTTCACACACACAGATATTTCATAGATGATACATGTTGGATGGGATTTATTGCCAGAGGTAGTTGATGGTGGCATTACATATGATTTTCATGCTCATTATTCACAACTCCCATTTCCCAGATTCACTGCACCAGATGAGGTAACTCCTCAGATCGAGGATGCTTTAGATTATAATCCTACAAATGATGGTCTTGACAAAGCTTGTGTTGGCAGGGGTAGAGATAGAGGTAGAGGCCAAGGAAGAGATGATGGAGGTGGTGAGGGTGATAGAGGGGGTGGTGGAGATGGTGGAGGAGGAGGTGGAGATGGAGGAGGAGGAGGAGATATTAGATGGAGGGGAGCTGGGGGTGATGGGGACCAACATGGTCGGTAGAGCAGGTTGACAATGGTACCTCCATGCAAGGATTGTGTTCCACCTCCAATGAGACAACATTAATAGATATTTTTTGGAGAGAGTAGTGGTGGAGGTCAAGGTCATCCACCTCGAGGTCCTCCCAGAGATAGAGACCCTCTTTTTGAGTGTGAGCGGGAGAGAGTAGCCTCGAGAACATAGGTTTCCACTTTAGAGGCTCAGCTTACTGACAAGGACACACAGCTAGCCAATTTGAGAGCTAGAAGAGATTAGAAACTAGCTATTCTTAGAGAAGAGAGGGATAGATATGCTCATATTGTAGCTCACCAAGGATAGAGGGGAGAATATTATTTTGTATTATATTATTTAGCTATTCCAAGGGATCAGAGAACACTATTATATTCATCATTGCTCAACAGTCTGAGGGTGCGATGCCACCACCTGTGCCTACTAGAGATGATGCTCCACCTCCCGTCTCTCCTTGAGATGATGAGGGAGGGAGACAAACATGATTCATGATGTATTTAATGATTTATTTTGATATATGTACCATCTGATGTACTATTTTTTATCTGATATACTGATACTCCTTAGATATATTGATACTCTTTAGACTATAATATATATACTCTCTTTTGATTCATGTACTTTGTTGTTACTGATACTGATGCTATTTGATTTTGCACATGTCTTGATCTTGATATTTTGATATACATTTATTGTCGATATTGATCTCATCTTGCTATACTTGGTCATGGGATTCAGATGATTGATTTCTTGACTTCATTGTATTATGTCACTAATATATGCATATATTTTTTTACTTTCTTTTTTATGCTTATATGGATGTATGGATGCAGATGTTATGTGAATGCATTTTTTTAATGTACTTTCAAGTTGTGCATGTATATGAGATACTTTATTGAGATGTAATATAATGCGATGTATGGACATCTCACTTTATTTATGTATGTTTGATGGATGCATTAATGCAAATGTATTTATGATACTGACATGATAATGCAAGTGTGTGGATATCAATCTTTAGATACTCGATCATTGATTTGATCTTGATGATTTGTTTTATATGGTCAAACTTGTATATGTTGATATTATCATTTTTCATATTTTTCACTCATATTGATGTTAATTAATCACATTCATACTTTCATACCGATGTAGCCTTAAAATTAATGCAACTATGTTAACAAATGAATGTAACTAAAATGTATGCAACTAGACTAATCAATGAAACGCACATTAATTAACCAATGAAATTCACCTAGATTAAGACATCTAAGAGTATCAATGTTTATTCAAGATGGATCTTTTATCATCATAGAGCGTTTTAGTTCAGACCTGATAGGTTAGTACAATTTTCACTGATAGATTTAGCAATCATGAAAATATGAATACTTCCATTTTATATGTCATGGTGAAAGTGAACCTAAACATCAAGGCATATAGGCCAAAAAAATTTGTCAATTACTTCTTCTTTAATATAAATTATTTTTGTTCATGTGTAACATTTCAATATATAACCTACAATGACCTTTTATTACTCATATCCTTGGGTATAGTATGACTTGTGCACTTTACTAGGAAGTTGTTTCTTTTTAGATTAAAATAGACAAGGAAATAAATCTAACCTCACCAAAGCTTTCATATGGAATAGGTTGAGGTATATGTGGTGTTCCAATCATGATGGAGGCTCTTACCATAGACACCCATTCCATATGATCACATTAGATCACTGGATTTATTACCACGAGAAAATGACAAAGAAAACATTATGCCCCAGTCCTTGTTTCTCTAGTCATTTTTAGACATCTTCGAGTTACTCATAGAACACAACAATCATAAATTGATAATAAGTCACAACAAATTAAGAAAAAATCATAATTTCCTCATTTTGTTTCTCTAGTCTATGGAAATCTTCAAGATAATATGGAAATACAGGATCAACATAAATTTCAAAGCATTTGATTGTTTATTATGTAGAGTTAAGGAACACTTTTGTTTAGTTTACAATCACTTTTTAGAAAACATTATCAATCACAAATTATTTTTTATTATATTTTGTGTCTAGTGTAGTAAGTGTCTTGTCTGATTGGTGTTAGTGTTTAGGAACACTTCAATCTCCATGACTAGTTTTTAGGAACACTATTAGGTCCAAGTATTAAGAAATATTGTTCTCATTTTAGGTTGGTGGTATCGAGAAATACATTTGGTTGTGTAGTTTAATATCAATTACGGACTAGGGATAACCAAAAACCCTAGTAGAGAGCCCTAATCATGACCATGTGACCTTACTGCTCGCATGACCATGAACACTACCCTCTAGAGAATACGACTTTCCTATAGATTTCTTTAGTATAAATAGATTCTATTCCAATAGAATATGATAGTTCTGATAGCATTTTTCAAGATTTGATTATCACAAAAGTGGCTGAAAAATATATACAAATTGAACTTTAGATTGACTAGGTGTTCAAGCATTATATTGATAGATAGAGCATTGATTACAAGTAGCCCATGTTTACCATGTTTTAACCGCTTGGACAAATTTTCTATTTTTTCTACCAAGGCACCTCTTTGCTAGGTTTTCATCGAGATACTTTTTTACTTTTCCAAATTTTTTTGTACTTTTGATTTTTTTTTTCTTTTTTGTCTTTGATTCATCAAGGCACTTGTTTGCTAGGTTTTCATTGAGATGGTCATTTTTTCAGGACTTTTTCCACTATTTTTGAGTTTTTTGCTTTCCATCATTTTTTCTTTTCTTCAGGAACTCTTTTTACTAATTTTGAACTTTTCTATTTTTTGATGTTTTTTAAATTTCTCAGGATCAATATTTGTTTTTTTTTTAAATTTCTTCAAGATTAATATTTGTTGTACAGGTGTTGCCTCAAGAATGTCAGGCATAAAACCATTTCAGGTGAAGAGTATTGATTGGATCTAGTGGGACATCTCCCTTAGGTGTATCCAATTGATAGGCTCCTAATCTAAATGAAGTTGTGATGACAAAGGGACCCAGCCAGTTGGGTTCAAATTTTCCCTTTTGCTCTTGATGTTGTCAATTCTTCAGATTTTCTCTTAAGATTAGGTCTCCCACCTAAAATGTTCTTGGCTTCAATTCTTATTGTACCCTCTAGACATTCTTTTTTGGTAGACTTTGAGATGATCAAATGCCTGTTGTTTGTGCTCATCTAACAATTCTAGCTCTTGTAGATGTGAGATTTTGTAGTCATCATCAATGACTAGATTTTTCAATGATAACCATAGTGATGGAATCTCTACTTCAATTGGTAGTACTACTTCAAAACCATAGACCAATGCAAAAGGAGTTGCTCCTATTTATGTTCTAATGTTGGTGTGGTAGGCCCATAATACTAGATTAATTTACAAGTGCCAGTCTCTACCTGATTTGTTGACTATTCTATGCAAGATCTTTAGAATTTTTTTGTTTGATGCCTCAACCTGTCAGTTACCTTGAGGGTAATAGATCAAGGAATAGTGTTGAGTGATTTTGAATTGTAAACATAAGTCATCCATGTCCTTGTTTTTGAATTTTCCTTTATTGTCAATTATAATTAATGAGGGTACCTCATACCTACAGATGATGTAGTTTAGGATAAACATTGAGACTTATTTGCCAGTAGCATTGGCTAGTGGGACTTCTTTAATCCATTTTGTAAAATGTTCAGTTGTCATAATGATACACATATGTCTATTAGATGAATTTGGATAAATCTGTCCTACTAGATCAAAGGCCCATTGTTGAAATGGCCATTGTGTAATGAACATAATTAACTCCCTAGCTAGAGCATGTATGAAGTTTGCATGAAATTGGAATTTCTTGCATGTCTTGGCATTATTAATAGCATCTTTTTCCATTGTAGGCTAGTAGTATCCCACTCTTAAGAGTTTCTTGGCTAATGATAAGACATTCACGTGAGACCCACACACACCTTCATGTACTTCCTTTAATGCATAATTTGAATCCTCATTTTCTAAACATCTAAGTAGCATACCTTCAAGAGCACGTCTATACAATTTATTTACAATGATTAAATAGAAAAATGCTTCTCTTATGAGGCATTTTTTTTTGTTTCTCGAATAATTTTTAGGAAAGGTATGATCTTTTAGACATGAATAAATATGGGTGTATTGAGATAGGGCTTGGGTTTCAATAGCGCATATGATATAGGAATTAGGGGAGTCATAAGATGGAAAGGGTAATTCTTCCACTAGGAAGTCATAGTGAAACTGATATTCTTCTAATTGTAACATAAATGCTAAGGTAGTCATCGCATCAACATATCTATTCTCTGACATTGGTATTTGTTTGAATGTGATGTAGACAAAATATTTCTTTGGGTAGTCCACCATCCTCTTATAAGGCATTATCTTATCATCTTTTTTTTGATAATCATCATTGACCTAATTGATTATAATTTGTGAGTCTCAATAGATATGTAACTCAATGATTTTCTGATGCAGGAGCATCCTGGGTGTAAGAGCAATCTTGCATCACCCAAAAATATTTATGTTTTTGAATTCAATAAGGGCTATCTTGTGTAGGGCTTCTATTTATGGAAACTTGCTATTTTTAGTAAGTTGGTCATACGATCTCGAAATGTTTTGATTTCACATGTGGAGGTTCATCTCAGTCGTATCAGCTTGACAGTAAAGTTTCATGGCTAGATTAGGTCTAGTTTTGAAGATATTGAAGATTTTCGGTATTGGCAGCAGGGTATAGAAACTTCAAACTTAGTTTTGAAGGCTTTAGAGGCCTCGAATGAGGTCAAAAAATTTGGGTGATGGGTGCTTGTGTAGGTCAAGCTTGTAGAGTGCTTCGTGGCATTTCCAGAATGGGGTTATAATAGTCAATCGGGTCAACTGGCAATGACTTATGGTCTTTGAAAGTTGGGTCATCTGAAATGGCAGAAAATAATTTTCCTTCAAAAATTTTGTTTGGGTTTCAAAAGTCATTTTGAGTCGACTTTGATGTAATAAATTGTAAAATAAAATAATTCTAAGTTTGGTCGGCCCTAAGGGCTAAATTTTTGGAACCTTCTCGGGCGGTGGAAATTGCCTATATAAAGATGGCCTGTAGTGTTGTTTAGGGAAGTTCTGGGTAGATTTGGGTAATGATTTGAGGCTTGTCCTACAAAATATTGTAAGGGAATGCCCATGAGGCTTTGCATATTGTAATTTTGAAAGTTTGTAATTCCACATTTGTGGAGATAATAAAAAGCCAATTTTCTGTTCTTGCATATTGTTGTTGTTTCTTTGTTTCTGTTATGCATTTGTGGTATTAAGGGGAGCACCCTTCATCATTTTCCATTCTATTGCTAACTTCAATCCATCGACCAAGGCTTCATACTCTACTATGTTATTGTTGCATGGAAATATCATTTTGTAAGCCTTTGGTATTTTTTTAATCCTTGAGGAGTAATGAAAAAACATCCAACTCCTAACCCTTATTGTTAAAAGAGCTATTAAAATACATCTTCCATGGGTGTTCTGTAAGGTGCATGATTGCTTCATCAAGAAACTCTATGTGTAATGGTTTGTTATCTTTCAACGGTGCTTCAAAAAGTTGATAAACTATCACTTGTCTTCTGATGGCCTTTCTATCAACATATTTAGTATCAAATTCACTTAATACTAGGACCCATTTTGCTAGTCTTCCTGTCAGTGTTTCTTTATTCAACAAATATTAGAGTGGATCTAGTTTTTCAACTAGCTTCACCTTATGTGATAACATATAATGTCTGAGCTTTTGATATGAATATATTACTACTAGGCATGCATTTTCAATCATTGAGTAATTTAGCTCATAAGAGACTAGAGTTCTGCTGATGTAATATATTGTCATTTCTTTCTTACCTCGTCCTCTTGTGTGCCAGTAACACTCCTAATGATGTGTCTTTTGTTGATATGTATAATAGGAGTGGTTTTCTATGAATCACATCCATCAGAATCAGAGGATTCACCAAATATTGTTTAACTTGAGAAACATTCTTCTCACATTGTTCATCCCATGTAAACGTGACTCCTTTATGCATCATTTTAGTGATTGGTTTAGCTTTATTTGCTAGCTGAGATATGAATCTCCTTATAGATTGTAAATTTCCTTTAAGTGTCCTCGCCTGACTGATATTTCTTGGAGGTTGCATTTCAATGATTTCTTTTACCTTTGTTGGATCAAATTCAATTCCTTTTGCTGAAACTATGAAGCCTAGAAACTTACCTAATGATACTCCAATTGTGCACTTCTTAGGGTTTAACCTAAGTTGAAACTACTCCATTCTGTCGAAGATTCTACTCATGTCCTCTATGTGAGTTGTTATGATTTTTAATTTTTCTAATGTGTCATTGACATAATCCTCCATATTTTTGTGCATCATATCATGGAATATTATTTTCATGGCTCTTTGATATGTTGCACCTACGTTCTTGAGACCAAACGACATGACATTCTAATAGTATGTTCCCCATGCACATGTAAATGTAATTTTCTCTTGATCTTCAAGGGCAATTTTGATTTGATTGTAACTTGAGAGCCCATCCATTAAGGAGTACATCTCATATCCCGCAGTGAGATCCACAATCATGCCTATGTTGGGAAGTGTAAAATCATCCTTCAAACAAGCTTTATTTAGGTCTTTGAAATTTGTGCAAACCCTTATAGAATTATCTACTTTCAAAATAGGTACTATGTTGGATATCCATTCCGCATAATCAATAACTCTTATGAATCCAACTTTTAATCATTTTTCTAGCTCTACTTTCACTAATAACGCCACATGTGGATTCATTTTCTTAATTTTTGTTTTACGGGCCTTACTCAGTCACAAGCCATAATCAATGTATTTATACACATTAGAAAATAATTAATATATAATTAAATAATAAGACTCTATAATTATTATAATTGTTAGAAATATATTATTATAATTAAAAAAATAATAATTAAAATAATTCTAATCTATACTTAAAATATTAAAAAAATATAATTAAATAATAAGACTCTAAAATTAACAAGGGCGACACCACAATTTAAGGATGACATTATGTTGTTATCATCTAAATATCATATTAAAAATATTATTAACTATTAATATTTTAACAAACTAACCAAAATTAATTTTTTTAATGTAACTATTACACTAACCTAGCCCACTTTGTTACACACTAGATAAGTGTTAGTTGTAAAGTTACGAGTTTATAAATAATTTACAAAGTTAACTAATAATATTATTAATTTTTTTATATAATATATCTTTAAATTACTTAATTATATATTATAATATAATTATTAAAATAAATAGAAAATTATTTTAAAAAAATTAAACATTAAATTTATTTTTTAAAAGATTTAAATATCTAATTAATTATTAATTTATTATATTTTTTAATCTATAAAAAAAATTATATTTTTAAATTAATTTATTAATGTAAAATCTTAAAAAATTGTAAAAAATAATTAGTAAGAATTGCACAAGAAGAAATTAAAATAAATTATTTCAAACCTTAAAAATTAATCTCTCGCATATAACATAAAAATCTAAGGGAAGGAAATTTAAAATCAAAGATTTTTTAATTTAAATATTTCATCTTTCCATCTTTATAATTGTATAATATTTGATGTTTGCTTAATTTAGTTTATAATTGCACTAATGCTCATATCTCGACCATTTTTTTAATTACTAGTTAAAGACATGTTGATGCCTATAGTTCTAGCGTAGGAACTAATAATATGGAAAACTTGGGAGAAAATAATATAGGAGAAAAGCTATGAGAAAATGAAGGAGAAAAGCTACGAGAAAATGAAGAAGAAAAGATAGGTGGAAATAAAGAAGGAAATGTAGGAGGAACTCAAGGGAGGAAAAATGTATAAAAGAAAAGAAAATGAGGTGTTCGATAATAGAAAACCAACACAAAAATAAATAAAGGTATGTTCTCTTAGTAAGATGAAATATATGGGATTTAGTTCCATTTCATTTATATATTAAATTAAATATATGTCAAAGCTTTAGTAATTATGAATTATATTTAAGTATTAAAAGAATTAGGAAATAGAAGAATTAATTAAGGAATATAATGGATACTTCTCAAAAGGAAGAGAAGATGGAATAAAACTGCGAATATAGAAAGTATTTATGAATCAATGATAATAACAAAATATTATACTTATATTCTATCAAGACGAGAGGTCTTTATATATTCTAATTTATTTAATATATATAGGAATTATATCAATTATATTATACAAGATTTCTTTTACTATTTGGATTAAGTGGAGAAGGTTGTAATGTTACCAAGGAGGAGCTTGTATAAATTCAAGCAACTAGATCTTTGTCCCAAGATAAGGTAGGGGTCAACATTTTCGTAAGCCTTCATGATGCGAGCTTGAATCAGTAAACTTTGAGGGAATCCATTGTAAATTTGGTATCTAGGCAACTTGGATAACATCCACTCCTTCCTTCATGGATTCAAAACAATAATAAGGTTGGATATGAGTATTAATGAATGTACAAATAACTTAAATTTAATAAGATAAATAAGTAATCCTATCAGGGAATATTACAATCCAAACCCTAATCAAGAAATTTAAGATAAATTAAGTAAAGTCCCGACAAGGAACATTACATACTCCAAGAGCAATAGATAGATGATGCATTAACAAGTCTGTATCTAATTTAGGCATGTCTGAATAAGACCAAGCAAAGTTGATCTTCTTTTCTTTGAAGAACTAAGTGAATTGTGTCTTCTCCTCTTCTGATAAAGGTTGAGCAATGTGGACCATTTGTAGAGCTTCTGATGTTCCAAGATTGACTGGTTGTGTTGGCTCGATTAATATTGAAGATATTTCTTGGAAATGATCGAGAAGAATATCAAGATTCTCATCCTTTGGCACCTCTGAGAGGTTTTCACCATTGGATATGTCCTTTTCTTTTACTATTTTGGATTATGATAGTGCCACAATGTCCATCAAAACTCTTTTTCTTTTTTCTTTTTCATTCTTAGACTAAGAAACTTGATATCCCCCTTTGTCATATTTATGATCCTTGTGCTGGTGGAAGAGGTAAAGGGTTCACAAGCATTGAAATAATAGGCTAAAGCATAGTCATTGTCAAAGGATAATAGGCTCGTGGATGTAAATTCATTTCAGTCTATAAGTTTGGGATTTATCAAGGATATGGATTCATAGGGTTCGAGATATAACACCACATTATTATCAATGTTATTAACTTGCAAGATGATTTCTATTGAGTTAGCTTCCAAAGAATTATTAAGATTATTAAAGTCATGATCGTTATTATTGGAGTTTTCATTAGTGTTATGTAAGTCTAACCATAGTGACCTAGAATTAGAACTGTATCCCTCTTCAAATTGAACTCTAAGAGTGTTTTTATGAACCACATCTATCTCTATGTCAATTGTAGTATCAGAGAGTGTCTCATTCATATTCATGTGAATCTGTCTAACTATCATTTGATATACCCAAGAAATGGGCTATAGTCACTGGTACCTATTCTTCTTCTTCAACATTATTTTCTTCATGTTGATTCTCACCTTCTTGTAAAGATGTTTGTATAGACCGGGGTATATTTTTTTGATCTACAAAATGAGACATATCAAGAATATGAGTAACGGTAACCAACTACCCCCAATTAGGATGCTTTTCTTGTTGTTCTACTTCTAGTTCTTCTTCTAACTCTTGTTCAAGTCTAGGGTTGGCACTTAACTCTAATAGCAGATCTCCTTGCAAGAGTAATAACCTCTCATATGATATTGGTTGTCCTTCTATCCCTTCTTCATCATCTGAATCATATGATATGTCAAATACAGGACCATCTTCAGCTATAGGGTAAGATGTTTCTTCTTTAAAACCCACACCATTTTTGTCTCTAGCGTTACAAAAGTCTATGTGTATTGGTTCTATGATTCCTTCTTTAGTTTCACCAAGTGGTCCTTTTCCTTTATAGCCCATTTGTTTCATGATGTCATACCCTTTGCCATATTTATTTGGGGATATCTCTACATTTTTAACATCTCCATCATGTTCATTTTCTTTGTATAGCCATTGTAGGACAACTTTTTCTTCATTTTTCTTCTTCTAAAGACACCTAGCTTTCACTATCCTTGTTCCTTCATGAATTGTTAATGCATCACCTTTAGAGGGTGTGTAATTTGATGAAGGTCTTACATGAGATCTAGGAGATAAGGGTAAATATGTCATGGACATTAATGATTCTATCTTATACTCTGTCAACCCTACATCTTGAATATTCATCTTCTTTGCAAATATTCTTAGGACCATCTCTTTGGAAGTTTTAGCTTTGTGATAACTCTCTTTGTTGTGAGGAACCATACTATCCACTTACTTGATATTTTGAAAGGATAAGTTGTATCAGTTGGAATGGTTACTTCTATTCCATTATGAGGGAATTTTATGCATTGGTGATATGTAGAAGGTACAACTTGCATTGTATGGATTCATGGTCTTCCAAGAAGAATGTTATAGGTGAGTGGTAGATCAATAACTTGATAGATGACATCTTTCTCCATTGTTTCCACTCTAATAGGTAAGACAACCTATCCTATGGAGGATCTTTCTTCTTCATCATAAGTTTTGATGGTTATCTTTCTTCTTGGGTCAATTGCATGTTCAGAGAATCCCAATAACTTCACTAGATTATATGTACATATATTCAAACCAACACCTCCATCTAGACAGACACATTTGACACGGTGTTTCTTAATCAATACCTCTAGATGCAAAGACTAATTTTGCGGATGGTTCTGGGATTTATCATCTTCCTTAGAGAAAGATAAATAATATGGGGAATATAGACCAACCATAGTTTGGAATCTATCGACAACTAAGTCCTTGGGTACATTAGTGGTAAGAAAGGCTTGATCACGAATCTCTTGATAGGTTGAAGAGATGTTTAACAATTCCAAAATGGAAATTTGGGTAGGTGTACATTGTAATTGGTCCACTAGGTTGAACTTTGAAGACAATGTCAATTGTTTAGGAGTTTTTGTTATAGAAGATTGACTTGATGTGGAAGCTCCTTTAAGGGTGAGATTAGTAGCTTGACTCCTCATCACAACATTAGAATATTCTTCTTTATCTTGTACTCCCTTGAGAGTAATCACATTGATGGATTGTTTGCATTGTTCCACCATATGAATCACATTATCATTATCAGTGTATGTGTAATTAATTTTATTACTTTTAGATTATTAACCTTTCTCATAGTTAGGCAATTGGGTTTGGAATTATTTATGATCATTGTTCGTATGATGTCCATCCACTTTAACCTTACCTTCTTCACTTAAGTCTTGAATGACATGTCTTAGCTTCATGCAACTATTGGTCTTGTGTCCTTTATTGCGATAAAAATCACAATATTCATTATCGTTCCACGATTTTGGTTTCACTTTTGGTTCCCATGGTTTTGATTCAAGAATTGTAATAATCTTATTATCCATTAATTATTTCAAGACCACCTCAAGTGTATCTCCCAAAGGTGTAAATGTACACTTAGGTTTTGATAACCAAGGCTCGTTTTGATTGTTAGATTTATTGAAAGCCTTAGGATATGTTGGTGTCATTGTTGTATTGGACCTCTTATTAGCTTGTAGACTTGTGGAAAGGTTGAACACCTTGGGTTTCAGCCTTGATTAGGTGTGTCCACAACTCCATCATTAACCACATTCTTATTATTTTTCCCATATTTGTACTTATCCTTATTGTTGTTAGAATAGTACTTGTCTTTATTTTCCTTGTAGATAGTGATTTCTCCTTTCTTAATCAATACTTCTTCGATCTTGATTGCACTATCTACCATCTTGTCAAAGCTTGGTGGACCCTAAAGTTGTACATGAAAATTCATTTCAAGAACCAAATTATTAATGAAGATGTCCATCTTCTCGCTCTCAGGTATTTGTCGAGTCGGGTAAAAGCACAAAGTTGTGTCACATTTTAGGCTAACTTATTAGCATAGCTGAATTTGAGTATTTCTAACTAAAAATTGATTTTTTTTAAACATATGGTCTGGCTAGATTCATTAGATAAGTGCTTCAACTTTTCCAATTAAAGATGTTTATTAAATGCATGTTTTATACCATTTGGGTCCAATTACCAAAGAAATAAAATTATTTCAAAAAAGTGATGCTTCAATAACTCCTCTTTTTAATGATATTTTTAAAAATATATAAAAATACCCTTTTGTAGAGCTCAAAGTCAAGATTATTGTCATATAAGTTTTATAGTATTTTGATTAGACCTAATATATTATAAATTCAAAATATTTTAATATTCAAGAAGATGCTGCTTCAAATAAAGAAAATAAATAGTAACTCATATTGGAAAAATATAAAATTTGTATTTAACACTAGAGGAGAGAGTCATCTTCAAGAATATGTAAATTTTTTTTGAATGGTGTAGATTTAATAGGGAAAATTTGTTGAGAGATGAAAACTGTCGATTTTAGATAAGTTTAACTTTGACTAGTTATATCAGAGAAAATAAACATCGAAAACCAATCTTTCTTATTTTTTGCACTAGATATACATGTCATCTATAACATATTTTTAAATTAGAGGAAAAAAATATTATTTGTATATACTTGTTTGGCGGGAACTAGACCCCATGTTTTTAGCATTTTTCAACAATTAAAAAATGGACTTCAAAAATTAAAAATTTGTGTCAATTCTTTTTCAAATAAATTTAAAAAATTATAGGCATAAACATTATCCATTTTTATACATTTCAGCAGTTTACATCATCTTCAAATTCTAAACACAAATGGCATATGTATGTTGTTAAAGTTGAATAGTTTGTGTGTTGTTGACCTTTGCCTTATAAAAGTGTGACACAGGTTTGTACTTTTACAAGTGAGTATCTTGCAAAGATTCTTCTCCATCATTGTAAAAATGTTAGGAATGATTCCCCACTTTTATGTTTTGTATTACACAGGTCTAGCATGGTCACTATGTGTTGTATATTATATGAATATTGTTGGATAAATTTCTTGACCAACTCTTTGAATGTTTTAATACCAGTGGGTAACTTGGAAAACCAATCCATTGCTTGTCCACCCAAGCTTCTTGAAAACAACCTCATTAGATAGGTTTGTTCATGCATAAATTTCATTCTCAATGTGCAAAATTATCTTGCATGATCCTGCGGATTTGAGTTGTTGGTGTATTGTCATACTTAGGAATTATAACATGTTATGGAAATGGTATCATTCACACATCCTCATCAAATGGGAAAGGACAAATATGTTCCAAGGAGTATTTTTTAACGGTTTTTCCTTCTCCTTCTTCAAATCTTGAATTTCAGCTTGCATGGAAAGCAACTATCGTTTCAATATAGATATGTGAGTATCAACTTCTCTTTATTTTAGTTAATTGACATCATAGTCCTTAGGTAGTTTTACTCCCTAAGATGGTAAGTCCAAAAAGTATTTCTCTTTGTTCTCTTCCAAAGTTCTTTCAAGTAGTTTTTGGAATCTCTTACTCTTTTGACATCTTTGATAATCTTGTTCTGTCGGATCTCCATCACTATCAGAATCATAGTGATATATGAGATTATCTTCTTCGCCCTAGTTAGCTTTATCTTCCTGATTCTTCTGATTGTTATTTCTTTCATCCTAGTTATACTCATTTAGATTTAAAATGTCAATAGTACCAAGAGTCATTGTATGATTAGTACTTAGAGTAGTGTTGAATAAAGGATTTACCCTTGAAGTTTCTTCTTGTCTGAAGGTTAATAGTCTTGGGATCTCATCTGAAAATGGATTTTTCTTTAGGTTATAAGCCTTATGTCTTGTGTTAGCCATGAAAATGTGATAAGGTAATTGTCAAGTGTCCTGATATGTCAAAAAGGTCTGAAAATTATCCAAGTGTGATTTTCCAAGGTTGCAAGTGTGGGTTTAAAAATGTGATAGGCTCCAACATCAGAGGGTTAGAATGCCCTATTGTTTGAGATGGGAACCAAGTGAAAAGGTGTTTGATTTGATAAGCTCCAGCATCAGAGGGTCAATAAGCTCCAGAATGACCTATTGTTTTAGAATGCCCTATTGTCTTAGATGTGACCCTCTAAATGCAAGCTAATAGGGTATTTTACTAAATGCGATCCAAGAAATCCTGAATGTGATCCCTATTGCAAATGTGACTTCGGGTAAATTAGATGCAAGCCTATTTTTACTAAATACAACTTAGGATACAAAAAATGACTCTGAATCCCAAATTCAATCTTTTGTTGTCTGATCTGAGGGAAAAATTTGTCAAATTTTTTAAATATCAAGATTATTTTGTCAGATTCCAGTGGGTATGAATATTAGTGATTGTTTGTTATGGATGTTTATCTTTTGTTTTTAATTCAAACACACCTAGTTTCCCTACGAACTTGGCTTAGATTCAAAATTCTTGTTCACTAGCTTCATAAAATACTCAAACACTCCTCAGAATATGATGATCCAACAACACATAATGGATGTTGAAGGCCACATTAGCCGAGTAGTAGCATCTATGAGGGCTCGATATGGTGAACTTCTTGAGGCAATTACTATTTTCCTTGCACTTGAGCATTACCAACCTTTCGGGGGTAATCCATGATGGCTTCTAACATAAAGTAATTAATGAGGGCATTGGTTCATAATTATCTCCCAGAGTATCACAAGCGAGATTGAGGCCTATAGCCCTATGAGTACTCAAACATGTGTAGTCTTGCAAGTGAGATTTAAGTGTTCGGCTCTACATAAATCCAAGCATGTCCAAGGAATGATCAAGTCAAGATTTCAAGGACAAAATTGACTAAGTATTTTGATATTTTCATCTCAAAGAATCATCTTGATTATAGTGAGGTGGAAGGGTTGGCTTCTACCTTTCCTCACTAGGGTCATTCCTAGGAGCTTTTTACCTCAACTAGCAGGCCCTCTAAAAATTATAACAATGAAGTAAAGAGGATTGGTGACTTAGGAGTCTAGATTTCTAATTCTCCACTAGGGATAAGAGCATACTCTCCTATCCATTTCATTTTCTTCTATCAAACACATAATGCAAATTTTGTGAATTTCTCCAAATTTGACCTCAAATCTCAACCTAATGTTTGAGTTTCTGATTTTCCCAAAGGGAAAAGAGCATAATCTTGTAATCAGGTTGAAAATTGACATCAAATTATATTTAAATTCCTATAAATTTAAGAAAGAAAAGAATAATGTTTAGTTGAATCTATAAGGAAACCTACAAAACCACTCATTTGTAGTTTTAATTGCTTGTCTTCTCTGTCAAAACAATATGCAAACAACAGTTAAGTTGGCAGATCAATCAAAACCACAAAAGTCACCCATTAGTCATCAATAAACTTAATTTTGTAAATAAATTCACTTGCGACCCTATTTTTAAACCAAATGTGATTCTAAACCAGATACGATTCAATATTCCCTAAATATGATCAAGGAAACTAAATGTGATCCAGAATTAACTAAAGGCAATCTTTATTGTATGCGATCTAGGAAAGACTAAATGTGACTTTGTTTAGACTAAATGAAATTATATTACCTACATGTGATTCTGTATCCTAAATGTGACCTTGAATCTACAAAACAAGACAATCAAAAAATGCTAAAAAATGTCATAAATCCGAGGCTAGGCCCCACGGTGGGCACTAGAAATGTGTGTGTGAATCATGGTAGTTGGTATCCTACAACACAACCCTTCAATAAGACATTATATTGTTAGTTTAAAATCAAATTAAAAACAAGTAAACTAAGAAAAATCATCTTATTGCTCTCTAAGTAGCAAGAGTGTGATTAAGATATATTCTACTCTCAGATTTAGGCTCTAAACAGTGACATTACACTACTAGAATGAGAGATTGAAATGAAAATTAACTAAGAATTGAGAAATGAAGCTAAATTATTGAATCTCATTAATTCATTACCAAATTTAAGTGATTTAATCTATGAATTCAAAATGGCAACATGTAAGTATGAATGCAATTAACTAGGCAATTTGTGAGCTTTGAAAATTCTCTTTTATAGAAAGATTAATGAATTCGACGGTTGAGATTCAATTTGAAATGAGTGATTGAGATTCATCCTTCTTTGATCCATGTAAGTGATCTATGTGCTTAGCCTATGATTTTTTGCATTTGTCCTTGTTGTCCCTTGAGAGGTGACATGTTATTTAGGTCTTTTTATTAATTGATTTTAATTAATTATCTTAGCCATGTATTTAAGTGGGATTGATTTCATTAATTAGGTAGCTAGAGGTAATTAATAGGATTTTTTTATCAATTGATGATGATTTAATGCTTGATCTAGAAATTTCATTGATTTTGATGAATTATGCTAGTAATCGGGTAATCAGATTAGCATAATTAGGAGATTATTCCGAATTAGGGAAAATAGGGCCTTTGGTTAGACTAGTCCAATTTAGGGTGATGATATATATATATATATATATATATATATATATATATATATATATATATATATATATATATATATATATATATATATATATATATATATATATATATATAGTTATACATATATACATATACATACACACACACACACACACACACACACACACACACACACACAATGGAAGACAACGAGGGGGAGTGTGACATCGTGTGGATCTCCCATAGAAGTGACTATGACTGCCTCCCCTCGTCCCACAAGAACATCAGACAATATTGATATCTAAGCATAATTGGGTTATTATGGTTAGCGCCAAAATAATCATAACTTCATAATATAAAAACAAGAAATGAATCATCCCCATGAATAATATAATCATGTATATAAGTAGAATTTCATGCTAATACTTTAAATCATTTACTAACTTTCATAAAACAATTTTTTAATCCAAGCATATAATCATAATGTCTCATCATCTAATCCAAATAAACAAAACATGGAATCCATAATAATCAATGTAATAATCCTGTCAGTCCAAAATATCAGGGTACTAGGGTGGGCATTACAGTATCAGTCTTGGTTGTGTTGTATCCTAGTGATCTAGAAATAATTCTTAGTAATCTAGAAATAATGTTACCAAGTAATGTAGATTCATTTGTTGATCAGGTTTGTTTTCCAATTGGTCTAGAATAGATCCTCTTCATTTCCATTGGTTGACCTTTTTGGTTTTGGGTAGTAGACCTGTACTGACTTACATCAATAATTGCACTTAATTTTGTGTTGTTGATGATCCATCCACTAGCACACAACTGTTTAGACGTGGCATATTGGTGTGTATTATATGGTCGAAGTTGGAGCTTGTTGTTGACATTCATTATTAGTACATCAATACCTTTAATTTTTGGTGTACTATTTTCTTGTGTCGACACATGGATACCTTGGTTTTTACATTGTTAGTTGAAGCATTATTCCTATTTGTGAAAATTTTATTTATTTATTTGGAGCCCATGTAAGAACTCCAGGCATATGACATTTATTTAATGTATTGGAACTATAATCCCTAATTCACTATTCTTGGGAATTTTTCCTTTTTTTTTGGTTTTTGTAGCATCATAATGGAGATTTGAGTGTTAATTTTAATCTACTTATATCAAATGTTGGTTCTTTTGTGGTGTTAATGTGTGATGGAGCGTATACTTTCAACACCCACTATTTTGCACTCTCAGTAACATTGTTTTTGGAACCTATATGTTAGTGTAGACACCTAAAAATCCATTAAAAAATGAAAGTATTTTTATTTTCTAAAAACCCCTGATGACATCATCATTTACTAATTAATTAATATATTTTTATGCCATTAAATCCCTTTATTTTAATTAAGCATCTTTCATTAAAGAATCTCTCCCCACTGCATTTAAATCAAATTTAAATGATTTTCCTCTCTATTGAATCAATATTCAATAAATGATGTCACAATCCCTAAATAAATTTCATATTTATTTAAAGCCTCAAAACCCTAGAATCTTCTAGACATTCCTAAACCCTTCCAATGTTTCCTAAACCTTCCCTAAACCTACTTAGGAGATGTTTCCTACATTTCTTAGCCTAATCCAAGTCTCCTTGACGTTTGGTCAAACCCTTCCCTCAATGAGCCCTACACACTCATTTAAGCCTCTTACACCCTCTTTAAGGCTTCTTACAGCCTCAAAAAGAGACCCATGTCTCTTCTTCCACACTTGTTCCCCTTTGCACACTTCCCTAGTGTTTCTCACACATGTGTGAGAAACCCTAACCCAAGCTAAACCTTACCATACCCCAAACCTTAACTCAAACTCTACCCCAAACCTTGACTTTGACCCTAAGTCTTCTTCCTAACCCAAGCCCTTCCCGAATCCTATAAATAATCCTCCTTCCAAGAGTAAAGTATTAGCTTAGTTTTTCATCTTCATGCATTGTTATCATGCTAATTTAGTTCTAGCTTTAGCATAATCAATCCTAATTGTTAGATTTCATTATTTTTCAAGCTTTTTAACACATCTTAGCTTAGAATAATGGATGAATCTTAGTTTCATTTATTATTTTTCATAGCTTCTTTCATCATATCACATCTCTATTTGGTCTAAAAACAATCTTAGCATAAGCATCATGTAGCTTAATCTACATCTTAGCTCTATTTTGGCTCCTTGGGCTCTAGGGGAAAATCAGGTGAGCTATACTTGATTCTATGCCAATATAGAGTATCCATGGTCCTTGAATGATCCAAATCCCCCCTAGTCATCATTAGGGACATACTCCATGTGTTTTGAGAGCACACCCACAACCCTAAAGTGAGAGCAAATCAAACGGCCACATGGTGCTCCTGTTTAAGATCTATTTGAGTGTCTTTGCAAATAGTTTTCTCTATAAGTTAGGAATATGCTCATAAAATAATGTTTGACATGTATACAAATTTTAAGAAATATTAGGTTTGCACTGATCACATTTTGGCACACCTAGTGGGACCCCTGTCCTGATCATCTGCTCCAAAATTAACTTTCCTTGACCGTTTTTTTTTTATACTTTTTCAAAAATTTGAGTTGTATCATTTTACTCTCGGCCTCACTTGTGCATTCTTTTTCCAAAAATGCGCCTTTGTGTGAAAATTTTAAAATTGCGCATTTTTTCACCAGAACTGTGCATTCATTCAATCCTACTGCACATCCATACCTTCTTGCTGCACATATGTAAAACAGAGCTACACATTTGTTTTTAGTAAAAAACTTGCATTTTAAAAGCATTTTTAGCAGAATAGGTATAGTTGCACATACATTCTCTATTTCTATGCATATGTGAAAGAGTGCAAACTGCACATTTGTCACTTGAAATTGCACATCTATTCTCTGTAACCGCGCATTTATACCAGTAAGAGGTAATCTGATGTTTTTTATGTTTTTGAGCTTTGATTTTCTTTTAAAGGTTCTAAATTCTATATTTTGCAAGTACACTTTGGAGGCATAAAAATCACTAAAATATATAATTCCTTAAAGCTAATCTATCATTTGACTTGTTTAGGAATCGAAATAAACTTGTTTTTGGGCTTAAAATGAACACTAAATACACTCGAGTGCCTAAAATCAAAGAATCTACAAATCTTTCCTATTTGTTCCTAATCAGTCCTAATCAACTTAAAACCTTCCTAATTGATCCTAAAACATTCAAAATCACTTCTAAGGTCTTTCAGTTGGTTAAATGAACTTCAATCATGCAAATCTAGGACTTTAGAATGCATTCATGCAAACTAGGAAACAACTTATCTTTTGGTGCATAAAAAAAGAATCTCAAATCTGTATTTCAAATCTAATGGGTTCCTAAATCAACTCTAAATTCATCCTAAATGGTCCTATTTCAAAACTCAATGCATCAATCAAAGCTAAAATGAACTTCATTTTCAAAATTCAAAGTTCTTTCAAGTTCTACTCAATCTAGGCAAATCTTCAAATCATTCATAAATGTTCCTAAATCATCCTAAATACTTTGTGCTTGGTTAAAAAAAACAAAACAAAAATTCATTTTGCAAAATCTTGAATGTTTTCTAAGTTTCATTTATCAAACCAATCTAGGAATCTCATTTTGGGCATAAAACATGCAAACTAGCACACAAAATCTTGAATGCAACTAAGGAAATGAGCCAAAGTCCAAAGGAACTCATTTTTATTTTGAGTCAAAATAAAAAAAAAACTCTTGAATGAATTAAATGGTGAATGAAAAGAATCCATATTCCCTCCTTTCAAGTTCATTTCAAAGTTCTTAAAAGCACTCAAACTCAATCTTGAATGCCCAAAGCAAAGCAACTGTAGTTGCTCGAAGTTCTTATTTTCAAAAAGGAAAGAACAAATCAAATCTTAAACACATGTGTTTTCAAGCATTCATTTCAAATCACTTAAAATCAAATTGGGCAAAGAATCTTCATGATGTGCATCTAGGAGTTTCCCATTTCTACAAATCCTTATTAATCTAAGTAATGTAAAACACTTGAACTCAGACAAGTTCACCTATTTTACTTTTAGAGAGGCCTGTCTGTGGAGAAAAGCACTTCCTCTCTAGAGAACGACCTCAAACTGGTACCTTCCCCAACTGGTATAGAAATAAAGTGCTGAGAAAACTCTCACTTACATCCCCTCAAGCTCGGGCGATGCGTGTTGATGGTAGCTTGAGGTAGGTGAATAATCCCTACTATTTTGACATGGTCAACTAGGCTCTTAAGTGAGTCACGCATGTACAAACCGATTGGGAAGACTCCACGAAACAACTACAAACTTGATAAAATAGAAGCTACCCTATCTACATCTGAAGGTATCAAAATCCTTGTGCAAGGACCAATCCAAGGGGTTTATCGGATCACCTTAAGATACTCACCATATGTATCCCATTTTAGGGGGTATCAAGCTATGGGCAAGGATTTTGATACTCGCCTCCCTTTAGGTAGTTTTGCTTGATGTGTTTTTTGAAGTTTTAGACTCAGTACAAAACATCTATTGAAACAAACACAATGCGAAGATTTCTACAATCAATCCTTGTTTCCATGTTAGTCAAATCCTTCAAATCCATAAATCATCCAAGCTTGTAGAATCCTTTCATCCTAGTCTCCTAAATCATGGTCTTCTAGTCATCTTGCATCTAGTCTTATCCCCCTATCCTAGGTTAGCAGAGTCATCTTGGTCATCCCCCATCCTATTTTTGTCTTCCTCTAGAGTCAGTCCTTCCTCATATCTTGAGCCAAGTCCAAACCTAATCCTAAGCCTTAGTCTTCCAATCCATCTTCATCCTTCATCCCTATCCAACTCATCTGCAAGTTAGCATGTCTCAAAACTATTATGATGAGTTTGGTTATTTGATGATGAGAGCCTTGTGGATCATGATGCATACTTTGAAAATCTTAGCAAGATTTCTCCAAACATACCCCATCATCTAATCATTCCTCCAATCTATCCTACCATGCCTTCATGTCTATCCACTAACACTCCTTATCATACCTTTGATAAGGGAAATCCACTATCCTATTCATCCACACCCTCTTCTTGTCTTAAATCTACATATCCTCTATATGCCTCCTTCATGCCTCCATCTCCTTCTAGGGTCATATCCCAATCACCATCTTTCCATAGCAACACCCCAAGTTACATCCCTTATCCAAATCCTCCATCTCCTTATACTCCAAATCATTTTCAAATCCCAAATCCTAGTCTTCCAAACCATTACCCTAATCCACCATCCTATCTAAATCCAACATCTTCTATTCTAAACCGCATTTCCACAAATACCCTCCCACAAAAAGAATGCATCCTTCAATCCGCTTCATATCCCATACCTCAATACATCATTCTTACCTCACCAAATAGCCAATGGATTTCACAAGCTTCCTCTAGACCTACCTATGTGAACTATCTATTCATACCATCTTCCAATTCCTCATTTGCACCATCATCCCCCCAAGTAATTTCACAATATTCTACCCACCTTCATGTGTGGACCATCCTAGCTCCCCATCTTCTACACATTCTAGTCCATCACCTCTTTGATCTCGAAAGAATCCAAGGAGTTTCACAAGGAAGCCAACAACAAATCCATCTCTAATAGCTAAGGAGACATGCCATCTCAATCCTTCATGTGAAGCCATCATTGATGATCCCCATCCAACTCTCCCATTAGTTATCCTTCTTCCATATATCCAACTCATTGATCCTCTTCCATCTCCCAACATCATTAAGTCATTCTTATGCATTGACTTCACCAAATCTGCATCCACCTCTCCTCCTCCCAGCATTATCCAATCCACATCCAATGAGCCTCAGGAGTTCACCCTTCTTCCTACCATCACAATTGTAGAATCTCCCATCCTTTCATCCATACCATTTGAAGAGTTATCCCTTCTTCCAGACATCACAATTGAAAAATCTCCCATCCTTCCATCCACTCCATCTAAAGAGGCCATCCATACATCCCCCAACACTCTATACACACCAATCCAATCTAGTGAAGATCTTGTCCAAAAGCATGTTGAAATACCCATAGATGAAAATAAAGATTGTATCCCTTCACTTCCTCTATTGCATGTTCTATTGCTTCCATCACCCCAATCCTAGATCCTATCAACTCAATTCCTCCAATCCAAGATCCTACAATCCCAATTCTTCTGACCCAATATCCTATCATCCCAATTCCTCCATCTGAAGATCCATTGCCATCCCCCAATCCCAGTCAAGTTCCCATCATCCCATCCTCTCCACTTGAGTATCCTCTAATCAAAACTATCTAGATGCCATCATTCTATCCTCTTGGTTGACTTACATTTGTCAAAGGTAGCCCACTTGAAGCAGAAGCAATAAGTTTCATATCTTCCACTGCAACACCTGAAACTAGATGTTTATCGTATCCCCCAAGTCAGAAATATCCTTGTTTGGATAAAATGCTCAAGAAATGGAATTATCAAGGCAAAGGCCTAGGTGCTCATGAACAAGGAAATCTAGAGCCCACCCAAGACAAGAAACATCCAAAATCATGTGGTATTGGTCACACATTTGAAGAAGGCACTTCCTCTAGAAATGTTGGTACAACTAAAGCTAAATTCAAGCACACATCCAAAAACACCACTGCATCTTCCCATCATCCCTTCAAAGCATACAATGCCATTCCTCCTCCTCCATCATTACATCCTCCAACAACCTATCACACTCCATCCTCCAAATCCATTTTGGGTCCCTGTGTCCCAAAATCTACCAGCATATATCCTTCACATACCAAATCCATTTTGGGGCCTTACATCCCAAAATATCATCCCTCATCTTATCCTACTCAATCCTTCATCCAAAATCCAAACATCCCTAGTCAGGATCAACAAAGGTGCATGCCCATATCTCCTATCTGCCAATCTCCTTTCATCTCTCCATACATATTTCCTCCATCCTACACATCTCTGCATATTCCTTCCAATGCTCCTTACAGTTCAGATGCCATGTCAAGAGTGCATAAAGATAAATATCCATAAAATTCCAAAGATTATCATATCCAGCCTAAACGACATGCTCAACCAAAGAAAAATCCAATCAAGCAATCCAATGCATCCCAGTGGCCGCAAAGGTCTACCAAAGCAAAATCAAAATCTACTACATGGCCACAAAGGCCTAGTAAAGAAAAATTAGAATCTGATGCATACCAATGGCTACAAAGGCCCACCAAAGCTAAAGCAAAGATGATGTGGATCCCAAAGCAAAAAGATGTAATGCATCTAACAAAAATATCCACAAGGGCATCCAAATTTTCTAATCCACCAACTAATCAGTCTTCTCCTCCATCTCCTAATTCTATTTTGGGTCCCTATGTCCCAAAATCTCCTAGCACAAATCCTCCATCACATCCACCTCTATCTTCCACATCCCATCCACTTCATCCACCTTCCCCAAAATATGTGTTGATGTTGGTCCTAAAAACATCCCCCTGTCATGATCACTTTCCATCTTTCCATCCAAACATCTTCTACCACCATATCTCCCATCTAGCCCATCCCATCCATCCCCAATCAAGCTGTACCAACATCTAGGCAAATTAGAAGGTTATCATCTAGTCAATAAAATATTAGCAACAAATCAGAATACTAGTAGAAGATCAGCATCCAGTCAGCAACAAATTACAATATTAGTGAAAGGTTAGAACAAAGTTGGCAGAAAATTAGAAAATCCTTAAAAATTGGAAAAATCAAAGAAAAATATCAAAAAAAGAAAAGAAAAAGAGAAAAACATTTGTCCTATGGTCAAAAATTGGCAATTCAAGTACCTTGGACAAGTACCATGATGAAAACCTAGAAAATAGGCATCATGCATAGGTCCCCCCAGTTCCTTTCTACAATTGGGGGCCATTCCTTTCTATCACATCCAATCCAACATCTCCTCCATCCCATTTGTCTCTCACTTCACCCTCTTCTAGATCTTGGTAACAAAAATAGATACCACCAAGTATACATGCTTTTGGGAACCTTTTTGGCATCCATCATCATATTTCATCCACCTATCCTCTATCCAATCCATCCTTTATAGCTTTCATCTAACATCCTCATCCTCTTGTCAGCATATCTTCCATCCAATCATACCCATCCTACTGCCTCTGAATGAATGAACTATCCTATGTAGGGGGCATCTTATTCCTTGGAGACTCACATCCATCTTACAAATCCTTTTCTTCCATCTCCCAATCCAAATCTTCCATCATCTAATCTTCCTAAGCATTCCTCTATCGAGATCCCTCAGCGGTTCCTCCAACATCTATCTTCCAATCCTCAAGAAAATACGCCATCCTATCTCTCCAAATCTTCCTCCAATCCAATCTTCAAGAAAATCCTCATCCAATCCATATCTTCCTCCAATCCAAATCTCATAGTAGATCCTTTATCCAAATCTCCCAACAGTTCCTCCTTTCGAATCCTATGCATTTTCTTGCAGCATTCATCCCTCAGCATTTCCCTCCAACATTAATCCCCAAGCATTTCCTCCATCTTGCCATTTCTTGGTTTCTTCCCTTGTCATTGGTATCTAGCTATAGGCTACCCCCATGCAATCTAATGTCATTCATCTATCTCCAAACATTTCTAGCCATCTTCCAATCCTATCCACATCTTCTAAGATATTCAACATCCAAGATCAAGCCAATCCATCCCATCACATCCTTAGTCTTGTAGCAAGCCTTGATCTCAATCCAATCATCATCATTGGGATGCATCCTTCCCAAACCCATGTCATTTTAGGACACATCATCCATCACCAGTCCATCTTGGCTTTTCTAGCCCAACTAGGGCATCATCTTGCATATCTTTGGAGCTTCAGCTTCATCCCCAAGTTCCTTGTACATCCTATCCTGAGTCTTGTACCATGGCATTAGTCATGTCTCCACCTAAGCTCATTTGTACATATGTGTCTTTAGGTCCCATCCTTTGCATCAGCCAACCCTTGTATCATTGTGACCAATCCAACTAAGTGCTTCAACCATCATCCCTTGCTCCTTTTGAGGTTTGAAAGTCTTACCTATCTCTTGTCATAGGAATCCTTATCCCGCGATCATCCACCATCCGCTTCATACCAATCCTTTGAGTTTCTCAAATCCTTATCCTAAATCAGAATCAATCCTAGTGTTACCCTTTGACATAAAATTTGTCTAGGTAATCTTCTACTTATCTTTGTAGGCCTCATCATCTTGAGCAAGAGATTGGAATGCACTAGCAAGAATCCCATCTTTTGAAGATCATCAGTCTATCTTGGGTTGACAAATCCAATCCTATGCTATCTAATCCTACATCAGGAAGCAACAACTCATCCCTGATGCTTCACAATCTCCCACCAATCACACCAGGTTCATGATGATGTATCCTTCCTCAAATTCAAACCAAATCTTCCCACCATCGATCCAATCAATCATCCCTAATCATCCTACCTATGGAAAAAGGTTTTGTGATATACTTGTTATTTCATTTGGTCCTCTAGATCTTTGCTAATCTTTTGAGTTATCTTGTAAATATCTCCCCGTCTATTGTACATATCATCCCATCTTGTTGTACATATCCTCATCAGTCCTACAGTAACATTTGATCAAAAATCTTGTCCCACCTAGCCTTGCACTTCATCAACATCAATTGTCGACTATCCTTGATCCTAGCGGTTATTCTTTGACTCATCATTTGCCAGTGAACAAAAAAACTCATTCTCCCCATCAACACGGGTCCGCATAGATGTGTCCTTTTGTATTGTCTGACCTAAGCCTAATCACGGGTCTGCATAGATGTATCCTTCTATTTTGTCTGACCTAAGCAATCAAACTAGGTCCATGATGATGTATCCTTCACCATGTTCAAACCTAATTTTCCCACCATTAATCAAATCAAGCTCTTTCCTTACGATAGGATGTCTTTTGGAGTTATCATTGTGACCTTGGATTTTGTCCTTTGGGTCTTATTTATCTTTTACGGCTTCTCATTGTCCTCTACTCAAAGTCACCATGATCCTTTATATCATGGTATGCAGTGAATGAGGATAATCTAGGGCAAGGTCTTTTGATCTTTTGCTTTGCCTATGGGTCAGTCGCATGTTTGTGGTTTCTCCAGCATTGTTTCCACCATGCCTCCTCTAGGTTTCATGTGTGATGCTGGGGCTGTATACACCTTAAAATGGTCGCCTAGACTTTGGGCCCCATTTATTAAATTATCAAATTCCTGAATCAATACTTTGCAAAATTCAAATCAATTTCTTTGATCAATCCTAAATAATTCAATCATTTCAATTTTCCCTAAGGTTTGATCATTTCATCAATAATTTTATTTAATTAAAAGAAATATTCTCTCTTAAATAAATAAAATAGCCTTATTTAATTGAAAGAAATATCTTTTAAATAAAATAATTTCTTTTAACTAAAATCCCTTTTAATTAAATGATTTTATCTTGTTTAAATAATATCTCCCTTTTAAATATATAATGTTATCTTATTTAATTAAAAGAGAATCATTCTTTTAAATAAATAAATAAATAATCCTCTTAAAACTCTTTTGTGATGAAAAAGGGAAACAAATAATTAAAAATAAAGAAAATTCCTTTTCTCTCCACACTTTCTAAAAAATGAGCTTTGTTTCCTCTTTTTTGATTTATCCCACATTGCTCTTGGAGATGCATTCTCTTCCATATTTTCTTATATAAGGAGCCCTCTCCTTCTCATTTCGGATCCCGAATTTTTATACTGTTGTTATGCTACAGGTTTTCTTGGCGACATTGGAGCTTTGGAGATCATTGTTTTAGCTTGCATATTTACATATAGATTAATATTCATAGCATCTTAGCTTAGTTTATTTCATTATTTTAGCTTGATTTTCACATAGATTAATTAGTAAAGGAGAGTAAAACTTGCATTTCAATAGAGTAGTTCATTTTCTTTGCATTGCAATCATCTAGATTAGTTTCATTTACATGCAATAACTCGAAGATCAATGGAGATTAGCACTCTTGCTTCTCATCCTTGAATCTCTCGTTTCTTGGGGTACTTGTATGGGTGTAACTAGGTCGATTTGAGGGTCTCATAATACAACCCCTACACTCCATGAATAGAGAGTTGTGAGTCGCTATTTGTGACCCCATTGTTGAGTGTTCTTGGATGTAATGATTCACAGAAGTGTGACTACTTTTTAGAACACATTTTTGGCACCCACCATGGGGCAGAACAATTCTGTTTTGTCCTTTTTATACATTTTCGCTGCCTATTCTAGTGTTTTTAAAATAGTTTTTGAGGTTAAGGGTGTTATTCTCTGTGGGACATTATTTTTTGTTTCTTTTTTGCCTGCAAAAAAGATTTTTTTTTTTTACCACTTTTTCTATCAAAACTGTGATTTTTAATTTTTTGTCAGTACTTTCATACATCACTGTTACATAATCTTGCACAAAGTTTCTCACTGTATCATGCGAAGTTTTGCTGGTACTAGCACTTCTACTCACGACAAAGGTGTTTTCTCCTGTGAGCCTATGTACTTTCTCATGTGAGCCTTCATACTTTCTCACGTGGGCTTGTGCTTTCTCGTGCATGGTTTGGTACTTTCTTGCGTGACCCTAAGTACTGTCTCACATGGAATTCCATGACAGTAGAGACACAAAATTTGTAGATTTGTGATTTCAGATTTATTGATTTCTAACGCTTACTGTTTGCTGTTGATTTGTCTTGATTTTGTACTTTCAGATGTGTGCTAAATTTTGGATTGTAGATCTTTGGACCTAAGGTGAGTTACTACAATCTCAATAACATTTGGATTTTGGGCATAAAATTAACCTCTTGTGTGTTTGGCTTGAGTGATTTATCACTTTCGTAAACCACATTTTGATTTTGGGGCTTTAAAAAGAATATAGATTCATTTCTTGCATAAGTGTTTCACATAGATAAGTAGGCCCTATTAACACTATTTGTGGTTCTTGAGAGAGTGGGTTTCCAATGAAAATTTTCTCAATGAGAGAACCCTTGTAGTTAGGGAGGTTACTAGGACTGTCTTTGCGTTCTACTAGATTTGTAGTCTTTGACTTTTTGATTGATGCATTCTCTCTCTGGAGAGGTTGATAGATCATGAGTTATTGACATTATGAATCTTGGCAAGATATTTGTAGTCTTAGCATGTTGAAATGAATCTATATTCTATGTTTGGGTGAAGAGAAAAGGATAGAGGATTATGCTCTACTCCCTTTTTGGGTAGTAACAAAAACTTAGACCCTTGGATCTAAGCCAAGTCCCCATGTGGTCCTTGTTGTGAGTCACCTTTTAGAGAGGGTTAACTATAGTGGACATTCCCTTCATTGGGTAAACCACATTGATGGAACCTCAAGCGGTAATAGCCACTTTTTCTGTGGTAGTGACAACCACTATACAAATGTCCTTGTGGAAGAAATCTCCATGGGTACAGTTTCTTAATGGGCTGTCAGATCTCCTCAGCATCTCCGATTGATTAATTTCTCAGAATGTGTCAAAACCCCGGTGTGCCTGGATTGGAGTTCACCTTCTTGAAATTGTAAAAGTTGTAGAGTCAAGCCATTATTAAGCACCATAGTGCAGCCAATTTTTTTCTTTTTAGTACTGTGTGTGATTGGAAAAACATTTTGGAGAATATACACAACTAGTATCTTTAAGGAATAGCATACTAAGTCAATATTCATGTTCATGAGAAAGGTTGCTTTGTCCCTTGCTCATTGTTTGAAGATGTTTTCTTGCTGAAACTCCATGGTTGTTGTTCTATGTGCTTGATAAATGATGAAAATATGTTGATATGCCTGGTTAATCTTTTAAAATGAACAAAAAAAATTGAGTTCCTGAGTTTACAAACTTGCTGATTAAGCAGCCTGATCCTATTTCATCACCTAGTTGTGCACATTCTTGCGTGAGCCTGGTATTTTTTGGTGTGAGATTTCATTTCCTCGAGTGATCCTTGGCATTTCCTCACACAGGACTACATTCCCTCACGTGAACCTATACCCTGGTCTGTCAAAATAGTGAGGTATTTTTGATCATTTTTAGTCCTCCTTAGTTGATCCAGATCAGATCAGGCTACTCACCCTACTATTGGAAACTTTTTTCCAATTGGGATTCTTGTATTTTTGACCTCTTGAATTAGTGACCTTTGATTTTACAAGTAACCTTGCTTGGAATCGGTAAGTCAGAAATCATCCTTGTTGAGTAAATACACCTTTAGATTATTTGATAACATACTTGGAGAGTCTTAGTAGTCTTTTGTCCAATTCACTTCCACCCAAAATCAATTTCAATCAGATACAACTTGGTTAAGATCATCCTCCTGATCCATATGTGCTAGGATACTTATCTGTTGATTGGGCACCTCTATGGCAGTGTTGACTTACACCTTTTGCAATTTTCTAGCTCACTGTCTCTCTTTTTGGACAATTGAACACTTTTACTATCCTAGTTTGATACCAACGTATCTTAGGTCCATCTTATCACCAAGTTCTTTTCCTTTCATTTTGATTACAACAAGGTATCAAGTGACTCAAGGAAAATGACCTTTAGTTGTCTTTAATCAATTACCCCTAGTCCAAACTTGTCAAAAGCATAAGGGAAAGGAACCTATATTTGACCAATCACCTAGGAGCAAGTCTACTAAGTTGAGGACCCCCTTAGCATCTTCCCATTTTGGTATGGATATGAGTTATACCATGACTTGGCAGGAGAGGGAAGCTATGGATAAAACCCTTGATGATATCTACGAAAGACACAAAGACAACATTCTGTTTGGTAATTCCTCTCATGATGCACAACCTAGTTCACCCCCCATCAAAACTAGGTACCTAGATGCATATCAAAGAGCTGAAAGGCATGAGAGACGACCTCACCCAAAATAATGGTCACAACATGAAGACCAAGACAATGAACCTGGTGATGCTCATGTCAATCCAACATATACCAATGATTTGTACAAATATTCAAGACCAAACTCTCCACTTCAAACAACCTCAAGGTATACAAGTGAAAGGCTTAAAAGGATTGAGCGCGAGAAGAAAGCCTTTCTAGATGAGCAAGCTGTGAAGCAAGAAAATTTTAGACAACTTGAGGTAGAGAGACAAGCTTTGTTAGAATTGGAAAGGAAAGCCTCTCAAGAAGAGAAAGATAGGCTTTTAGCCCAACAACTTAATAACCAATTCAACAATAGGGGTGCCAATAGTGGAAACAACTCTCCTTCCTGCACTCCTTCTAGAACACCACGTAGTAGAAGGTGTTAAAGAACCCCTTCTAGATCTCCTAGTCCTAGAGGAAGAAGGATCTCCCCACATGCTCATTATAGGAGACAAACACATCCTAGGACCTCGAGGAAACCTTTGCAACATGCTCATCATAGTTCCCAACATGGAGGTAGTAGCTCAGACTTTGATCTTAATTCTCAAGACTTCATGAGAATGCAACAAGAGCCGCTCTTTCAAAAGTATGTGGAGAAGTGCTTGGAACATAACAAAGATAAGTTCCTCGAAAGTCTAATCAACAAGGGTGCAAGAGTCCCTTATAATTTTGATGTGGATAAAAAAATTAAGAAACAAAGTCCATCACAAGAGGAAGAAATCAGACAAATGAAGAAAATGATGGAGAAACTTTTGGCACCTAAAAGTTCATTTTCTCTTGACTCGATTTGTCTTAATCCTTTCGAAAAGAGTGTGAGCATGAAGGATTTTCCCAAAAGGGTTGAACTCCCTTAGTATGACAAATATGATGGTATTGGTGATCCCCATGATCATGTGTGCCAATTTTACACTATGAGCTTTGAGTTTCACCAAGATGATTCCTATATTCTAATGAGATTATTCCCAAGGAGTCTTAAGGGGAAAACAATGGAATGGTTTACCAACATAACTCCCCCTGTCAAGACTTTCAAAGAGCTTGTTCATAGATTTGTTCAACACTTCGCGTACAATCTTTTGACATTTGTCACTATGTTGGACCTATGTAACCTAAAGAAAAACCAAGGGGAATCCTTTGTCTCATTCTTGCAAAGGTGGAGGCGACAGTGCTCTCATTATCCTAAGACCATTCATGAAGATGAGAAAATTGACATCATTGTTAGTAACTTGGTGCCTGAAATGCGGTATGAGGTTCAAAAGATGATCTTCAATTCCTTTAATAACATGGTCGAAACCATGTGCCGAATTGAGGATGTTTTAAAAGAGCAAGGAATTTTGACCAAACATGGCAACAATAACAACAATGGTCAAAACAATAATAATTCCAACAAGGATAAAGGGAAGAATGCACATTGGAACAAAAAAAAACAAGTGGTCAACGATGGAGTTGTAGACTCTCCCCAACCTAAGGATCAGGGTGTCCTTCACTTGTCTAGTGCAGTTCAAGCTATGAAGCTCAATGCACCTCCTCAACAAGAGAGTAGGCCAAAGTACCAAGAGAAGCCTAAGAAAGAGAGGTGACAATTTTCAAATCTTGGTGACTCATATGAGGATGTTTTGAAAATGCTCATTTCCAATAATCTTGTGCATCCACAAGATCCCACAAAACACTACATCCCTGACATTAATCCATATTGGTGGGATGAGAAGGCTTTCTACAAGTTTCATAATGGCATTGGGCATACCATTGAGAATTTTTGGAAACTCAAGCACATTATCTAAGATCTCATTGAAAATGGAAAGCTTAAGGTGGATGGTTTGAACACCAATGCTGATCACAAGGCTTTCAAAGAGCCCTTGCCCAAATACGAGAAGGGGGAAACCTCTAAACATAAGGATGGCAAGGCTACGATCAACTACACCTACACAGCTATAGAAAATGTTGTCAACATGCTTGAGGTTGTGGAGGAAAGTGCCAACATGATGAGGAACAAGGATCCCTATGGTTATGACTCCTATGAAAACTCTCCCCCTATCTTTGATGAAGAACCTATTGTGGTGCTGAGGGGTCCTCACTCTAGGATGTCATCCCAGGCTCTTGATGCTATCACAAGGAGTCAAGGCCCTATTATCATTAGGGGGCCTAGTTCAGGTTAGCCGAATAAACCAAAGCTAGTGGTATCCAAGAATGCCACCATAAAACTAGTTATCAACTCCAAGCTGAATTATAACCTTGTTGATCAGTTAAAAAGGACACCAACTTAGATTTCAATCTTGGAACTTTTAGAGTTTTCCCTAAGACACAAACAAGTCCTTGAGGATGCTTTGCGCATAGCCAATGTTCCCAACAATTTAGATGTTGATCAATTCCAAGGCATGGTCAATCATATTGCTAGCCCACACTACCTTACATTTTTAGAAGATGATGATAAAGCCTTAAGCCACCCACACAATCTTGCCTTTCACATTGAAGTCATGATTCATAAAACTCGTGTTAGGCGTGTGTTGATAGATGGGGGTGATGGGCTCAATATATGTTATTTGAGTCTATTAAAGACTTTGGGTTATTCTGAGGAAGTGATCGATACCAGAAAGAAGATCACTATAAAATCCTATGATGAGGTAGAAAGGAGTTCCAAGGGGTTGGCTATTCTTCCAGTCAAGATTGGCCCCATTGAGAAAGACATTTTGTTCCAAATTGTTGATGCTGGTCCTCTGGCATACAATACCTTGCTTGGTAGGCCATGGATCCATGAGATGCAAGTAGTGCCATCCACCTACCACCAGTGTGTTAAGTTCCCCTACAATGGAGTAGAAGTTTGTATACCTGGGGATAGCACCTTATCTGTCAACTCCATTTCGGCAGGGACTCATGTTCCCCTAAATAGAGAAGTAGAGGATTTCAATTCGACTCTAGCACAATGCAAAGATAAGTTCAAATCAATAGACCTTGGTATGGGGGGGTATCAACTTGACTCCTTTGCAAAGATGCCAATTTCACCTAGGTCTTATGGTAGGCCCTCACAAGAGATGAAACCCTCATCCTTAGCCATGACCTTATTTGGCACATTTGTGGAATCCTCGGTGCCCATCCAATATGAAAAAGAAGAGGTGGCTGTTAAAGATTGGATCTACAAAGAGAAGTATATGCACAATGAGAACTTCTCTCCTTCTCCCAAAGCTTATGGGAGAGGATATACTTTGGTCAAAAATATGGGCTATCCTGGACATGGCCCTCTTAGTCACAGATTAGATGCTAGAGTCAAACCTCTTAATCATAACCTTTTTGGGCATAAGTCCAAGATGATGGTTGGCCTAGGTTTTTTGAAAAACAACAAGAATATTGTTCCTATCCTTGATGAGTCAAATAGTGAAGATGAATCACAGTACATACCAAATTTGACAAATCAGCAAGACATGTGCGATGATTGGATTCCTTCTACTAGTCTCCTTTGGGGAGATTCAAATAATCCAACCACTCATGCAATAGTTACAAGCATAGAACAAGATGGATCATACATAGAAGCAAGAGAAGGTGTTACCCTTCATGACATTGAAGCTTCTACATCAAGGCATCCCAAGCCCTTCTGGCGTAAACATCCCAGCCAAGATTCAGAAATGGACTCACATGAGTATGAGTGGAACTCTCTCTCTGATTGTTCCACAATTGACATGGATTTTGATGTCATCCATACTTATAGTTCTCAACATGAAGTAGCTGATGAGTCACGTGTAGGGCTAGAGGATTGGAACCCATGTGTTTCCTTGGTGGATGATTCTTCACTTGATAGGTCGACTCTTTATTTGGGTAACTTAGAAGAATACTTGATAGACTCTAACTCTGCGGTCACCAAAGATGATACCATCCACATCAATAGCATTGAACCTATCATTGAATTACCCCTTGCTAATCCTCATCTCATTGATTGGTCCAAACGTTATCAGGAGCCTGAGCTCTTAACATTCCATAATGACTATGAGATAACTTGTTACCTAAATGCCATTGAACCCATAGTCTCTTCCACCAGTGAAATGGCTACAAGCATGACCAAGCCAGACATCAAGTACCTCAGTTGAAAGATAAAAAGAAAAGAAAATAAAAAGAATAGGAGTTTTGATGGCAAAAACCACTGTGTGGCGGTGTCAGAACCAAAAAAAAGTAAAAATAAATGACGTACCCAAAGGTGAAAAAATCTCAGAGGCACCTATGGATGAGGTACTTGATCATCTCCCCAGTTATTTTCAAGATAGATTTTTAGTGCTTGTTGATCCTACATAGTCAGTTAATCTGGGTACAGAAGAGGCTCCATAGATTGTACTATTATACACTATGTTTTCACCCTTGTTTCAAGCTCTCTTGCTCTTGATAACTTAGTATAACATGGGAATCATCTCCAAGTGTGGGACCTATTCTAACTGAGATGAGACCTCTAGGTTCTAGGCTAGTTCCTCTTGGATAATCACCTTAATTTTCTCTTTGACAAAAAAGTAAATTCTTGAGGGGAAAAGGGATAGAAGGAATGCATGAAAGGGAAAAAACTAAAAAAAGAAAACTACCTACAAGGTGATACACTAAAATGATGGTATGAATTTCAATATGGAGGATGAAATCAGTGCACAAACTTAGGTCTAGGAGATCACAACTCACTAAATAGGCTTGCATCAATATTTCATAGAAGGGTCTGCAATAGAAAGAGGTTATTTAGGGAAAGAGAGAATTTCATAAACAATATCATTCCTAAGAATTTAGACACAATCTATGACCTGTAAACAAACATTCATCTCTGCAACTAGGTATAGTAATGAGATAGACTGTCAGGGGGTTGAAGTATACCCAAAAGATCATTCAAATCAAATCACCCACAAGAATACACATGAATTGTAGAAAGAAAGAGGGATCAAGAACCCTAGGATATCACTGAAAACATACATATACTTAACTCAATAAGAGAAAATTTAGACAAGAAGGCATAGGGACAGAAAGAATGTCACAAAATGCCTTTGCAATATCTGAACATCAATGAAAGGTTACAAACTATAGAAAGTCAGAGGGCAGAAAGAATGCCATGGATAACTCCTCAGAAATAAAATTTCCCTTTTACAAAATGTAAACTCTGAGCTTCAAAAAGCTCCAAAAACAATATATACATCTCCTTTATTACACGCAGGTAGGAGAAAAACCTAATTAGGGTTTTTCAGATTTTCATAAAATAAAACCCTAATTCTATCAATTCTGATCATAAATGTCTATGAAAATATCTCAATCGATCAGATATCATGTTTGCATGTCCATCTCTGTACTGAATCAACCTGTAGACAAGCCACCTTGATCTATCTACCTCTCTACAACTCAGGCTTGTCATAACTATTCAAATCTGGTACTCTAGATATTTGAATTTAAAAAATGGTTAAATGGTCATAGGTGGCACCAACTTTTCTTCATCTATGACTGATATTCAAAGTTGATCTATCTTTAAAATGTAGCTATCAGATCCTTAATTTTACCCGGGCACGGTATCGGATCATAACCTTAACTTGACATCTACCTCAGGTTATCCTTTTCCTTCAGTCACTAAATCATTCAATGAATAGTTAACCCTAGCTCATATTTAGAGAACTAACGATCAAATACTTCACTCATTCATGAAATGAATTTCTTAACCCAAGCTCCTTTTGGTGAACTGGCGAACAAGAAAAACAACTGACCATAGTTACTATTCAGAGAACCAGCAACAAAGGCTTTCTCCTATTTGCTGAAAGGGAAACTTAACTGCATGTTTATTGCATGAACTGGTGAACATACTTGTTCTTTAAATTGATAAATAGAAAGAATATCCCCCTTTTGTTTAAGTGATCCCTCGACTGAGCCTATAAACTTGGGCCCATCCTGCCACTTGTCACTATACCATTTCTTAACTGCAGACACCTTGGATTACTTGGCATGGACCCACTCAACTTTCCTCATAGCTTGAAAGATTGAACAACGGTCACATTATCGCATGGGCTTAGAAGATTCCATGCAAACATGCGACCACTATAGATCCTGTACAAGCTGGCACCGCTGGAGATTTTGTAACATTGGGCCCACTGAGAAATCCTTTTCATCACTCAGCCAACCAATAAAATATGAGCATGTCAGAATAAGACGTCCCACCTGATAGAGCCTTGGAAATAAAGTAGAATCAATGGCTGGCACATGATCACAAGGCACAAGAATATTCCATGCGAACATGCGACAGCCGTTAGATCAAAAGTTGACACAACACACTAGGCCCTCTTTGACATAGCTCCACATCATAGCCTTCGACCAATCAGAAGAAAACACCTCAGACTATGTGGCAGTGGACCCACTGACAAAATAGATGCTACATTGTAATGATGATCAATGGTTAGTGCATGATCACAAGGCACAAGAATATTCCATGCAATCAAGCACCAACCATAGATCTTGCTTCAAACTTTAACTGCAGAGCCGAGACCACCAAACAAACTAGAGATTACGCGATTGAAGGAAAGATAACCACCTGCTAGGTCACAGGATGTCAAGGACTTAACCACTAGGAATCTGAGATCTTGTGAACACATAGTTGCATAGTCACTGAAAGGATTGGTGACCTTAGGTAACATTAAGCAATTACCTAACTGAAGGGAGTATCGCCAAGTCATGGAAAGAAAAAGGAATATGCCTTCCAACTAGGAGATCTTGCGAACAAAGGGTATTCACAGGATAGGGAGATACAAAGGAATATTCTGCGGGGCTTAGAGATTTCAAGACAGAATAGCATGGAAAAGCGCACATGGAAAAATGGAGACTTAAGTGGCCAAAAAAGTAACTATGAATTAGAACAGGCCTTAGGGTTTTGATAGTTTTTGGGGTCCAATGGCTCGATTTTCAAATTCAAACTTGTATTCCAAGGAGTTAAAAGAATTGCAGAGGCCAGAAAACAAGACACAGGGCCATGAAAATTTTAGAGGCACTCAACAGGGTAAAAAGAAGACCCCTGAATGGGAATCAGGCCTAACCAAATTTGTATGGAATAGGAAAAATTGGGTAACATGTACATTTGGCTCAATCCTTATCATCTCAAGAGAAAGAAGCCTACATTGAGTTCCTACAAAGAAAGAAAGTCAACTTTTCTTGGACTTATTCAGACATGCCAAGTTTGGACACTAATCTAGTTATGAATCACTTGTCCATAGCTCTAGGTGTTAAACCAGTCAAACAAAAATTGAGGAAAATGCATCCTCACATTGCTCTTTTAGTCAAAGAAAAACTGGAAAAACTCCTTAGTGCAAGATTTATAAGGGCTATTGACTATGCAAAATGGATATCCAACATTGTACCAGTTTCAAAACATGATAAATCCATTTGAAGCTGCAAAAATTTTAGAGATGTCAATAGAGCATGCCCAAAGGATGATTTTCCACTCCCTAACATAGACATGATAGTGGACATGAATGCGATTTATCCTTGATGGACAGTTTTTCTGGGTATAATTAGATTAAGATAGCTCCTGAGGACCAGGAAAAGACTGCATTCACTTGTGCATGGGGTACTTATTGCTGGAACATCATGCCTTTTGGATTGAAAAATGCAAGAGCTACATATCAAAGAGCTATGACAATAATTTTCCATGACATGATGCACAAGAATATGGAAGATTATGTGGATGACACCTTGGCTAAGTCAAAGAAAAGAGACATACACTTGGATGATTTAGAAGTAATTCTAGATCATATGGAGCAATTTGAGTTGAGATTAAATCCTAAAAAGTGTGCATTTGGAGTCACCTCTGGAAAAATTCTAGGATTTATCATTTCAGCCAAAGGAATAGAAGTGGACTTAGAAAAGGTTCAAGCAATCTTGGATATGCCACCTCCCAAAAACATTAGCCAAATGAGGAGTCTTCAAGGATGTCTTCAAGCTATCAGGAGGTTCATTTCACAACTAGTGGATAGAGCTCAACCCTTCAATAAGACATTACATAAGGGAGTCAAATGTGTCTGGAATGAGGATTGTTAGAAGAGCATTGACCAAATCAAGGAGTACTTTGCAAATCCTCCAATATTAATGCCTCTTATCCTATGGAAGCCACTCATTTTATATGTTTCAGCAACAAAATCTTCCTTGGGGGCATTATTAGCTCAACTTGATGACACTGGGAAGGAACAAGCCATATATTACATTAGTTGGACTCTTGTTGCATATGAGGTTAATTACACTAGTATTGACAAAGCTTGCCTTGCTATGGTGTTTGCTTCCTAAAAGTTGTGACACTACATGCTTGTGCACACAATACATCTCATAGCAAAGATTGATCCTCTTAAGTATTTTCTCGGTAAGGCTACCCTCACAAGTAGACTTGCTAAATGGATGATGGTTCTTTTAGAATTTGACATAGAGTATGTTGAGTGCAAAGCTATAAAAGGACAAGCCATAGCAAACCAATTGTCTGATTTCTCAATTCAATATATCATGCCTATTCAAGTTGAATTTCCAGATGAGCACCTAATGTACATGACTGCAAGAACATGGAAGATGTTCTTTGATGGCTCTTTTATGCAAAATGGTTTAGGAGTTGGAGTGTTGTTTGTTTCTCCTCATGGGTACACAATTCCTAAGTCCTACAAACTATTGTTACCATGTACAAATAACATTGTTGAGTATGAGGCTTTAACAAATGGACTCAAGATGGCTATTGAATGGAATATCATAGAACTGAACATCTATGGGGATTCACAATTGATAGTCAACCAAGTTAATGAACAATATCAAATAAAAGATGACAAACTGATACCTTATAAGAAAATGGTTGATTCATTAAGATGGTATTTCATATTTGTCACATTGCAGCAAGTCCCCAGAGTAGAAAATAAAGTAGTTGATGTTATGGATACACTTTCTTCACTCCTTTAATTAGAGCATCATGAGTCTAGATTTGAATTCCCAATGGAAGAGCTACACTATCCAATTTATGACTCCCAAGAAAGCCATGTTATCTATACCCTTGTGGGTCATGAATCATCCCGCTACGGTGCCATTTACTCATACCTGTGTGATGACATCATCCTTGAAACATTTAACTAATCTGAAAGAAGAAACCTTACCTGAAATGCCTCTCACCATTCCCTCATCTCTGGTGATTTGTATAGGAGGGGTTTAGATGGGACACTTCTTAGGTGCTTAGAAAAGGAGGAATCCAATCAAGTGCTAGTTGATATTCAGAAGGGCATCTGTGGGGGACATTCTAATGGTCTTTCCATGGCTTGAAGGTTGCTTACGGTAGGGTACTATTGGCCTACCATGCAATTAGATGCAGTAGCTTTTGCAAAATCATGCAAAAAGTGTCAAAAATATGGTAACCTGATACATGCTCTAGGTAGGGAGCTCATTCCTTCCATATCTCATTGGCCATTTCAACATTGGGCCTTTGATCTTGTTGGGCAGATTCATCCCAACTCATCAGGTGGACATAAATTTATCATCACTGCTACTGACTACTTTACCAAATGGTTAGAAGTTGTTCGACTTTCTGTTGCTTCAAGCAAGACAATTTCTCTGTTCATTTTGAACCATATCATTTGTCGATATGGAGTGCCATTTGAGATAATCACTGACAATGGAGGTCAGTTTAAAAATAAGGACCTCACACAACTCTACCAAAAGTTCAAGATAAAACAACATTGGTCCTCCATTTACTTCCCGCAAGGAAATGGACAAGCAGAGGCTTCAAATAAAACCATTCTCAAAATTCTCCATCGAACAGTTCATAAGAATGGTAGAGATTGGCATCTATAGATAAATCTAGCCTTATGGGCTTATAGAACAAGTATTTGTACTCCAATAGGGGCTACTCCTTTTGCCCTCACTTATGGTGCTGAAGCCGTGTTACCTTTAGATGTTGAGATTCCTTCACTTAGAGTCTCTCTCAAAGGTCTAGTTACAGATGAAGAGTTGTTAGAAATAGGGAATACTGAGAGGGGGGGGGGGGGTGAATCAGTATTCTACAAACTTTATCTTTTTCCCAAATATGGATATAACAGATTATCTTTACACATGCATAACATAATAAGCTAAACAACATGTATAGAAATAAAACTAAAGAACTTATAACACATGATATGTTCTTGAGGAAACCCTGGCCAAGGGAAAACCCCAGTGGGGATGGCACCCACAAAGATCCACTAATAAAAAGTATCCTATTAAGGATATTGACCCTATTAGGAGTCTATTACAAGCATATGGTGTATCAGTCCTGATTAAGGGACTATAGGCCTTGTTAGAAGCCTCAACCCTGTTAGGAGTTGTCAATACAAAATCTCATTACCAGATGAGCCCATTGCCCAAACAAGTAATGTACAATGTATATTGATTACAAAATGGATTAAGCTACATAACCTTATGCTACTTGCATCAATATCTTTTCACTACTCTTACATTCACATCATATCATTTTATCATATCATTACAATATTACCACATCTTCTCTTCTTCTTACAATTTACAATTGCATATATACAAGTTATTAAGGCTAATAACTTTACATGGTCATATTCCATATATCTTTATCTAAGGGTTAACATCTAGGATGTCATCCCTTTATATTGTTAAGACATTATTTTGATAAACAAAATAATCCCTTAACTCTTTACCAATTCTATCTTCAAAACTGTCATGTCGGCTTAATGTTGTCTTCGGTAAAACTATCATAACTAATTTTGTACATGCCGTACTAGCTTTAACTTTGAGATGGGTCATCATTAGACATCATAGAGTCTATGATCAAGTGCACAAGCACTAAACTTACTCCAGTTAATGTCACAAACAAAAACTATGTCCGAATACACTGGTGAAAATGTTGTCTCACACTTAAGACAAATTTGCAATGCACTCTGCTATACTTGCTCTCTAACCTTTGTGCTCTTCATGTGGATTATATGTTTCCATAATGAAAACATCTATGTACTCATCTTAGCCAAATTTCCAACAATCTCCCCCTTTGTCATTGGTGGCAACATATGAGAAAATTGGCTAAGTGTACAACTCAAAATCTCAAAATTGTCTCAAAATTGGCCATAGTATAATATATACATATACTATCCTTATAACTCCTCAAAATATAATTTCTAATACAATACTCCTCCTAAGAGTATCAATCTATATCATATACAATAATTTTCTACTCTATATCTCTCCCCCTTTGACAACAATGACAAAATAAAGTAGGGAGGGCTACAAAATTGTGTCATAAAAGGATTATACCTTAGTTCCTTATTGAAAAGTCGGTAGGCTTGCAACACAATCTACAAAATCAACTTTCATTGCTTCTATCTCCTTCTCCCATGATTTCTTAATGGAATCTACCACATTGAGTAAAGTGCTCAGTCCATAAGCTGCTATATGACATGCTTGAAGGTTTTCAAAGTTAAACTTCTGAAAAGATGTCTTTGCTGAAAGACATTCTTCCAACTGTTCTTCAATAATGCATAAATTCATAGAAGTGTGCTCTCTCAAAAGAGTAAATGTTCTCATTTTTCTATTCCTTTCATCTTGCAAAACTCTAATTTCATCATAAAGCTTCCTAACTTTCTTCTCAATATCTAATACCTTCACATTGAGGCTAGAAAGAAGGTTACATACATTTTGAATTTCTACTTCTTTCAACTTCATCTTATGATCTTCTTCTACTATTAAGGTCTCTAATTTTGTACACTATATGTACAAAGATTTTCCTATTTCCAAATGCTTTCTCAAGTCCTTGATACAGATACCAAGACTGTTAATATCATTCTTGATATTCTGGCTAATATTCAAAAGCATTTCAGCTTCATAAGCTGCTTGAGCTCTCACTTTTGCAATATCAGATAGATTAGTGAATTCATTATCAAAAGTACTCATTACCTTCTTAGCTTTCTCTAAAGGGTCTACCTTTTTAATTTGTGTAGTTACAATGCTTTGTAACTTCTCAGTTAGTTCCTTTAGACTTCCTTCAAGATTCTTCACTTTCTTGTTCTTGCCAATAATCTTATTCAAAGAAGTGATTAGTTCGAATTGATCATCATCATCAACTTCTTTTCCTAAATCCTCAAATAAAGATCTAATTTCCTTCTTCTTTCCAGTCTCAGGAGTAAGACTGATGTCTTCTTTGATAGGAATAGGTGCTTGAATCTCTATTGCTTTAGTTTTTTCAATAGTGGTTTGTGTCTGCTCTGCTTCTGTATCCAGTTCATCAAGAGCCAAATTGTCAACAATGTTTCCTAAATTATTGAATACATTGTCATTAGTATCCAAGGTGACCTTTGTACCTTCTATATTCATTGATTCATCTTCAATGCTAATAAATAGAGGAGAGGGAATATCCTCTTGTTCTGCTTCACTTGCTTGATCTGCTGCAATTGATGGTTCTCCAACAATTTCTGCCATAACCTTGATTATTGCCTGCTCTGTATCAAAATTAACTTCTTCATATATGCCTTCCATAATTAGAATGGTTCTCCTTTTGGTTCTTAGATGGGTGCTTAAGGCCTTCAATATCTGCTTCAGGTGTGCATCATCTCTCATATCATAAAGCTTTCTTACTAGATTTTCTCTGATAGAAGTGTCTTCTTCTTGTGCTCTCTTCTTTCTATTTACAAGTTTTTTATACAAGTCATCAGGTATCTGACCCTGAATAGTGTCAAACTTCTTATTTGCAAAAATCATGTGCTTTACAATTGCATTCTCCAAGTTAAGTCTATCTGAATAATCATAAAGATTGTAGTACTTATTCATTCTGGTAAAGTCTCCATCTTCAATAATTTTCTCATTAAGCTTTTCAACTTTAGGTTTCCAAACTTTCTTCTTAACCAAAGTAGTGTCATCATCTTTAATTATTGCAACTTTCCTAGGAACCGGTGGCACCAAAGTTTTCTGCCTCTTACCAAGTCCAGTAGCAATTTATTTCATTCTCTTTCTAGGAGTGGAGGAGGTAGACCTAGTAGGTATGCTTGTTTCTTGTTCCATCTCTGGTTCCTCTACTTTCACCTTGACTTGAGGTTCTTTCTGCTATACTGCAATTGGTGGGGTAGACAAAACTTCTTTCTGTTCACTCATTCTAATTGTTGTTGCTGTGTTCTTTGCTATCTCAAACTCATATTGTGTCAATCCTGAATCTTTCAATATTTTCTTTATAGTGCTGTCAACTCTCTTCTTAGACTGCTTCTCCTCAATTATAGCTTTTGCAGAGTTGAAATTCTCTTCAAAAGTTCCAAACCTTTTGCACTGAGTGTCCAACTTACACTTAAGTAACCTGCCAACATATTCTTTTATTTCTATCTTAGACATCTCATAGCCAAGAGGGTCTATGAACTCAATTCTAGGCTCCATTGCTTCAATATAGGTAAATTCAATGTCAACCATAAAACATATATCATCTTTATATTTCTCCACAATAGACTGTGGAATCCTTGATCCGCTGATTACCAATTTCTAAAATGTCTTCATCACTAACATAGCACTCTCATTCACTTTGTCAATAACATGTTTCATATATACTTTATTTATCCTTTCCATAGTATATTGACCATCATTCCAATCATTTGCAATGGTGTACGAAAATCTTCTCAATAGGTGGAAAAACATGTATGTGATTAAGGATGAAAATCTAAATTGTGCATACTTAGTTTTCTTAATCTTCTCGAAGTTTTCAAACAATTGAATTCTTAGAATCTCACACATATCAACTGGTACCTTGTCAATACATATTAAATAGGCTATGTGTACCATTCCAGCTACCATGTCATCTTCTCTAGAATTTGCACAAAACTTAGTGGTTAGAAACTTGCATAAATATCTAACATCATGTTGTTTGATCTTGCTAATCACAATTCCTCTACCATTATAGGTTGATTTTGTGTTGTCCATGACTTTTTTCCTCATATTCTTTTCATTTAAAGGAATAGCACTAGTTTTAAATAGTCCAGTGACTTCATGAATCAAGTCAGCTGTAATGTCTATCACTCTATCCTCTAGCCAAAACTTTCCATTGTGAATTTTGCTCAAAATAATCTTAGTGCATTCTTCATTATCAAATTCATATTGCAATGCATACTTAAAAATCTCATTGTCTTTCAAATGTTCATATCCTTGTTTCAATGACATATCTTGATTGAAAATTTTCTGATATTCATTGGTAAAATCACTATCACTGATGGTTTCTAACTTGCATCCAAGATAACTTCTCACATTCTCTAAATGAAAAACTCCTTCTCGTACAGATGATAATGCTAAACTAGGGTTATCTTCTTCCAAGGGTTCTACTCGTTCCCTCTTCATTCTAGGTCTATTTTTATCTCTAACATTATGAATTAAAGATACATACATGATTGCTTCTAGTTCTTTATACCGATTCAAAGATCTACCAAGTAAAATACCTCAAATTCATGATTATAGGGCTTGCGTAGATTCGACACTCAAATCCTTCACCAAATCATTTCAAAATGCTTCCAATCACTACTCTTTGCTCTCCTAAACACTTCAACTTTCTTTAATGATCAAATAACATCGATCATAACCTTTTATTACTTCAATCTCACTTCGGTCTGACATCGCATTCAATTCTTTTGCCGCTTCTTTCCAAAAAGTTGTTTATGTTAACCTGCAAAAACTTAAAACTTCTTGCAATCTTGCAAAACATAATATTTTCTTTTGTGCTCTTAACCATAGCATCAGTACATCATAAAATACCTTACATTAACTATGCAAGACTTAATTCATCATAAATCTACTTCTACACTAATTCTAAGTTCCTAATCTACTGTAATTTTCATAAACCAAGTGCTTCTAGATAGGTCAGGTAAGGATTCATTCTTACCACTTGATACTTCACCTTTCTGATTACCTTCAATGTTGAATATGTCTCCTTGATCCGTGCCTTTAACAAAGTTCACTTCATCTGCATTACTACATCAACCTTTCTGACTGTTTCTTGCATCTTCATTTCTTCTTTCATGATTTCTAGGGTTAGGGTTAGGATGAAAAACTCCATTGTTCATTTTGCAAAATCTTTCTATATGTCCAATCTTGTTGCATATTCCTGACAAATAGTTTCATTATTTCCATATCTTGGTCCTTACTAATTGATTTGTGATCTACAGTTTCTAGCAATGTGTCCAACCTTGTTGCATCTATAACATACTAATCCATTTCTTCTATTCATATCTTCAATAGGTCTCTTATCTACATTGTTAGTATTCCTAAACATTCTACTACCATAATTATTTTCAAAAACTTTATATTTTCTACATTCAATAGCTCTATGTCCAAAACCATGACAATTATAACAATAACCATTAAGAGGTTTAAATTGCTTACCTATGCAATCTCTCTTCATATGACCAATAGTATTACAACCAAAACATCTACCTTTGAATTCTCTTTGCATACCTTTGGGTGATTCTTCTTTCTTAGGTGGTTCTTCTCCTTTAGGTGGTTCTTCTGATTTGTTGATCTCATCAGACTTCTTCTGATCTAGACTTTCAGATATTTCCAGATCTAGTTCCTTGTTCTCATCATTTGTTCTGAATATGTTAAATCCAAGTCCAGTCTTATCATAGGATGGTTTCCCAAAAGATACTTGTTCATCGATCTTCTCAATATTTGAATATAGCCTTTCAAGTTGTTGTTTGGATTGAGTTAGTTTAGCTTTCACAGTCTTGTTGTATTTCTCAAGTTTTGTATACTGCAAATTGACTTTCTCAAGTTCAAATGTTACATTGCCAAGTTTAGATTTTAGTTCTTCATTTTTAATCTTTAACTTTTCATTCTCAGATCTCAGATTTTCTTCATTCTTGCTATTTCCATCTTTCAAACTTAATTTTAGTTTTTCTATCTTCAGTTCATGCTTAAGGATCACATTTTCTTTTTCTAAATTGTCATCACAATTTTCAATAAGAATTTTGGATTCCTTTTCAGATTTCAGATCTTCCAACTTCCTCTTCAATTTCTCAATGAGGTTCTTTGCATCATCATATTTCCCTTTCAGAGTGTCTCTTTCATCAGTAAGCATATCAATCTGTTCAAGAGCTTCTTCAAGATTCTTTTGTAGTTGATCCATATCCATAGAGATCTTACTCAAGCTGCTAGGCTTTCCTTGAATGATTCTTTTCTGAGTAACTATGCTCTGATACCAATTGTTAGAAATAGGAAATACTGAGAGGGGGGGTGAATCAGTATTCTATAAACTTTATCATTTTCCCAAATATGGATATAACAGATTATCTTTACACATGCATAACATAAGAAGCTAAACAACATACATAGCAATACAACTAAAGAACTCATAACACATGATATGTTCTCGAGGAAACCCTGGACAAGGGAAAACCCCGGTGGGGATGGCACCCACAAAGATCCACTAATCAAAAGTATCTTGTTAAGGATATTGACCTTATTAGGAGTCTATTACAAGCATACAGTGTATCATTCCTGATTAAGGGACTATAGGCCTTGTTAGAAGCCTCAACCCTATTAGGAGTTGTCAATACAAAATCTCATTACCAGATGAGCCCACTACCCAAACAAGTAATGTACAATGTATACTAATTACAAAATGAATTAAGGTACATAACCTTATGCTGCTTGCATCAATATCTTTTCACTACTCTTACATTCACATCATATCACTTTATCATATCATTACAATATTACCACATCTTCTCTTCTTCTTACAATTTACAATTACATATATACAAGTTATTAAGGCTAATAAATTTACATGGTTAGCTTTCATATATCTTTATCTAAGGGCTAACATCTAGGATGTCATCCCTTTATATTGTTAAGACATTATTTTGATAAACAAAATAATCCCTTAACTCTTTACCAATTTTGTTTTCAAAACTGTCCTGTCGGCTTAACACTGTCTTCAGTAAAACTGTCATAACTAATTCTGTACATGTCATACTAACTTACACTTTGAGATGGGTCATCATTAGACATCATAGAGTCTATGTTCAAGTGTGCAAGCACTAAAATTACTCCAGTCAATGCCGCAAACAAAAACTATGTCTGGGTACACTAGTGAAAATGTTGTCTCACACTTAGACAAATTTGCAATGCGCTCTGCTATACCTACTCTCTAACCTTTGCACTCTTCATGTGGATCATATGTTTCCATAATGACAACATCTATGTACTCAGCTCAGCCAAATTGCCAACAAGACTACTATGCCATGAGACTGCAAGAATTAGAACTTCTAGATGAGAAGCGTAAAGCATCATTTGACCATATGAGGGTCTATCAAAAGCAGATGTCCAAAGCCTTCAACAAAAAGGTTCACCCTTGAGCATTTCAAGTGGGAGATCTTGTCCTACGAGAAAATCCTAAGAACCAACACCATAGAGAAAAAAAGGGAAAATTTGAACCTAATTGTCTAGGACCCTACATTATCACAGTGGCTTTTGGGACAGGTGCTTACTTATTATCTGATGAAGAGGGAGAGCAGCTCCCTGATCCTATCAATGTCTTTCACCTGAAGAAGTTTTATTCATGATGCTCATTTTGTTTAGGGGCATCCTTTGTAAATATTTATTGATCCTGAAAAAATACCAAAAAAATTCATATATGATGCTGAAAAAATTCTAAAAATCAGAAAATGTCCCGAAGAAATGATCATCTTAGTGAAAACCTAGCAATAGGCGCTTTGATGTATCTCCAAAAAAATTATATATTCCAAAAATACCAAAAAAAAAAAATTTAAAAAAAAAAAGTGCCTTGGTGAAAACTTGGAAACAGGCGCCTTGGTAGCAAAAATACAAAAAAATTGTAAAAAGTCCTGAAAAAATTGCAATAAAATCCAAGTGGTGAAAACCTGGAAATGGGCACTACTTGAGGCCTTTGCACCCCTATTTCTTAGCATGCATTCTCGACACTTAGCCTTTCTCCATCATGCCTTGGTTTGGAATTGGTCTTTGTCTTTGTCTAGGGGTCATAACTGTGTTAGCTTTGGTCTCTTGGATGTGTCAGTCTTTAGGACACCTCACAAATAGTGTTTTTCAAACACCAACTGAATTGTGTTTTTCAACACAACCCCTAACATCGAGTGTTTTTCAACACTTGTCGGTTTGGTCTTATCCAATTTTGTCAAGTGATTTTACTTGCTTTCAAGCATTTGATCCTTATCCTCAGAACTCAGTATCAGTGAACACACTTAAATTTTTAAACAAAACACTTAATGTTTGAGCCATGTCACGATCTTTTCTTTGTGTACTGACTATTGTTGATTTTCATTGAGTGTCCTTGTCTAATAAGTCTCTCCATGATGCATAGCTAGAGGACTTGGGGCATGGGGCATGTTTTTGTTTCTTTTTACTTGTGGGTGTGCTCTCGAAGCTCTTGAGTGTCTCTTGTTATCCCCTTGACACACTTAGGAGATTTGAGACATCATCCTTGACTATTTTTTGCACAACTGTTCTTATGGTCATCCTGACATTTATCCCTTGATGAGATAGTGGTTTTGCTACATTAAATTGGGTAAGCTAACATTGAAGTCATCTTGACCCTTATGTCTTCAATGCTCATGTTAGAATCTTTCCACATTCCAATCCGATATAAATCATATTCATATCTTCATAGTTGCGCTTGTGACTAGTGATGATTGTGTGATTTTTTGATGTCTGTTAATAATGGCCCAATGATGAAAATAAGTTCTTTACATTCTCTAATGAATGATGAACATAAAATCCTATGTTACAGTTTCCCTATTGCAAGTACACCTTTGCATTTTCATGTAGCTTGCATTGTTAGGCTTCATGATTAATTTGCATTTTTAGGCTGCATTATGAGTTTGTGAGGGTTTTCCTTAATCTTTCTTGTGGACTTTTAATTAACTGTGATCATGTTTTGATCTTCATTTCCTTATCTTCTCTCGTGATCTCAATCGAAATTTCCTATCTTAAATGGTTGATTGATTTTGGGACATCCTCTTTAGTGGGGCAAATTCTCTTTCTTCTCTCCATTTCCTTCCATCTCTTCCAAACTTCTATCTTCCATTCACTTTCAAGCCACTTCTTTTCTTCTGATTCAACCTTGGGGCATAATCTTTCTTACTGATCTACCTTGGTTCTGTGATCCTTATATCTTTGATCTTACATCAAGAACCTTATCTTTAGTTCAATTTGATCAAAATTATCAATTCATTGTTTCTCCTCCATCTCATTTTGATTTCGATCATGACGGGGGAAATACCTATCAAACTTCAATCCGTGATTCAGCTTTATCAAACCTATCAATCAAACCTTGCTTGAGACTTGACAATTACCTATTTATAGGGGTGTTGGCCTTATCTTTTTCAATCAGTTTATCTTTGTCCTGATGTGTTCCCATCTGTTGAACACATGTCTGGGTTGTTTTGTGATCCCAAATTGATCTCACACTTCAATTCCATTCTTTGACTGCATGTGATCCCAAATCAACCTCACATTAGTCAAAGAGGGGCAAATGTATACACCTTAAAATGGTCGCCTAGACTTTGGGCCCCATTTATTAAATTATCAAATTCCTGAATCAATACTTTGCAAAATTCAAATCAATTTCTTTGATCAATCCTAAATAATTCAATTATTTTAATTTTCCCTAAGGTTTGATCATTTCATCAATAATTTTATTTAATTAAAAGAAATATTCTCTCTTAAATAAATAAAATAGCCTTATTTAATTGAAAGAAATATCTTTTAAATAAAATAATTTCTTTTAACTAAAATCCCTTTTAATTAAATGATTTTATCTTGTTTAAATAATATCTCCCTTTTAAATATATAATGTTATCTTATTTAATTAAAAGAGAATCATTCTTTTAAATAAATAAATAAATAATCCTCTTAAAACTCTTTTGTGATGAAAAAATGAAACAAATAATTAAAAATAAAGAAAATTCCTTTTCTCTCCACACTTTCTAAAAAATGAGCTTTGTTTCCTCTTTTTTGATTTATCCCACATTGCTCTTGGAGATGCATTCTCTTCCACATTTTCTTATATAAGGAGCCCTCTCCTTCTCATTTCGGGTCCCAAATTTTTATACTGTTGTTATGCTCCAGGTTTTCTTGGTGACATTGGAGCTTTGGAGATCATTGTTTTAGCTTGCATGTTTACATATAGATTAATATTCATAGCATCTTAGCTTAGTTTATTTCATTATTTTAGCTTGATCTTCACATAGATTAATTAGTAAAGGAGAGTAAAACTTGCATTTCAATAGAGTAGTTCATTTTCTTTGCATTGCTATCATCTAGATTAGTTTCATTTACATGCAATAACTCGAAGATCAATGGAGATTAGCACTCTTGCTTCTCATCCTTGAATCTCTCATTTCTTGGTGTACTTGCATGGGTGTAACTAGGTCGATCTGAGGGCCTCATAATACATCCCCTGCACTCCACGTATAGAGAGCCGTGAGTCTCTATTTGAGACCTCATTGTTGAGTGTTCTTGGATGTAATGATTCACAGAAGTGTGACTACTTTTTAGCACATAGGAGCAACCCTTTTGCGTGCTTTTCTTTTAGCGTCAGTCCTATGCAATGCTGGTAACAAGGCCTTGTGTTCTTTTGTAACCTTGGTAGGTCTCTAGCATTGCTATATCAAACTAGGTTGTGCTCTCTAAAATATCTAATGCATGGAGCTCTCTAAATCCCCCATCCTGCATCATATAGATTAATCTTGCATCTCTCATATAGTTGCATCCTGCATCTCACAATCATATTGCATTCTTGCATCTTTTCTCTTGGAAGGTCATCTGTTTATTCCCCTTCCTTCTTTCTTTCCCTTCCCTTCTATGTTCTTTTCAAGAAAATTCCATAACATTTACTCTTTGCATTATTTTCTCGAAGGGGCACAACCCCTTATTCCTCTATTCTATTCTGGGGCATCTTATTTTCTTGTCTTTGATGCCACGCCACTTACAGCATCGCATCAAAGAGGGGAAAAACATCCCCTTATTCCTCTAAATTCTAGCCCGGGACATCTTATTTTCTTGTCTTTGATGCCACGCCACTTGCGGCATCACATCAAAGAGGGAAAAAATGTAGACACCTAAAAATTCATTAGAAAATGAAAGTATTTTTATTTTTTGAAAACCCCTAATGACATCATCATTTACTAATTAATTAATTATTTAATTAATTAATATATTTTTATGCCATTAAATCCCTTTATTTTAATTAAGCATCTTTAATTAAAGAATCTCTCCCCAAAGCATTTAAATCAAATTTAAATGATTTTCCTCTCTTTATTGAATCAATATTCAATAAATGATGTCACAATCCCTAAATAAATTTCATATTTATTTAAAGCCTCAAAACCTTAGAATCTTCTCGACATTCCTAAACCCTTCCAATCTTTCCTAAACCTTCCCTAAACCTACATAGGAGATGTTTCCTACATTTCTTAGCTTAATCCAAGTCTCAACTTTTGGTCAAACCCTTCCCTCAATGAGCCCTACACACTCATATAAGCCTCTTACACCATCTTTAAGGCTTCTTACAACCTCATAAAGAGACCCATGTCTCTTCTTCCACACTTGTTCCCCTTTTCACACTTCCCTAGTGTTTCTCACACATGTGTGAGAAACCCTAACCCAAGAAAAACCTTATCATACCCCAAATCTTCTCAAACTCTACCCCAAACCCTAACTCTGACCCTGAGTCTTCTTCCTAACCCAAGCCCTTCCCAAATCCTATAAATACTCCTCCTTCCAAGAGTAAAGTATTAGCTTAGTTTTTCATCTTCATGTATTGGTATCATGCTAATTTAGTTCTAGCTTTAGCATAATCAATCCTAATTGTTAGATTTCATTATTTTTCAAGCTTTCTAACACATCTTATCTTAGAATAATGGATGAATCTTAGTTTCATTTATTGTTTTTCATAGCTTATTTTATCATATCACATCTCTATTTGGTCTAAAAACAATCTTAGCATAAGCATCATGTAGCTTAATCTACATCTTAGCTCCATTTTGGCTCCTTGGGCTCTAGGGGAAAATTAGGTGAACTATACCTAATTCTGTGCCAATATAGAGTATCCATGGTCCTTGAATGATCTAAATCCCCCCTAATAATCATTAGAGACATACTTCATGTGTTTTGAGAGCACACCCACATCCCTAAAGTGAGAGAAAATCAAACGGCCATAGGGTGCTCCCGTTTAAGCTCTATCTGAGTGTCTTTGCAAATAGTTTTCTATATAAGTTAAGAATATGCTCATAAACTAATTTTTGACATGTCTACACCTTTCAAGATAGATTAGGTTTGAACTGATCATAGTTAGAATAACTGAGAGGGGGGGGGGGGTGAGTCAGTTAGATCAGTTATCCTACAGTCCCAAATACAAAGATGTACTTCACAAAACAATTTAACCAAAATATGCAGCTCGGTAACATATAATTTCAATCTATCTATTTACTTTACCAATTACCAGTAAATATCCAAATGTGATTACCGACTAAATCAATTATGCAGTATGTAAAGTATGATAGCAAAACAATCATAAAAAGTAACACATAACACAATGATTTAACATGGAAACCCTGTTAAGGGAAAAACCACCTGGGACCGGTAACGCAAAATATTTCACTCTTCTAAAGTGAGCTCGGTGAAGAGCCAACCCTGTTAAAGGTTACAATACACACTATTAAGTGTGACTTTGTTAGAGGATTTAACACTAACCATTAACTTTTGACCAACATTTACAATGGGGTCAACAAGATAACACTTTACATTCAATAAAATGTCATAGGGTAGAACATAAGACTATCAAGTCCACTCGGTTAAGAGATTTTCTAAATCAATGGTTAAACTGATAAAATAATGATCTGATTTAATTATAACTCAATTACAAATATTCAGATCTATGCTAAGCCCTTAGAAATAATCCTCTAATCATTAAACAATTCACTTCCTTCAATATCTCAACTTACTTTCACTTGGTAAAGTATTCTCTGACGCTCGGTAAAAATCTGCAGCTTGGTTCTTCAATAACCAGTTTGATCAGGCATGCATGAAAATTATCTTCATGTGAATTCTCTGCAGTTCCCTTCTTCCGGCATAGTTTCAACAATGAAATGCATGTCTTTTAAATAGATAGGTAAAATGTTTTCTTATCAACCATTAGATTTTTCTGCTTAATCTCCTTCATCCATTTTGTCGCTTAAACCTTCCTTGGTAGATGTGTTCACAACATGTCTCAATCTCATCCTTTAGATCATCTTCAAATTTTTTCAGTCATGGATCTCATAAAAAACTTTATCCTTAACCTCAAAATCATAACAATATCCAGCTCATCATATTCTATCGGCTAACCTTAGCATTTAATGTTTTCATCCATACTCGGTTAATATAGAAATGCATCGATGATAACTAGTTAGACTAGCTCGGTTAATACTATCACTCGGTATACACTGCACTGGCTCGGTGTATACAAAGAACTTCAATTACCGACCACACTGACTTGTTCAATTTTTAATCTCTTCTTCAAGATAGATTAATGCAACATGGTCAAGTCAAAAATATATAGTCATAGCCTCATCAAATAAGTTACCCAATGTTTACCTTTTCCTTCTATGTTATATTCATCTTGTCCTTATGTAGATATCTTTGTTCTTCATCTTTTCTTCTTCAACAAATGTTCAAATGTTTGTAACTTAACATGATAAGTATTGTCAAGACTAGTTGACATCAATGATAACATATTGACTGATTTCATCATCTTACATATCATTTCAGTACTCGGTGATCTCTAATCATAGTTCTTCAGTTCATCTTAGATATTCAATCAGTTATAGTTCATCAATCTCTCCCTTCGGCATTGATGGCAACACAACCAATATGAAAATATGCCATACACATACCAAACATGTATTCTACAACTATGTAAGTAAATGTTGTAGCTTGGTAAGCTCTCCCTAGCTTGATATTTAATATGTTTAATCACTACAAAACATAACAACATTACATGTAGTGTCTCCCTATAGATTTGATCTTTTCAGTTCTCAAATTCTTGTTCTCAGCAACAAATATTCAAACTCTCCCTTTCTCTGATCTTGTCCACCAAATATTATATCATCAAAAAATATTGCAGCAATCAAAATGTCATCATCAGAATCTCCTTTCATATACATGTTACTATTTTCACTAGTTTTTACAAAGCCAATACTGATAAGATAACTATGTTGTCTTTCATACCATGCCCTCGGTGCTTGTTTCAATCCATATAAAGCTTTGTGCAATCTACATACCATGTCTTTTTTATTTGGATCAAAAAACCCTTCTAGTTGTTCTATGTAGACCTCCTCTTCAAGAATTTGATTCAGAAAAGCTAATTTCACATCGATTTTATATACCTTGAATACCTTATGTGCAACATAAGAAAGTATTATCTGAACTCCTTCAAGTCTTGCAATAGGTACAAAGGTTTCTCCATAATCTATACCTTCTTCTTGTGCATATCGCTTGCAAACCAGTCTTGTATTATTCCTTGTAACTTCTCCATTCTATTCAACTTATTCTTGAAAATCCACTTAGTATGAGTAACATTTTTGGTCTTTCGGTCTAGGTACCAATGTCCATGACTTATTCTTTTCAATTTTTTCATTCATAGCATTTATCCATTCCTCATTATCAAGTGCATCCCTAACATTCTTTGGTTCAAACTCACAAACTAAGCATGTGTTTTATCTTAACTTACTTTGGGTCATCATGCCAGCTTGCTTATCTCCAATGATTTGATTCTCTAGATGGTGTCTTCTGAAAAATTTTGCTAGCACTTGTTCTCTCCTTTGTTCATCATTCAATTTAGGTTCATTTCCTTGCTCAGTAGCTTCTTCCTGATTCTTGGTTTGCATTTGCTGACCATCGGTAGCATTTTCTTGATGCTCGGTAGACTTAACATGTGGCTTCATTAGATATTCTAGATCTTCAAAATAAGTGAACCTACCATAATCTTCTAGTTCCTTCATGCTTTCTTCATCATTCTTTTCAGCAAACTCATCAACTCTCACATTAGCACTTTCAATTATCTTATTAGTAACCTTATTCAAGAATTTATAAGCTTTATTCTTAGTAGAATAACCTAAGAATAAACCTTCATCACCTTTGGAGTCAAATTTACCATTCCTATCATCTTTCAAAATATAAAACTTACTACCAAATATTCTAAAATAACTTACACTCAGTGTGTATCCAAACCATAACTCGTAAGGTGTCTTGTTTGTGTCTTTCTTCAGTTGAACTAGGTTAAGGACATATACTTGTTAGGAATAGTCCCAAGAGATAACTGAGAGTGGGGGAGGGGGGGGGGGGTGAATCAGTTATCTACAAGATTCAATTCTTTATCCATTTAAGTATAGAATAAAATTAAGCACAAACACAATAAGATAACACTTAACACAACACTTCAATTTTGGTAATGGGGAAACCCAAATAAGTAAAAACCCTGGCGGGAATCAGCATCCACTATAAACTACACTAGAGTATAATGATCTATGTTAGAAGATCTTTCAAAACTGTTAGGAGTTGATCTTTACAATGCAAGAGGTATAGTGACCTAGTCAAGGGTTGGACCCTATTAGGAGTCTTTTACAAATAACCCTGTTAGGGGTGAGGACACACTGTCCTAGAGAACACTGCTCAAATGGTGAAGGTTGTAACCTTCTGCATAATAGATACACACTATATCTAGATCTTGGTGAGGTGGAAAGTAGACCTGCTATCTTGATCAGTTCCAATGAGTAGCATACACTCTCTACTTCTTCACATAGATCTTCAATTGATGATTGACTACCTTACTATATTCACATCTTCTGCTTTGCTCTATCAACCACACTTTAGCAATCACAACTGACTGGCTATAAGTATCTTCCTCCAAGTGATATAATCAAGTTGTACTATTAGAACCTTCTTGAAATCATATTAGAGAACCAATATAACTCTCCAAAAACATCTCCAATGGCTATACTAAGCACGTAACACAAAAAGGGACCGCCCAACCCAATATGAGTATCTACGCGTCGCTTCACATAGTCGGCTCCACTAATTTAACTAAAAATTTCTTCTCAAGATGAATTATGTTATGTTCTCTTAACCAAACATTATTAACTCATCAAAAAACATTAAACAAAACATGCATACCAAAATGATAGGTGCAACTGCTAAAACAATATAAACACTATCGGATCCATCAGACAATCTCAAGAAACTATAACTCGCAAATAGAAACATCATAACTCAACTTGTACTACACAAATAACTATGTGTCCATGAACATAGCTCCACAAACATGTCTACAATGAAAATATAAATGTGCAAGGCTCCAACATAATCATACTAAGAATCTCATACAGAACTCTGCCTGTAACTCTATCAAGAACACTGCTGATATAAACAACTGCACGATTGTCTGTACTCAGAATCAGCCTTTGCATTTATGATATCATGCTGATAACATATCCATACAACATATGCTAAAGGCTCACTGCATAGAACTACCCCGCATGCTACTTACCATATATTGTCATCAATGACAAACATATAGTCAACATTGGCTTGCTGGAAAATCTCCAACAATCTCCCCCTTTGGCATTGATGGAAACATATGGAATGAAAAACACCACCAATCCAAATTTACAATTATTTTATAACATTCTCCATTTCCTCAAAAAAACTCCCCAAGGATGAATCCTCCATCTACTACTGAATGCTCTGAATATCAACTGCTACAACTCTACATATTCATCTTTTGCTACTATATACTCCCCCTTCATATTCCTCAAATGTTTTGTTTTCATGATTATATACTCCCCCTTTGACATCAATGGAAAAGGGCACCAAAAAAAATAAGCACAGGTACTACTCCTAAAGTAGAGTAGTTAACCATTCATCAGTCATTTAGGACTGATGCACTACTATAAACTCTAAGAAGATCCAAGGAAGGGAATTACTCCCAACTTCTCCCTAAGATACTCAAAAATATCCTTCGGTAAAGGCTTTGTGAAAATGTCAGCTAGCTATTCTTTTGTACTCACATAGTCCAACTTTACTTCTTTCTCTACAACTTTCTCTCTTAGGAAGTGATATTTTATTTCAATGTGTTTTTTCTTTCCATGCATCATAGGGTTCTTTGACATATTGATAGTGCTAGTGTTGTCACAATGAATAAAAATAGGATAATCAACCTAAATTCCAAAATCTTTTATCATCTACTTGATCCACACAATTGTAGAATAATTTAATGTTGCTGCTACATACTCTGATTCTACTATGGATTGAGAAATACAATTCTACTTTTTTCTTGTCCAAGTAACAAGTCTATCTCTAAGGAATACTTCTCCTCCTAAGGTTCTCTTTTTATCATCAACGCAACCTATCCAATCTGCATCTGTATACACATGAAGTTCTACATTCTTTGAATTAGGATACCATAAACCATAGTCTATAGTTCCTCTTAAATATCTGAATATCCTTTTTACTTCCATGAGATTACTTTGTTTAGATTATGCTACAAATATTCCAACAATACCAACTGCATTACAAATATCTAGTTTAGACTGAGTAAGATATATGAGTTTACCAATCTAGACTTATATAAGGTCTTATCAACTGTAGTAGAATCATCATCCTTTGAAAGCTTGCTTCGTGTTATCATGGGGGTACTCACTAGCTTGCAATCATCCATCTTGAACTTCTTTAGTATTTCCTTCACATACTTAGATTGATTAATGAAAATACCTTTGTTTGTCTATTGCACATTCAGTCCCAAAAAGTACTTGATAGGTCCAATCATGCTCATTTCAAATTCACTTTGCATCTCTTTAGAAAATTCTACACTAAGCTTGTCATTACCACCAAAGATAATGTCATAAATAAAGATAACAACTAGTAATAGTCCATCAGGTTTGTCTGATAAAGTAAATCCTTCAGGCTGCTCTATGTAGACTTCTTCCTTCAACTCTCCATTTAGGAATGCTGACTTGACATCCATCTGATATACTTTAAAGTCTTTGAATGTTTCATATGATATAAATAACTTTATGGCTTCCAATATGCTTATAGGGGAAAATGTATCAGAATAATCAATTCCTTCTCTCTGCACATATCCTTTACATACTAGTCTTTCTTTGTTTCTTACTACTGTTCCATCTTCATTCATCTTGTTTCTGAATATCCACTTGGTTCCAATCACATTTTTGTCACTAGGCCTAGGGACCAGTTCCCAAGTATCATTATTAATTATCTAATCTATCTCTTCTTTCATTGCTTCATGCCAATCTGAATCAATACAAGCATCTTCAATACTTAAAGGTTCAATTTGTGAAAGTAAACATACCGCTTCATCAATTGTGGAACTTTTTGCTTTTGATCTTATCATTAATTTTTTGTTTTGATATCCAATGATATCTTCTTTTGAATGGTATCTAGATGTGAATTTTGGAACATTAGGTGTGACTCTCTCAATTATCTTATGTGATTCTTCTTCACTTTTTTCTGGATCATTGAATAATACATCAATGCTGTCAAACATTTCTTCAACAAATGTTTCTTTACTGGTAGGTCTAGGTTCTTCTTCAATCATAGGTGCATAATAATGATATCTTTCTTGAATCATAAACTTTTCATCAATCTTTACATGTGAACTTTCAATGATCTTCTTCAATCTTAAGTTAAAATATCTATAAGCTTTACTTTTAGTAGAGTAACCAAGAAAAATACCTTCATCGCTTCTTGCATCAAACTTGCCAATAGCTTCATCTCTCTTGATGTAGCATTTGCTTCCAAAGATTTTGAAGTATTTTACTGTAGATACATTCCCAAACCATAGCTCATAAGGTTTCTTGTATGTGCCTGGCCTTAATTGAATTCTATTGATAGTATAGACTGCATCTCTCCAATAGGTGTGTGAAACTTTTCCTTCAATCATGATAGTGCACGTTGTGTCAAGTATGATCCTATTTCTTCTTTTTGGAATTCCATTCTGCTGAGGGGTTCTAGGTGTACTTAGTTGTCTCTTTATCCCATGTTATTCATAGTACTCACAAAATCTATCAGAGGTGAATTCTCCTCCTCTATCTATTCTAAGACATTTTATCTTTAATCCAGACTCATTTTCTACTTTAGCTTTGAATATCTTGAACTTCTCAAATACTTCAGATTTATCTTTTAAGAATGCAACCCACATCATTCTAGAATAATCATCAACAAATAAAATAAAGTACCTTTCACCATAGTATGATTTTGTTTGAGTTGGTCCACAATTGTCTGTATGTATTAGATCTAGTTTGTTCTCTGCCGAATTATGCTTGCTTCTGAATGAATTCCTTACATGTTTTCCCATCACACATTCCCTGCATATTGTATCAACTAGTTTTGCAATACTAGGGAGGTCTCTTACTACCTTTATATTTCTTATCTTTACTATATTGTCAAAATTGATGTGACATAATCTTTTATGCCCTAACCAACTATCATCTACTTTAGCAAAAAAACAACTTGCTTCTGAATTAAGCTGAAAAACATTACCTTTTGTCTTTGAACTTGATGCAATCATTTCTCCTTCTTTGTTATTAATGATGCACTTATTGTTTTTGAATTATAATTGATATCCATTGTCAAGCAATTGTCCAACACTTAGTAGGTTATGCTATAAACCATCAACACATAGAACATCATCAGTATTATTCTTTCCATCCAAGGTGATAGCTCCTCTACCTATGATAGGTTTAGGAGTGTTGTCTCCAAATCTAACCATGGCACCTTTGTACTTATCCAGATGTACAAATCTATCTTTGTCTCCTGTCATGTGATGTGAATAACCATTGTCAATGATCTAGTTTGTTCTGATGTCTAATTGTGAAATCAATGCTAGCTCTTGTGCTTTCTTTTCACCTTCAATGTCCATTTCATCAAACATTTTCTCCATATCTTCAATAGAAATAAATCCAATTTCATCTTCTACTGAATCTTCATCTGATACTCCATCTCGAGCATAATAACATTCTTTTGTATACTGAGGCTTGTAATTAGTTTTGAACTTCTTGACTCTTGTAGGACACTTAGATGCAAAGAGACCAATCTTGTTACATGAAAAGAATTTGAATGGTAACTGACCTTCATATTTTCCTTTTCCTTTTCTTTCTTTCTTAGAAATCATAGAAATGAAATCATCTAGTTCTTTATCCTCATCATCATCATCATCAAAGTTACCAGAGGTGTTCAAGGATTTCTTATTGTGGACTGAAGCTTTGAAGGCTGTTTCACTTTTAGGCTTTGCCTTCAAACTTGATATCTCGAATGCTGAAATCTTGCTAATTAAGGTCTCTCTTCTAAAGTCTTTTGAAAACTACACAGTCTCATCTAGGATGTTTATTTTTCTCTCATATTCTACTATCAGAGTAGTCATCAACTTATCCATTGTGTCTTCTTCTGAAATTTCTCCACCATTGTTTCTGATTCTTTCAACTACTTCATTAATTCTTTGATTGTAGGCTTTGATGTTCTCTTCAGGTAGCATCTCCAATGTATTGTACTTTTTCTTCCATGTCTTTCTACATGTATTCTTGGCTTGGATGTCTCCTTCAAACATGTCTTCTAGATACTTCCATATCTTGTAGGCTTTATCTACTTTCTTGATCTCTGAAAACTCACTGTCAAACAAGGCACTGATAAGGGCTTCTTTGGAAATAGCATTTTGAGTGAATATTTTCCTTTGCTTAATAGTTGCATCTTCCTTTGCAAGATTTGATAAATAGGGAATCTGAACTTTTTTAGTAGCTACTTCAAAAATCTCAAAAGCAATGCACTACAAATGTGTTGTCATTTTGTTCTTCCAGTCTAGATAATTCTCTCCATCAAACTTAGGACTTTATTTTCTAAAGAATGCCATCTAATCAACCTCAAGCTATTAAACTTTCTCTCTGAGGCACTTGGCTCTAATACCAATTATTAGGAATAGTCCCAAGAGATAACTGAGAAGGGGGGGGTGAATTAGTTATCTAAAAGATTCAATTATTTATCCAATTAAGTATAGAATAATATTAAGCACAAAAATAACAAGATAACACTTAACACACCACCTCAATTTTGGTTACGGAAAAACTCAAATAGGTAAAAACCCCGGTGGGAATTAGCACCCACTATAAACTGCACTAGAGTATAATGATCCCTGTAAGAAGATCTTTCAACACTGTTAAGAGTTGATTTTTACAATGCAAGAAGTATAGTGACCTGGTCAAGGGTTGGACCCTGTTAGTGTGTGCTAAAATGTTGACACACTTCTATGAGTCATTAAATCTAAGATTTCTCAAGAATGAGATCTCAAATGGTGACTCATAGCTCTCTATTCATAGAGTGCAAAGGTTTATAATGGAGGCCCTTAGATTAGACCTAGTTTATGCCCATGCAAGTACACCATAAAATGAGATATTCAAAGAAGAAAAGAAAGAATGCTAGTCTCCATAATCATCAAATATGTATGCAAATGAAAATGAAAGTTATTATATATGATAACAATGCATGAAAGCAAACTAATCTATGAAAGGAAATGCTTATGCAAGATTATTCTATGAAAGGAAATATGAATCTAATCTAATATACAAGTGCAAGAGTAATCTAAGTGGATTGCCATGGAGTGTAATGCCCCACCAGGGAACCCAGGAGAACTTAACCTAAACATGCATCTAAGTTTACAGAATAATTTTTTTAAAAAAAGTTAACATACAAGAACATCAAAGTTTTACAATGCGGAAGCAATACAATGAAATGAACAAATCACATAGGTTACAACTCTCAATGATTCCATGACAAAGATTATGTGAATATAAAATTAATTAATTAGATTAGGTACAATTAAAAAACTCTTATAAACAAAGAAAGATAAAAGCAACATCACATAAAGATAACATAAAAACAACTGGCACCATAAGGTATCCATAAATCTACATCCACTGCATATGTCACAGGGTATGTAATACAATAACTGAAAAGAAGTACACATGATATCTATGAGAAACTAATACAAGGTACAAAATCACAAAGAAGAAGAAAAAGAGATAAGAACGCAACTCCAACAATGAAGATCAAGAAGGAACAACTGCTACAGGGATCATCTAGCACTGGCACATGAACATCAGAATCTCAAATGGTAAAAGAATCACTACCACCCGACCTCGTGAACCTAAATGGTCCACTCCCATAGTGTTGAGGAGATAAAAATAGATTCCACTCGGATAAAAAACAAAATAGAACAAGCAAAGAAAAGGATTCCTTAAAGATCTCTCTCTCAAAGTGAAATGTACTAATGCCATGAAAGACTCACTATTCCAGAGGCAACCAACACATGTAGGATAACTAGACTATGCATAGGAAGGTGTCATCATGTACGTCTAACCCTTGAGTTTTGTCCTGGTAATCTCTCTAGATCCTGACACCTAAGTGACTATACATGGTGTCAATGACATCTTGTACAAATAAAGCCATCAACTATGCCAACTCATCCCTTATAAAGGGGGCTAGTCATCTTCTCCATTCTCACCTTAGTCTGTACTAGCACTAAGCCAAGGTGAGGAAACTTATCTTGTTAGGTTCATTTTAAAATCTCTCAATGTAATATTATGTTATCACTTGATTAAGACACTTAACAATAAGTGATCTTGGCAGCCACTTGTGGGCCCCGATGCTTATTGCAAGCCACCTCCTACTACATATCTAGGTAAACTACCCTAGGCTCACAAATCTCACATAGATCACAAGATGATAATCATGTCCCTCAGGACTACTCCACAAAATAATAGGAACACATTGGTTCTCACATAACCATAATGTCACAAAACACTCTCAAAGTGTTCACAAAAGAATATATACACATGATCTCATAGATCGGACTTAAAAGTCAATATCATATTCTTCTCTATAGAATATGAAGTAAAACTCAATACACCATGAGCCCAAATGGTCAAGATAGGGATGATAATCAAAATACACTCACACATCAAATACAAGAAATAACATGAACATAGAAGACAATTCCCAAGCCTCTGTCTTTCCTAGGTCATCTAATACCCGTAAAACAGATAAACCCAACAACTAGGAAAGATGAAATCATATTGAATAGAACAACCAATTTTAGTATAAAAAGATGCATTTATAAATTTGAGATAACCCATATGTTCAATACTAAATAAAAAAAACTCAATTAGATTTTATCAACCTATTATATGAGGTTTACTAAAACACTTAGTATACATAGTCCAACAACTTCATATTGAAACAATAATAAGATCTTATTTAAAGTCTTAGTATTCCAAACCATATCTTCTCTATCTAATATTGCATTAAAAAAACTTAATAATCCTATTAACAAATTTTTTTTTCCAATACTAAATAAAAAACTTAACAATAAAATTATTGTTAACATTAAATAATAATAGTTAATTAAAAACTATAATTATTAACATTAATAAAATTAACACAGCTTAACTAACAAAACTATACTCATCAAATATTATTTATTAATACAAATAAAAATTATTAATAAAATTATAAATAACAAAGGTTAATAAAAATAATTAATATAAATAAAAATTATTAATGAAAATAATGATTAAAAACATTAATGAATTTATTAACATTAAAAAAAAAACTTTCAAAACATAAAAAGGGTTTATGTGGGGGGACAAAGTGGCCCACTCCACATGTCTTACCTCCGTAAGGAGGGAGACCCATGACTGAGGCCGTGCTGTAGGCATGACCTACACCGCGGTACCGTGGGTACCGTGGGGTGGTGGCCCCCACCCCAAACCAATTTGTAAATATTTTTTTTTAACATTTCAAATTTTTACAAATTTATTCTATTTACAATACCACTTTTAATATTCGATTAAATATATATATTTTTTGTAAATAAAACTAACACCTTTATTTTGTTTGTGTTTTTGACAGGGACATACATATTTCCAAAAATGGAAACCAAGTACATAATAGAAAATTTCCAAAAATGGAAGTATATTATTTTCACTTTATGAATAAGACAATTTTGTCTTACTCTGATTTTGTTTATTTTTCCTACTGTTTGCAAATGAATGTAATTTCTATTTGCTAATGAAATTCATTTTTCCTTTGTAAACGTATATTTTTTTTTACTGTGGTAATATTTTCTAACTGCCTTTTTTTTGACAGAAATGGGGTTTTTTTTACCTAGATTGCATTTTTCATTACCAAAATTGATTTTTCTCCACAACCCATTTATTTATTTCATCTGTTCAATAGTTTGAACTATAGCTAGTTTAATTTTTTCATTTTCTAAGGTTTCTATAGTGAATTTTCTCACGAAATTTTGACAGCATAACCCTATTGTGCCAAGTCATAATATAAACTAAAAGCCATAATTCTAAGGGTTTTCTAACACCCAAATTGAAAGCATAATTAAAAATAGATCTATAACAATAAATCAAAACAAGCATATAAAAACACTAAAAATTATACAAATGAAATTACAAAAAGTTTTCTTCAAACCCTACCTCAATTCCAATGCTAGAAACTGTAATAGAATGTTTGTAGAATGATGAAACTCCCAGATCTATCGACAAAAGAACCCAATCCTATAGATCTAAATCATAGTGTATGCAAAGCCCAAATCTAGATGCAAGCAATCTTCACCCAGAAAACTCAAGCACACACACAAAAGCTCAAGAATAACAAAAAGTCTAAAATTCTCCAAAAGCTCTCTCTCCAAAAATCTCCAACAACTTGATTCCATCCAAATGAATGCAAATTTCTCCCTATTAGGGATTCAACTCCAGCATTCATGCAAACCCTAGATGACTCACAATACAACTCCTAATCAAATTCACCTTCTTAAGTTGAAAGAAATTACTAATTAATAATTAACAATATCTTTTAATTGTGCACAACTCAACTTAGACTCCTAAAGACAAGTTGTCACCTTTTTGAAATAAATAACATTCAAACTTAAAAAAGCACATGTTATTATTATAATCTCTCATTATATAATTTAATATTCCAAACACCATAAATCATGCAATTTAATAATTTAATATTTAATGGATAATATTAATCTTATTTTCACATAATTAATTAATTAAAATCAAATATCCTAATATTTAATTTTTAATTAATTAATAATCATACAAAAACGTAAGAAATAAATTTAATATTATTTTCTAATTATAATATTAATTTCCATGACTATGGAAAATCATATACTCAAAAAGCAATAAATCAAGACCATCAAATAAATCATACAAGCTCAAGGAAGGGATCCACGAACTTTGGCAGCTTGACAAATTTGGATAGGGTAGTCATCAGATACTTATCCTACACTTAGGATAAATAAGCTTAGGTTAGGGTTTTGGATCCGTATATTATCTTCCCTTTGTTACCATTTGAGATATTGTGATAGGGCACGCTCATCCTAACAATTCAGAGAAGTCGATGCCCGGTACCTGCAAACCTGCATAGAAAACTCGCATGTACATACATATATAAATATATAACAAATAATGGCGGGGATCGGTTGATCATGTGGATCTCACAAGCAAGTAACTACGACTCTGTCCCTCAGCCACATCAAGCACGTTAAAAAAAATATAAAAAAAACACATCAACCATACACATGCAAGCATGGGGTCAATAAAATCATATACATCAATAATTTCCTAACATATAATCTATCATCATAAAATAATCATAACATTTATAAAATTGGATTAGGGGTGGGATACTACATCCACCCCCCTAAGATTAGGCTTACTCCTGGAAGCCTACAAATAGATAAGGATACATATCCCCCAAACACAAAGCATTTACTAAAAATAAAACATAACATCTGAAATCAAGTCATAAGGTAGGAACATGATATGCAATCATTAAGAACAATATAATATCTAGTTTAGGAAAAAATTAAAAATCACATTGATCAATCATTCATTTACAATTCAAATAAATCAAAACCTTTATTCATTCATCATCATAGAAAACATCTAGTAAACAATTGCATAAAGAACACATTCATATCTATAACCAATAATAAGTCAACAAGTTCATGAAAATCTATCTAGTTAATGCAACACCTAATCAATCATATAGGATACACAATGATTCTAGTATCACACAACACATATAGTACCATCTCTGTGATGTCCTCCCTTATACATACTATCAGGGGTTCATAATGAACATGATAGAAACAATACTTATCATAGAACAAGGCCAACATTACCAAACATTCAGAGTAGCCACCATAAAACTCACAAAGGTAAAACTCAAGTGGGGAAAAACATAAGTCCAACATTAAATCATAGGAGATCTCCATTCAATAATAAAATAAGTGTGACTAGTGTCACAAAAAAGATAACAAAAGGAGAGAGTTAGGTGACTAATCCAATCATAAGAAAGTTTAAAATTTCAATGCTAGCCCATACACATCACGAACAATTCATAAATCAATCAAAAAAATGAATCATCAATCATAACATATCCACATAACAAGGTGACTAGTAGTAGCCACACTCAAGGGAGTAATCGCTTCATGACATCCAAAGGTATTTCACCTCAGATGCATTAGAGAAGGTAATCATGCACAATAAGCAGTCAAATCACTTATGACAATCTCTAGACAAGTGATATCTCAAAGACATTTAAGAGAAGCAAGAACATAAATGTTTAGATGTAGTTTAATGGTTATCAAACACAAAAGAGTTATATGTCTATGTTCGGTTTTAAGTTTAACAATTTAGATATCTAATGGGCACACAACTTCCCAAAGTTCCCAGTGTAGAACTCGATGCTCTGATACCAAGTGTAATGCCCCACCAGGGAACCCAGGAGAACTTAACCTAAACATGCATCTAAGTTTGCAGAATATTTTTTTAAAAAAAAGTTAACATACAAGAACATCAAATTTTTATAATGCGGAAGCAATACAATGAAATGAACAAATCACATAGGTTACAACTCTCAAGGATTCCATGATGAAGATTACATGAATATAAGATTAATTAATTAGATTAGGTACAATTACAAAACTCTTATAAACAAAGAAAGATAAAAGAAACATAACATAAAGATAACATAAAAACAACTGGCACCATAAGGTATCCACAAATCTACATCCACTGCACATGTTGCAGGGTATGTAATACAATAACTAAAAATAAATACACATGATATCTATGAGAAACTGATACAGGGTATAGGATCACAAAGAAGAAGAAAAAGAGATAAGAACGCAACTCCAACAATGAGGATCAAGAAGGAACAACTGCTACAAGGATCATCCAGCACTGGTACATGAACGTCAAAATCTCAAATGGTAAAAGAATCACTACCACCCGACCTCATGAACCTAAATGGTCCACTCCCACCATGCTGAGGAGATAACAACAGATCCCACTCAGATAACAAACAAAATAGAACAAGTAAAGGAAAGGATTCCTGAAAGCTCTCTATCTCAAAGTGAAATGTAATAATGTCATGAAAGACTCACTATTCTAGAGGCAACCGACACATGTAGGATAACTAAACTATGCATAGAAAGGTGTCATCATGTACGTCTAACCCTTGAGTTTTGTCCTAGTAATCTCTCTGGATCCCAACACCCAAGTGACCATACACTGTGTCAATGACATCTCGTACAGACAAAGCCATCAACTATGCCAACTCATCCCTTATAAAGGGGGCTAGTCATCTTATCCATTCCCACCTTAGTCTGTACTAGCACTAAGCTAAGGCAAGGAAACTTATCTTGTTAGGTTCATTTTAAAATCTCTCAATGTAATATTATGTTATCACTTGATTAAGATACTTAACAATAAGTGATCCTAGCAGCCACTTATGGGCCCCAACGCTTATTGCAAGCCACCTCCTACTACATATCTAGGTAAACTACTCTAGGCTCATAGATCTCACATAGATCACAAGATGATAATAATGTCCCTCAGGACTGCTCCGCAAAATAATAGGAACACACTAGTTCTCACATAATCATAATGTCACAAAAAACTCTCAAAGTGTTCACAAAAGAATATATACACATGATCTCATGGATCGGACATAAAATTCAATATCATATTCTCCTCTATAGAATATGAAGTAAAACTCAATACAACATGAGCCCAAATGGTCAAGACAGGGATGATAATTAGAATACACTCACACATCAAATATAAGAAACAACATGAACATAGAAGACAATTCCCAAGCCTCTGTCTTTCCTAAGTCATCTAATACCCATAAAACAGATAAACCCAACAACTAGGAAAGATGAAATCATATTGAATAGAACAACCAATTTCAGTATAAAAAGATGCATGTATAAATTTGAGATAACCCATATGTTTAATACTAAATAAAAAAAACTCAATCGGATTTTATCAATCTACTATATGAGGTTTACTAAAACACTTAGTATACATAGTCCAACAACTTCATATTGAAACAATAATAAGATCTTATTTAAAGTCTTAGTATTCCAAACCATATCTTCTCTATCTAATATTGCATTAAAAAAAACTTAATAATCCTATTAACAAATTTTTTTTTCCAATACTAAATAAAAAAATTAACAATAAAATTATTGTTAACATTAAATAATAATAGTTTATTAAAAACTATAATTATTAACATTAATAAAATTAACATAGCTTAGCTAACAAAACTATACTCATCAAATATTATTTATTAATACAAATAAAAATTATTAATAAAATTATAAATAACAAAGGCTAATAAAAATTATTAATATGAATAAAAATTTATTAATAAAAATTATTAATGAAAATAACGATTAAAAACATTAACAAATTTATTAACATTAAAAAAAAACTTTGAAAACATAAAAAGGCTTTATGTGGGGGGCAAAGTGTCCCGCTCCATGCGTCTTACCTCCGTAAGGAGGGAGACCCACGACTGAGGCCGTGTTGCAGACACGACCTGCACCATGGTACCGTGGGTACCGTGTTGCAGATCGTGTCTGCAGCATAGTACTTGGTACTGTGGGGTGGGGGGTGGTGGCCCCCGCCCCAAACCAATTTCTAAATTTTTTTTTTTAACATTTCAAATTTTTACAAATTCATTCTATTTACAATACCACTTTTAATATTCGATTAAATATATATATATATATTTTTTAAATAAAACTAACACTTTTATTTTGTTTGTGTTTTTGACAGGGACATACATATTTTTGAAAATGGAAACCAAGTACAGAATACAAAATTTTCAAAAATGAAAGTATATTATTTTCACTTTATGAATAAGACAATTTTGTCTTACTCTGATTTTGTTTATTTTTCCTATTGTTTGCAAATGAATGTAATTTCTATTTGCCAATGAAATTCATTTTTCCTTTGTAAACGTATATATCTTTTGACTGTGGTAATATTTTCTAACTACCTTTTTTTTGACAGAAATTGAGTTTTTTACTCAGATTGCATTTTCATTACCAAAACTGATTTTTCTCCACAACCCATTTATTTATTTCATCTGTTCAATAGTTTGAACTATAGCTAGTTTAATTTTTTTATTTTCTAAGGTTTCTATAGTGAATTTTCTCACGAAATTTTGACAGCATAACCCTACTGTGCCAAGTCATAATATAAACTAAAAGCCATAATTCTAAGAGTTTTCTAACACCCAAATTGAAAGTATAATTAAAAATAGATCTATAACAATAAATCAAAACAAGCATATGAAAACACTGAAAATTCTATAAATGAAATTACAAAAAGTTTCCTTCAAACCCTACCTCAATTCTAATGCTAGAAACTGTAATAGAATGTCTATAGAATGATGAAACTCCCAGATCTCTCAACAGAAGAACCCAATCCTGTAGATATGAATCACAGTGTATGTAAAGCCCAAATCCAGATGCAAGCAATCTTCACCCAGAAAACTCAAGCACACACACAAAAGCTCAAGAATAACAAAAAGTTTGAAATTCTCCATAAGCTCTTTCTCCAAAAATCTCCAACAACCTGATTCCATCTAAATGAATGCAAATTTCCTCCTATTAGGGATTCAACTCCAGCATTCATGCAAACCCTAGATGACTACAATACAACTCCTAACCAAACTCACCCTCTTAAGTTGAAAGAAATTACTAATTAATAATTAAAAATATTTTTTAATTGTGCACAACTCAACTTAGACTCCTAAAGATAAGTTGTCACCTTTCTGAAATAAATAACATTCAAACTTAATAAAGCACATGTTATTATTATAATATCTCATTAAATAATTTAATATTCTAAACACCATAAAATCATGCAATTTAATAATTTAATATCTAATGGACAATATTAATCATATTTTCACATAATTAATTAATTAAAACCAAATATCCTACTATTTGATTTTTAATTAATTAATAATCATACAAAAACATAGGAAATAAATTTAATATTATTTTCTAATTATAATATTAATTTTCATGACTATGGAAAATTACATACTCAAAAAGTAATAAATCAAGACCATCAAATAAATCATACAAGCTCAAGAAAGGGATCCACGAACTTTGCCAACTTGACTAATTCAGATAAGGTAGTCATCAGATACTTATCCTACACTTAGGATAAATAGGCTTAGGTTAGGATTTTGGATCCATATATTATCTCCCCTCTCTTACCATTTGAGATATTGCGATAGGGCACACTCATCTTGATGATTCGAGGGAGTCGATGCCCAGTACCTACAAACATGCATACAAAACTCACATGTACATACATATATAAATATATAACAGAACATGGCAGGGATCGGTCGATCGTGTGGATCTTGCAAGCAAGTAACTAGGACTCTATCCCTCAACCAAATCAAGCACGTCAAATAGAATATAAAATAAACACATCAACCATACACATGCAAGTATGGGGTCAATAAAATCATATACATCAATGATTTCTTAACATATAATCTATCATCATAAAGTAATCATAACATTTATAAAATTGGATTAGGGGTGGGGTACTACATGGAGGCGTGAGAGAAGAAGACAAGAAAAGAGAAGTTGCAATGTTCAAGCTCAAGTGCTCAAATTCTCCTCCAAAATCACTCTCCAAACCTGCATAACAATAACATAAATCTTGATCTCTAAAATATCCATGCATGAATGAGAAGGAGAGGGCTCCTTATAAAAGATTTAGAAATGAATGGACAGTCAAGATTAAGAGGCAAAAAGAAATGAACAATGATGGAGATTAAATATTGGTTGATCCATGTGCTCAAGATTCTCAAGAGACAAAATCAATGGATATGGTTAAGAGACAAAATGATGTGTAGAAGAGATTAAGAGGCAAAAGGAGATTTCACTCATCTTGGAAAGTGTTCATTCAATGTGTAGACAAAAAATCTTTTTCTTTTTCTTTTTATTTTATTATTTATTTATTATTTATAGCAAAGTGGTCTCCATTATTTAATTAAAAAAAATTTGTTTAATTTAAAAGAGATTTTTTCTTTTAATTAAATGTGGCTTAGGATAAAGTGATTTTATTATTTAATTAAAATATATTTTTTTTAATTAAAAGGGAGCATGTTCTCTTAATTAAATAAAATGTAGGATAGAATGATCAAACCTTAAGAAATATTAAAATAATTGAATTAATTACGATTTGATCAAAGAAATTGATTTGAACTGAAAATATTGCAAGGCATTGATTTAGGAAATGATAAATTGATGAATGGGGGCCCAAAATCTACATGACCATTTTAGGCTACATACATTTGGCCCTCTTTGGGTAATGTGTGATCTTCATGGGAACACATGTAGTCAAAGAATGAAGTTGAAATGTGAGATCGATTTGGGATCACAAAACAACCCATACGTATTATCGACGAACAAGAATACATTAGGACAAAAATAAGTTGATTGATAAAGACAAGGCCAACACCCTTGTAAATAGGTAATTGTCAAGTCTCAAGCAAGGTTTCCCCAAGTGAAGCAATTGATAGGATTGATAAAGATGAATCAAGGATTGAATTTTGATAGGTACTATCCCCTCATGATCGAAATTGAAATGAGATAGAGGAGAAACAATAAATTGATAAATTTGATCAAATCGAACCAAAGATAAGATTCTTGATGTAAGATGAAAGATATAAGGATCAAAGAACCAAGGTAGATCATCAAGAATGAAAGATTATGCCCCAAAGTTGAATTAGAAGAAAACAAATGGGGTGAAAGTGAATGGAAGATAGAATTTTGGAAGAGGTGGAAATAAATGGAGAGAGGAAAAAGAATTTGCCTCAAGAAAGAGAATGCCTCAAAATTAATCAACTGGTTAAGATAGAAAATTTTGATTGAGATCACGAAAGAAGATAAGGAAATGAAGATCAAAACGTGACCACAGTTGATTAAAAGTCCAAAAGAAAGATGAAGGAAAACCCTCTCAAACTCCTAATGCAGCCTAAAAATGCATATTATCATGAAGTCTAATAATGCAAGCTACATGAAAATACAAAGGTGTACTTGAAATAGAGCAACTGTAACATAGGATTTATGTTCATCATTCATTAGAGAATGTTAAGGAACTTATTTTCATCATTAGACCATTATTAACAGACATTGAAAAATCATACAATCATCACTAGTCACAAGTGCAACTATGAAGATATGAATGTGATTTATATCAGATTGGAATGTGGAAAGATCATAATATAAGCATCAAAGAAATAAAGGTCAAGATGACTTCGATGTTAGCTTACCCAATTTAATGTAGCAAAACCACGCTCACATCAAGGCACAGATGTCCGGATGACCACAAGAAAAATTGTGCAAAAACACTCAAGGATGATGCCTCAAATCTCCTAAGTGTGTCAAGGGAACAATAAGAGACACTCTAGAGTTTCAAGATCACACCGACAAGCAGAAAGCAAATAAAAGCATGCCCCATTCTCCAAGTCCTCTAGCTATGCATCCCGAAGAGACTTATTAGACAAGGACACTCAATGGAAATCAATAACAATTAGCACACAAAGAAAATATCATGAAATAGCTCAAGCATTAAGTGTTATGTTTAAAAATTTAAGTGTGTTAACTGATACTGAGTTTCAAGGATAAGGATCGAATGCTTGCCAACAAGTAAGATCACATGACAAAATTGGGTAAGACCAAACTGATAAGTGTTGAAAAACACTTGATGTCAGGGGTTGTGTTAAAAAACACAGTTGGGGGTGTTGTTGAAAAACACCATTTGCGAGGTGTCCTAAAGACTAACGCATCCAAGAGACTAAAGCTAACACAGTTATGCGCCCTAGACAAAGACAAAGACCAATTCCAAACCAAGGCAACAAGGACACAACATGATGGAGAAAGGCTAAGTGTCGAGGACGCGAACTAAGAAATAGGTTGCAAAGGCCTCAAGTAGCGCCCATTTCTAAGTTTTCACCACTTGGATTTTATTGCAATTTTTTTTTCAGAACTTTTTATAATTTTTTTGTATTTTTGCTACCAAGGCACATGTTTCCAAATTTTCACCAAGACACTTTTTTCTTCTTTTTTTTTTGAATTTTTTTATTTTTTTGGTATTTTTAGAATTTTTTTTTTTTTGAGATACATCAAAGTGCCTATTGCTAGGTTTTCACTAAGATGATTATTTTTTTAGGACATTTTCTAATTTTTAGAATTTGTTGACAATATATCATTTTTAAAGATTTTTTCAAGATCAATAAGTATGCACAAAGGATGCCCCCAGATAAAATGGGCATCAAACTCCCAAGCAAGATCACATCATGTAGTCCCAATGTCTAGAAAGGTGGAGGACAAGAGGGATTAGCATGCTGGTGGAAGAGATGGAAGACAAGAGAATGAAGGAGAATGAAGGGAATAAATCCTCAAGGGAAAACTCCTCAAGAGTACCCAAGCTAGGGAAAAATTGTCATGTAAAGCACATTTGGACAAGAAATGAAAGGCTAGCATAGGATAAGTCACAAAAGCGTAATGCAAAAGAAGGAAATGATGTAATCCAAAGGAGTAGACATGTCAAGAGACTTCATAGCATCATGTTTTACTCTTTTTTATTAGATCAAAATCAAATGGGAAAATGATAGCGAAAGGCTAGAATGAATGGAGGAAAATAAATATGAAGGCTAAACATGAATGGAATGAAAGCAATATAATCATAAGATAGCTCACAAGATAGCCAAATGTTTGTTTATAGGTCAACATTGTCAAGATCAAAGAGAGAAGACAGAATGGATGAAATATGTAGAAGAACTACGCATGATGCCTGATTCCCAAGTTCTCATCACGATACTTATCCAAGGCGCCACAAGGGAGTGGTTTTCACCATAGGACAAATTTATTTCTCTTTGCTTTTTCTACCAAGGCGCCTGTTTCTACGTTTCCACCAAGGCACATTTTCAATTTTTTCATTTTTTTTTATTTTCTTTCTTAATTTTCTATTTTTTAAATTCTTTTTGTTTTTGGAAGAAGGCAAGCTTTTTAGATAATGCTCCTTGAAAGGATAAACTATGATATGTCAAGGATTCAAAATGATATGGTCAAAGATGTTGATAGGGAAAGTAAGATGGATGAGAAAAATGGAGGATAAGGTTTTATGCAAAGCAAGTGAGGTTGGAAGATAGGAGGAATAGGCAAATGAAGAAAAATAATAGAAGGTAGAAGGATAATGAATAGAAGGATTGTGAAAGGGTAGATGGAAAGGAAGGAAAGATCAACATCAACACACACCTTGAAGGGTGGTGAGAGGATGGATGAAACATGAATGAAGGAATATGTGAAGGAATATGGTGAATAGATAGCAAAAGTTGTGGTTTAGGCACATAGAATGAAAGAATGTTTTTGGAAGAAGATGAAGTGGAAGCCTTTGGAAGCTTGAATGTCAACTTCACTTGTTGCTCAACATCAGACTCTTTCAAGAGAGACTTTAGAATTCATATAGTCATAGGCTTTTCATTTATTTTTGATGATTTAGAGAGAATATCTTCAATGATAGATTTTGGAACCCATACTTGTCTTTTAGTTTTCTTCTTAGATATCTCTTTTGACTTTATGCCTCCATGTCAATTAGAGGAGACATGGTGATGTTCTTTTTTTGATGGATTCTTGTATTGCTTCTTTTTCTTGTATTGAACATTCAAGTTACTTCGAAAAGACTTGGGACTTGTGGAAGAAGGAGGATATGACTGGTTTAGACGGGTGGGTGGATGAAAAGGATTCAAGGGTATGCATCTATGTTGATCTTGAGGAAAGATAGGAGATGGAGGGATGTAAGGACCCAATATGGATGACAAATTAGGAGAGTTAGGAGGGGAAAGTGAAGGGATATAAGGGCCCAAGATGGAAGGAAGACACGAAGCCCTTAGTATTGGTGGAGGAGGTCCAAGGATGGACGTGGAAGATACAAAAGGATAATCAATAAGTTCATCAACATCTAAATGACAACCAAGGGCATCAACATTTTTAGAGTGAGCATTAAGATTTGCAATAGGATCATGAACATCTTGAATAGGAGCAACTTCTTTGATATGATTGTTTAGAGCTTGAAAAGACTTAGGAAGAGTAGAAAGTGGAAGCGAACATGGAGTGGTAGAACAAGAATATGGAAGACTTTGATCTTGACAAGGAGCTTTGGATAGCATAAGCGTATAATTTTTCTCTTGATTTTCAATAAGCTTAACATTGGAAGTAACAACACTATTTTTAATAACCTTAATAGAAGTATCATCTTTAGAAATCACAAGTGTAGTAAGGTTATTTTGATTGTCAATAAGCTCAACCGATTAAGTAGTATCTTGATCTTGCTTAGGAGAAGACTTAAGACATGGTGGAATGAATGAGAAAGGGTGTGTATGATCAAAAGAACCATGAAATAGATAAGAGACATCATGAAAAGGATTAGATGACATGGAGGGTTCTTGATCTTGATCTTTCTTTATGTTCTTTTCTTTATCATTTTTAGAGTCCTCTTGACATGGAGCTACTTCTAAGGACAAGGAAGCATGTTGGAATTGTATAGAAGACTTTGGAAGAGATGGTGAAGGATTAGCTGAAGTAGGCATTATAGCGTATAAAGGCTTAGGCTCTTTAGGTTTAGCATTATTGAAAGTATTTGCAGCCAAGTGAAGGTTAGCTTGAGTTTCTTTAAGAGGTTTCCCTTGAGGACAACTATAGGGAAGCACATGAAAAGTACTAGGACCTTTGTTGGATGAAGGATTTGTGAAAGATTTGAAAGACTTGGAAGCTTTAGGAAATGTATGGGTATTGGAGGAAGTAGGGGATGGAAGGGAACCATCACAAGACAAAGGTCCATCATTAACATAATCTTGCTCGAGAGTGTAATCTTTATTTTCAGCATGAGAGTTCTTAGAGGAGAGATTCTTATAGTATTTACATTTATAATCAGCGTGGAAATATTTCTCTTCTTCAAGTCAATTAGATGTATCATCTAGGTATTATTCACAAAAATCATCAAAGTCTCTTTCAAAATCAGATTCATATGGATCACCATCACGATCTATCTAATGCGATGACCCATTTCTAGTAAGCATGAGCACACGACTAGGAGGACTCTTAGGAATAGAGGTGTCATAGGTATCACTACATTGTCCATCATCATAGTCATCAAAGATGGGTGTGTCACTCTTCATGGAAGAGGTATCACAAGGATTGTCACGTTGCTCATTATGGTATGTCTTGAGAAGAGAAGTAAGAATCTTGGGAGAAGAAAAAGAGGAACAAGATTGTGAAGAAGACGGAGGTGAAGACCCAGTGGAGGAAGAAGACTTGGAAGATGAGAAAGAATGAAATGAATTAGAAGATGAAAGATGTTTGGAAGAAGGAGGTCGTGACAAGATCATGCATATGATCCTAGGAAAGGTGTTTGATTCAATCAATTTTTTTATATTCTTGTCATAAATTTATCACCTGTGCAATATCTAGAAGGACTATTGGAGGAATAAAACTCTTTGAATTGAGAAATGAGTTCGAGATCATCCATTTTCAAGAGAGGTTCCTGTAGACATGGAAAATTGGCAAAGGCTTAATTCAATCAGAAAGGTGCATCAAATCATCAAAATAGCACTAAAAATCAATAAATGGAACAAAGGCAATTCAAATCAAAGGAAAATTCAATTAAATGATTAAATGATTAAATAAAGCTTGAAAAGGGAAAAAACATTACGAAATTGATTAAATTCAATTAATGACATAGTTGTTGAAAGCAAAAATCAAAATGAACCTCTTACCCTTCATGGCTAAATTTAATTACTTTAATTAATTAATAAAATATGAAATTCTCTCAACAAAGGAAAAAGGAGACAAAATGGACACAAATCACTCACTTTTGTTGAAATGGTCCAGCCTTTTGAAACCATTTAAATGTTTGTCCCCCAATTTAGGGACAAAGCAAAGCCAATTGACCTTACCCAAGCATAACCATGGTTATCTCACTCTACCCCCTACCCTTGGGAAAATCTTATAAATAGAAGGCATTTTGAGGCATTATTCAATCCACTCCATATCTTTGAATTGCAGCAAAGCTCTGTCAATTTGCATCCATATCACTCACTTATCATTTGTCATTGCTAATTAGCTTAAATTGCATTGATCATAGTAGATTGTTCATCAAATAGAGCTAGAATTTGATAGAATAGATCTAAATTTGCATATCATATAGCTTAATTCTCATCTTTAGAGTGTCACTAGTGAGGATCATAGCTAAGAGCCTCATTTACCACTTTATTTTAGAGAACCATGAGATGTTGATAGATTAATTGTGCATTATTTAGATTAGTTTGCTTTGAATAGTGTAAATTCTCTTTAAATCTTGTTATTTCATGAAGGTGTAAATCACTCACACACAAATGGCGCCCACCGTGGGGCCCTAGGCCTCAAATTTATCAAAATTTCTACGTTATTTGCAAAATTTAGGCTAGAATTGCATGATTTTGCTCACTGTTTGCAGGTTACAGGAAATAAATCACGCCTACCAGTAAAGAAATCATGCCTACAGTAAAGAGATGTTGCTCGTGCAAATTTAGATGTCGCCTGGAGTCTGAACGCTCACGCTTCTTAACAGCAGAATCACGCTTCTGGATAAAGAAATCACGCCTGCGGACATTAAATTCTCGCCTCACGCACAAGCACCTGATGCCTTTGCCTATTTAGATGTCGCCTACAAAGAATTAAAAGCCGCGACCGAGGAATGAGTTCACGCCTGGTGTAAAGGGATTTTCCTGCATTTTGCTTTTAATTTGTCGCTTTCAGTTAATTAAATGTCGCTTCTCTGAGTTAATTTGTCGCTTGAAATAAATAATTCACGTGTTTGTTTAATTTGATATCGCACTTAATTACTTTAATCTCGCTTGAGCCCCTTTTGGTGACGCTCGCGGTTAAAGTAATTACATCTTTATTAAATTAGATCTCGCCTTTAGCAAAAGAAATGTCGCCTGGTTTAGCATTGATATTGTATCAGAGTATTTACTGTTGTCGCATGTATTAAAGATTTCACGCGTTTGCAAAATTTAATATCGCACTTGTCTATTTTAATCTTGTTTGAGCCCCTTTTGGTGACGCTCGCGGTTAAAGTAGTCACATCTTTGTTAAATTTAATCTCGCCTGTAGTCTGGATGATGTCGCCTGACTGTATTTTCTCTATTTTGTCAAAATAAGGACTGTATGCTAACTTCACTGTCATTTTTTTTTGTCTCAGGTACATGCTCTGTCACAGAAAAGTGCTCAAAATTTTTTTTTTCTTTTTTGCATGCAAAAAAAAAACAAAAAAGGACGTCCTATTAGAGTATACCTTGCACTTTTGGATTTAATTTGCAAATATTTGAGTTCAAAATACATCAAGAGCATAATCAATTTGATCATTTTAAGCTTTTTGATTTTGGTTTCCCCTCACTTTGTATGAATTTGTGTTGACTAACTTGTTGGTGGAGGGAACGTTTTGCTAAGGTAAGGGAAGGATTTGGAGAGAAAATGAAAATTTACTACTTAAAAATGCACCTAGCCTTTGCTAGCATCGTTTGAGGTATTTCTCTCATCAAGCTTGCAAAACTTCCCTTAAATTGTGGCATTTTCAAAGTTCAAAACATAGTTTAATCATTAAGAGGAAAGAACAAACATTTTAATTCTAAGAACCCCTTTGTCACGGGGTTGAAAAAGAACCAAATTGATTGTGAGTGTTTGGGATAAGGGAAAAGCAATAGGGATATGCTCTTCACTCTTTGAGTGAATCAAATTCCCAAACTTGCTCTACCAAATCCACTTTTCATGCTTTCAAATGAACATGTTTAAAACTTAGTGGGCTCGCCTCCCGAGATTGCCTTAAAAGGGCCGGTGAGAGGGACAGCCCAAAGTGGGATACACTTACTTTTGTTGTGAGAATCTAACCCACTATAAAATGAAACGCGTGTATCCTTAATGGGGTACATGACAAAAAGGATTTTAGCTCTTTCGAACTTCCTCTAGTAGTCCTAACGGATTGCGCAAAATCGTGCTTCGGTGCGTGTGGGAAGCCCCTTAACATACTTGGGGGATGAAAGGCTAAGATCTATTTTGAACGGAAAACTTACTACAAAATGGTAAAAATAGCAAAAACTACCTAATAGAGCCATTTAAAAGCCAAATTTGTGCTAGGTAGCTTGCTTGGAAGTCTTTCTTGTGATCAAACCTGTGGAAACATTTGAGAATACACATTAGAATGATCTAGGGATATGGTGAATTATTGATGTGTGTGTGTTGAGATTGTCTTCAACTTTTCAAACAAGAAGTTCTAAAGTACTTGATCAAAATACAATTAAAATTTTTAAATCTTAAAAAATTGATCAATACCATTTACCCATTCCAAACCAACCCAACCGGATTGAAATTAAAGAAGGAAGGATTGATCCATAATGATGAGCCTATTTGAGAAACAAATCAATCCTATTATGGAGCATAATTATCAAAGTCAAGATCAAGATCTCCATAGGAATCAAAGTGAGGAGGTGTCTGAAGATGACGTTGTTGAAGCATCCCAAAGTCTCGTGTTTCTGGAAATAATGGAATTACTTTTGAAGTGGGATAAAGACACATATTTTCTAGCTTTCACTCAAGCAGGAGCTAAACTTCCTTATAATTATGACACATCAACCTTGAGAAAGAATGAGGAAAACCAAAGAGATACATCATATAAAATTCCATTCTTAATATCAAGCTATTCTTTTCAAAGTGATGAGGTGTCTAAAGATGATGTTGTGAGAGCATCCCAAGATCCCGTGTTTATAGAAATAATGGAACAAATTTTGGACTGGGATAAAGAAGCATATATCCTAACTTTAGCTCAAGCAGGAGCTAAGCTTCCTCGTAATTTTGACACATCAACTTTAAGAAAGGATGAAGAAAAGCAAAAAGATACTTTATCTAAAGAGCCATCATTAAGATCAATTTGGCCATTCCTTTATGATGATGGGTCATCCATATCTTCATCCTCCTCACAAAAGGAAGCATTTAAGAGTGATAAAGTTATCTCAGATCAAAGGAAATTGCATAATCAACCTATTGGTGATCAAGATAATAAAGAATATGGAGTGAAAAATACCGCTCTCAAGCAAGATCTAATTCAAAAACCTCCATATAGCAAGAGTAATCCATTCATCCTTTGTCCATCTCCTAACAAGGTTTCTCCCTGGATGACTTGTACACCTTTCATCCTTCATCCATTTCCCGAACCTCTATCTAGCAAAGACCCTCCCATAACTAGCATTCCTTTCATTTTTTCTTCATCTCCCAAAGCTCCACAATTATCCAAAATTCCTCCATCAAAGAATGAGCCTAAGGATGACACTTTTCCCATTAACTATGTCTACCCTCAAGGGCTACCTCTAAAAGAAACCCAAGCTAACTTACATCTTGCTGCAGATTGTTTCCATGCTTCAAAGATCTTAGAACCCAAAGCTTCATGTGCCTCAATGCCTATTATACCTATTCATGAGGATCCTACACCATTCTTCCAAACATTCCCCACACATATCCAAACATCTACCTTATCCTTAGAAGTGGCTCCATGTCAAGAGGATAATCTAAAAAGAAAAGAAACAAATATTGATAAAGATCAAGATCAAGATTATATACAAACCCCTCCCATATTTGATGAAGGTCCCATATCCCTTGAACCTTGTGATGATCCCCTTGCATCCTTTCATGTCTTTCAAGATGATATCCTTCCATTCCAAGAACAAAGTACCCTTCCAAGTTCCATATTTTCTCCATTTCCCAAGCAAGATCAAGATATCCCTTCCATAACTTCCAATGAGCATATTGAAAATCAAGAGCAAAATACCTTCGCTACACAATTCAAAGATCCTTGTCAAGATCAAAGCATCCCATCATTTCCTTGTCATATTCCTCCATGTTCACCTCAAGAAAACATCATTCTTCCAAATCCCTTGCATGATAATGAATCCCTTCAAGCTTCAGTTGATCCTATCAAATGTGTTCCTATCAAAGCTACTCATGAGCCTATTAGTATAAAGATAAATCTTAAAGATAAGAATGTTGGCGATGGAGCTCCTTCCAAAGATATTGATATCCCTTTCACACCTTATATCCCTCCATTCAAATACAACCACATACCTCCACTATCCTCCAAATCCATTTTGGGTTCCTATGTCCCAAAACAAAAGTCTTCATCCCTTCCATCCATATTAGGTCCATATATTCCCCCATCAACCATTCCTATCATCCCTAGCTGTCCATTCACTTACCCTACCATGTATCAAGATCAACAAAGACACACATACTTGAAGAATGTCCAAACACCAATCCATATGAACCATCCATATTATTCCTATTCATCCATAATTCCTAAGTCTTTTGGAAGCAATGTTGATGTGCAACATAAAAATCATAAATCCAAGAATCCAAATGTGCATAAAAATCACAATGTCCCATCTAATCGACATGTGAATGAAAAGAAAAATGAAATATCCAAAAGGCCACAAAGTTCCATCAAGCAAAAAGAAAAAAAAAAAATGTGGGTTCCTAAATCCCTCATTGAAGAAATGCATTCAAAAGCATTCCAAAAGGAAGAAAAATCAAAGAATATGTGGATTCCCAAGTCATTGTTGAAAGACTTGCACACAAAAGAAGAATCAAAATTGACATTCAAGCTTCCAAAGACTTCCATTCCATCTCCTTCCAAACATCCTTCATCTTCTTACATCCCAAAATCCACTACCTCAAAAAGATCCTTACCTCCGTCATCTATCATTCCTCCATCATTCCACCACTCTTCAAAGTGTGTGTCAAAGTTGATCTTGCCAACATTTCCATCTTCAACATACCTTCTTCTTATCCTCACATTCATTTTCCAATGCATACTTTCCATCCTTCCATCCCTCTTATCAATACCTTTGAGCATCCTAGTCATACCCATGGTTTATTATAGCATATCTTTCAGAGGAGCATTGTCCAAAGATTCTAATGTTGGGAAAATATTGAAAAATACAAAAAAAGAAAAAAATAAAGAAAAAAAGAAAAAAATGAAAAAAGAGAAAAAGTGCCTTGGTGAAAACCTAGCAATAGGCACCTTGGTAGCAAAAATAAAAAGAAATAAATCTAGGGTGAAAACCACTTTTTGTGGCGCCTTAGACAAGTACCATGATGAAAACCTAGCAAACAGGCGTCATGCGTAATTCTTCCTTCTTGCACTCTACACTTGGGGGCAAAGTTTCATCCATGCCATCTTCCATCTTCCTATCATTTACCTCACTTTCATCCATATTTCCATCTATCACCTTCATCTTGACAAGGTTGAACACATCCATGAGCATTGAGTATCTTAACATCCGTTATCCTTTCCATCAGCTTATGTACTTGTTGCATCCATGTTACCCTATCATGATCTTGCTTATCCCAAATTCACCTTCATTATTCCTTGATAGCTTTTTCATAATCCCAAAACATCCCTTCATAGCCTCCATCACTCCTTTATCATGATTGTGTTATCTTATACACATCTTACCCAAATTGACCCTTGGTCTTGATCAAGATGAACTTTAAAAAAAAAAATTGTTATCAAAACTTCTTGACATGTCCACTCTTTTGGATCACTCCTTTTCATGGCAGCAAATCATTATCCTATACACTATCTAGCCCTGCACAATTGACTTTCATGGCTTATCCAAAAACATGCTTCACATTGCTATATCATTTTGTCCTTAGCTTGGGTACTCTTGAGGAGATAGTCCTATGGGTCACATTCGCATACTTCTTCCATCATAGCCTTTCCATCTCTAATCCATCAGCTTGCAAATCCATCTTTCATGTCCTATATCTTGCTAGACATTGGGGGCAAACCAATGTGATCTTGTTTGAGAGCTGGTAAAAAGGAAAGCATAAAGTGCTTTTGAGATGCATCTTGCATAAACCGAGCTTCGGCAATATTTTGAAAGTTTGTCCAAGTCCAACATTTTTTCTATCCAACTGGGGCATTTGATCTTAATCAGCGGATTTCAACAAACATGCATGAATTCACATGAGGCAAGGCATTAACTTCAAATGGATTCAAAAGTGCAATATTTAGTCACATCAGAGAGGGAATTATCAAAGTTTCAGAAGAGAGAAGAAGATTTTCGTGAACCTTTGATGGATATCATTGTTCATAAACCAAGAATTCAATTAGCACAACTTGATCCATGAGCCTTCATTGACTTTATTATTCGGGATTAAAAATTGACAAAACACTTTAAAAAGATCAGAATGCTTGGAAATACTTTTTGAAAATCATGAAACAATGCAAAACACTTGAAGCTTTCTTTTGATGATCTTTACTTACATTGATTTTATCACATCTTTTTAGCTAATCGATGATGTTTTGACTAGATTGGCGATGATGGAGACATGATATTTTTCTTACCTTTGAGTGACTATCTTGAGGGATATCCAACAACTTCTATGAATTCATCTAACGACAAGGTCATCAAAGAACCATCGAGGACTTTCATATACGGTGGAAGGTTGACCTTGGCTTTTTTATGCAACATTGAATTCATTGAAACTGGTATTCATACTCTCATAGTTGGTTTATTCGACTAGTGTGGGTTGTACTAGTTCAAAAAGGAGGTTACCAAATGCGATAAAAAGTGGTATTCATATCATCATGTCAGTGGGCAGTGGTGATTGTACTTGCTTTCCGGTCCCAAAGTGCTCAATGATGAAAATATATCTTCAAGGCATTTATTTGCTAAAAGCTAGTGACACTTAGCTGCATTGCATTGCATTATCATGGAAGGTTAATTGCATTATCATGTTAGATTAATTTCATGTGCATTTGTTTGTAGTATTTTTCCAAGGGAAAAGGGGGGTCATTCAATTGAAATCTTGATCAATCATAAAATGGGTCATTCAATCAAGAATCAAGGAAAGTCCATAAATCAAATAAGTGTCCATAATATCAAAGATCCATGAGGTCTTGTCTAATCAAAGATACACTGTCATCAAAGTGATACATCCAAGTCCTGATCAATAACTGAAATATCATGATACCATATCAACAAACTGAAAGAGCTCCATAATCAATCATCTCAATAACCTATACTCTAGCTGGGTCAAACCCATGACTTAAATCCAAATATCCAAGAAGCTAAGGTCCGTATATATATCATTTACGAAAATGTGCCTGTTTCACAAATCAAGGGAATCATATCAGTATTCTATATCAATGAATCATCTTACGTCAATCAATCCTATCAAAGTATCAAGCAATCACACCCAGTACCATCATTCATGTCTCTGTGTCCTGAGAATGAATCAACAGTATCAAATCATATTGGTTTTCACACTGATTGATTTATCCTATCAAAACTATCCTATGAGATTGACAAATCACATTCATTGGTACCATTATCCTGTTATCCTAATCACTTGTTTTGCTTAACTACAATAGACCTATCTATCTTGGATGTGCAAAATTTTTGAGTCATGGCATATCATTAATATTTTTATCAGAAATAAAAACATATTCCAACTACTTCAAAATCTTTCAAATCAAGGACTCAATATGTTTTATTTCTGAGGGGGCATCAGAGTATCAAATGGGCATCACATCAAAAAAATTTATCAGTGGGGCATATCATATCGTATCATATCATATCATATCATATCATAGCAGTATCATATCAAGTTTCATATCAGGAGGCAAATCAATGGCATATCAGTTTCATATCAAATCTATCAACATATCAGCAATCAATCAACCCAAGACCTTTATCAGTGAACCCAGGACCTTTATCAGTGAACCCAGGACCCATATCAGATTAGTATCATATCAGAGGTATCAGAATCATATCAGCACCATCATCATTAGGAAGTACATCAATCAGAACGATTAGAGGCATATCAGAACCAGGACCTGAATCAGATCATCATACTAAGGGAATCTTTGAATCGGTGTTCTTCGCACATCGACTCAAAGAGGGGCATTTGTAGACATGGAAAATTGGCAAAGGCTTAATTCAATCAGAAAGGTGCACCAAATCATCAAAATAGCACTAAAAATCAATAAATGGAACAAAGGCAATTCAAATCAAAGGAAAATTCAATTAAATGATTAAATGATTAAATAAAGCTTGAAAAGGGGAAAAACACTACGAAATTGATTAAATTCAATTAATGACATAGTTGTTGAAAGCAAAAATCAAAATGAACCTCTTACCCTTCATGGCTAAATTTAATTACTTTAATTAATTAATAAAATATGAAATTCTCTCAACAAAGGAAAAAGGAGACAAAATGGACACAAATCACTCACTTTTGTTGAAATGGTCCAGCCTTTTGAAACCATTTAAATGTTTGTCCCCCAATTTAGGGACAAAGCAAAGCCAATTGACCTTACCCAAGCATAACCATGGTTATCTCACTCTACCCCCTACCCTTGGGAAAATCTTATAAATAGAAGGCATTTTGAGGCATTATTCAATCCACTCCATATCTTTGAATTGCAGCAAAGCTCTGTCAATTTGCATCCATATCACTCACTTATCATTTGTCATTGCTAATTAGCTTAAATTGCATTGATCATAGTAGATTGTTCATCAAATAGAGCTAGAATTTGATAGAATAGATCTAAATTTGCATATCATATAGCTTAATTCTCATCTTTAGAGTGTCACTAGTGAGGATCATAGCTGAGAGCCTCATTTACCACTTTATTTTAGAGAACCATGAGATGTTGATAGATTAATTGTGCATTATTTAGATTAGTTTGCTTTGAATAGTGTAAATTCTCTTTAAATCTTGTTATTTCATGAAGGTGTAAATCACTCACACACAGTTCCATAACAAGATAGTTGAAATTCATGGTTTTGGAAGAGGAGGAATCAAGCATGGAAGTGATAGAAGGGATGAATAGAAGAAGGTAGACTAGATAATAAGAGGAAAAGAATCAAGAAAACATGAAGAGTTTATGAAGAAGAGGAAGAGCATGAAGGAAGAAGAGAAAGGATGAAAATGGGAGACTAGGAAGACATGGGAGATGTGGAAGAAATAAAACTAAGAGTCATTTGGTGCAACTTGATACCATTTAAGTTCATTTGGATATTGAGAAATATGTCATAGCACTTTTGGGGAGATCTTTGAAGTTTTTATCACTTGGGAATTCAAATTTGTTTGTTTAACATGACCAACTAGATGTATTAACATATTCTTATCATTAATCAAACACACAAAATTCCAATCAGGGAGTTCAAGAAAATAATTGTCTTCAAACAATGAGCAAGGGACAAAGCAACCTTGTGCATGAACAAGAATAGTGATGTAGTATTCTACTCCCTAAAGATGCTATTTGTGTATGTTCTCAAAATGTTTTTCAGTCACACATAGTCCTAGAAAGAAAATTTTGGTTGCACTATGATTCGTAGTAATGGTCAACTCTATAACTTTTTCAATTTCAAGAGGCTGAACTCTAATCCAGGTGCACCGAGTTTTGACACATTCTGATAATTTAATCAATTGGAGATAATGAGGAGATCTGACAGCCCAACAAGAAACTACACCCATGGAGATTTCTTCCACAATGACATTTATATAGCAGTTGTTGCTACCATGATGAAAATGGCTATTACCGCTTGAGGTTCCATCCATGTGGTTTACCCAATAAAAGGAGTGTTCACTACAATTAACCCTCTCTAAAAAGGTGACTCACAAAGAGGACCACATGGGGACCTAGTTTAGATTCAAGGATTTGAGTTTCTAATACTACCCAAAAAGGGAGTAGAGAATAATCCTCTAGCCTCTTCACTTCACCCAAACATAGAAATAAAATTCATTGACACACTAAGATTGAAACCACCTCACCAAGGTTCATGATGTCAACAACAATGTCTATAAAGCTCTCTAGGTGGGTCAAAAAGAGAACGTACTGATCAAAGTTGAGGACTAAACCAAGTAAGACCATGAGAAAATAACAACTTCCTTCCCTACCTACAAGGGGTTCTATCATCAAGAAGAGCTTCGCAAGAAGCCCACTCTCTCAAGAACACCAAAAATAGTGTTCATAGGGCATATTTACTATGTGAAACATATATGCAAGAAAGCAAATCTAAATTCATTGTCTCCTTTATAGCAAAATTGAAGTGTGATCTATGAAATCAATAAACACTCAAGCTAAACATATGAGAGATTCATTTTATTCCTAAAATCCAAATGTTATAGAGATTCAAAAAATTACCTCAAGTCCAAAGCAATGCGCTTAGTAGATATTTGTTGAGCTTTTTTTTTTGTGCAAGCAAGCCACGAACTCTCCAACAAGCAAACAAGCAAACAAGATATGCAATGTATATCTAACTTATGCAAACCCTAGGGTTAGATCTAAAAATCAATTATTAGGATCAATAATAGCCAGCAAATAATCTAAATGACAACTCATATCATGCATTGAACCATGTAAAATAAGTGCATACTCATCCCAAAATTTTATTTTTTTTGCATTTGACCTAGTCAACAAGATCTAATTTTTTTGATATGATTTCGGCCACAAAAATAGAAATGAAAAACAGAGACCCCTGGTGAAAAAAAGAGAGCTTCCCAAAAATGTAAAAATTTTAGAAAAATCCCTTCATTTGTGCCTTAGAGACACATTTAACCAAAATAGACTAGTTTTTGTAAATTGACTATTTGAGCAATGATATTGCATCCAAATTTAAAACAAAAAATGGACCCCCTATAGAATTTAAATACCTTTCCAAAAATGTAAAATTTTTGAAAAATATGCTAATTTGCACTGAAAATTAATTTTTTATAAAAAATAAAGAAAAAATTATAAAATTTTTAAAATACCTCACAAAATTTGAAATTTTTTACTAAAGCTTCTTTGATATGTCACCAACCTGCAAACAAAATTTTAGACCAAAAAACTAAGCCGTTTGGGAGATATGACCAAATCTTTGAAAATCTAGAGTTTTAGTCTCAAAGCAAATCTGCACAAGGGGGTTAGCTCCAAAAAATAACCAAAACAAGCATGTAAAGGTGGATTGCCCCACGATGGGTGCAAAAAATATGTGCTAAAATGTTGACACACTTCTATGAGTCATTAAATCCAAGATTCCTCAAGAATGAAATCTCAAATGGCAACTTATAGCTCTCTATTCATGGAGTGCAAGGGTCTATAATGGAGGCCCTCAGATTAGACCTAGTTTGTGCCCATGCAAATACACCATAAAATGAGAGATTCAAAAAGGAAAAGAAAGAATGCTAGTCTCCATGATCATCAAATATGTATGCAAATGAAAATGAAAGCTATTCTATATGATAACAATGCATGAAAGCAAACTAATCTATGAAAGGAAATGCTTATGCAAGATTATTCTATGAAAGAAAATATGAATCTAATCTAATATGCAAGTGAAAGAGTAATATAAGTGGATTTCCATGGAGGCATGAGAGAAGAAGACAAGAAAAGAGAAGTTGCAATGTTCAAGCTCAAGTGCTCAAATTCTCCTCCAAAATCGCTCTCCACACTTGCATAACAATAACATAAATCTTGATCTCTAAAATATCCATGCATGAATGAGAAGGAGAGGGCTCTTTATAAAAGATTTATAAATGAATGGATGGTCAAGATTAAGAGGCAAAAAGAAATGAGCAATGATGGAGATTAAATCTTGGTTGATCCATGTGCTCAAGATTCTAAAGAGGCAAAATCAATGGACATGGTTAAGAGGAAAAAAATGTTTTGAAGAGATTAAGAGGCAAAAGGATATTCCACTCATCTTGAAAAGTGTGCATTCAATATGTAGACAAAAAATCTTTTTATTTTATTATTTATTTATTATTTTTAGAAAAGTGGTCTCCATTATTTAATTAAAAGATTTTTATTTATTTAAAAGAGATTTGTTCTTTTAATTAAATGTGGCTTAGGATAAAGTGATTTTATTATTTAATTAAAAGATTTTTTTATTTAATTAAAAGGAAGCATGTTCTTTTAATTAAATAAAATTTAGGATAAAATGATCAAACCTTAAGAAATATTAAAATAATTGAATTAATTATGATTTGATCAAGAAAATTGATTTGAATTGAAAATATTGCAAGACATTGATTCAGGAAATGATAAATTGATGAATGGGGGCCCAAAGTCTAGGTGACCATTTTAGGGTCCATATAGTTAGGAGTCTTTTATAAATAACCCTATTAGGGGTGAGGACACACTATTTGAGAGCACACTGCTCAAATGGTGAAGGCTGTAACCTTCTGCATAGCAGATACACACTATATCTGGATCTTGTGAACTGAAAAGTAGACCTACTATCTTGATCAGTTCCAATGAGTAGCATACACTCTCTACTTCTTCACATAGATCTTCAATTGATGATTGACTACCTTACTATATTCACATCGTCTGCTCTGCTCTATCAACCACACTTTAGAAATGACAATTGACTGGCTATAAGTATCTTCCTCCAAATGATATCACCAAGTTAGCCTATTAGAACCTTCATGAAATCATATTAGAGAACCAATATAACTCTCTAACAACATCTCCAATGGCTATACTAAGCACATAACACAAAAAAGAACCGCCCAACCCAATATGAGTAGACGCGTCACTTCACACAGTCGGCTCCATTAATTTAACTGAAACTTTCTTCTCAAGATGAATTGCGTTATGTGCTCTTAACCAAACATTCTTAACTCATCAAAAAAAATTAAACCGAACACACATACCAAAATGATAGGTGCAACTACTAAAATAATATAAACACTGTCGGCTCCATCAGACAATCTTAGGAAACTATAACTGGCAAATAGAAACATCATAACTCAACTTGTACTACACAAATAACTTTGCATCCATGAACATAGCTCCACAAACATATCTACAATGCAAATATAGACACAACAGGCTCCAACATAATCATATTGAGAATCTCATACAGATTTTTGCTTGTAACTCTATCAGGAACACTGCTGATATAAACAGTTGCACAACTACTTGTACTCATAATCAGCCTTTGCATTTATGATATCATACTGATAACATATCCATACAACATATGCTCAAGGCTCACTGCATACAACTACCACGCATACTTCTTACCATATGTTGTCATCAATGACAAACATATAGTCAACACTAGCTTGCTAGAAAATCTTCAACAATACTGCAGTGTTAATTGCTTTTGTCTAGTACATTTTTGTAACATTTTTCTCAATCATCACGGTTCTAGCACAATCAACAATTGATCGATTCCTTCTTTCAGCAATTCCATTCTTCTATGGTGTTCTTGGTGCATAAACTTGCCCTTTTATTCCATGCTCATTACAGTAGTTAGTGAATTCATCAGAAATAAAATCACCTCCTCTATCAGACCTTAAGCATTTCAATACTTTCCCGATTTCTTTTTCAACTTTAGCCTTATACCATTTGAATAATTTGAATGCCTCAGATTTTTTTTTTAAGAACATAATAGTCATCAATCTAATATAGTCATCAACAAACAAAATAAAGTATCTATCACTATAGAAGCTTTCAGTTCTCATAGGACCACATAAGTCAGTGTGAACCAATTCCAAAATTCCTTTAGATGAATAGTCCTTACTTTTAAAACTAGATTTTGTCATCTTTCCTTTCTGACATTGATGACACATAACATGATCAGGTTTTGCAAGTTTATGAAATCCCTTAACTTTTCTCTTTCTACTGATCTTAATCATGTTATCAAAATTTACATGACATAACGTCAAATGCCATAACCATGCATCTTCATTTTTCACCAATAAACAAGAAATCTCAACATTGTCAAGATAAAATATATTACCTTTTGATTGTCCTCTAGTGCCAACAAGTGTTCCATTTTTATCATAGATTTTCACCTTCTTCCTCTCAAATGCAACTCGATGACCTGAGTTATTCAGCTATGCTACACTCAACAAATTGTAGTTAAGTCCTTTTACCCAGTATGCATTATCACATTTAATTCTATCATTCAACAAGATTGATCCTTTTCCTTTTACCATACATGGTGTATCATTTCCCATTGTTACTGATTCTCCATTATAATTCTCAAGATTTTCAAACCTATCTTTAGCGCCAGTGATGTGATGTATACAACCACTATCTATGATCCAAGTATCATTCTTACTAACTTTAGAGATAAGTGTTATTTCTACATACCTTTCCTCTTCTTTTGAATCATCTTTCATTGCAACAAATACTACCTCAACATTTGTTGGAAACAATTGTCTGAAGAAAATTGCTACTCAAATTATGTATTGTCTTTGATGTCACATAATGTCATAGTCTGCAACAATCAGTACCTACCGAGCTCAGTCGGTCTGCCTGGCATTAAAATTGGTGTTTACCGAGTTCACTCGGTTATCAAAGAAAAATTAGCATTTACCGAGTTCACTCAGTTGTCAAAGAAAAGTTAGCATTTACCGAGTTCACTCGGTTATCAAAAAAAAAGGATTATCAGTGTTTACTGAGTTCTCTCGGTCTCCAAAAGATTGTAGAAAATTTCATTATGGTCACCGAGCACTGTCAGCCCTTGAAGGATCTTTGCAAATAAAGTTTTTTTAATTCAGCCGACTGTTATACTAAGTAATGCCGATTTGACAAATCTAAAATCATATAAATAAAAGGTGAAGTGTGAAAAACAAAGAAGAGATATAGAAGAAGATATATAGAAGAAAGATAGGAAATGTGTGTGCGAAATTGTGAAGGATGACCAGATATCCTTGAGGAGTAGCAGAGATATATTCGATCAGGAAGGATCTCACTTATACAGAACATAGATCTGTAATCACCAAGGCAGTTGCATTATTATACAGGTCATTTTCATTTTTACCTTTTTATCATTGTAATAGTGAATTCTAAATCTCTTAACCGAGTTGGTTTAACAACCATATTGTAAATCCTCTAACAAGGTGACAATTCCATTGAATTGTTCTCAAGACCTCTTACCAGGCCACTCCTAGCAGGGTGATTAAATCCTCTAACAAGGTCACACCTAACAGTGTGTTTTGTAACCTTTTACCGGGTTGGCTTCTAACCGAGCATCACTTTAGAAAAGTGAAAATCAGTATCTAGATACATTGGTGGTTTTTCCCATATTGGGTTTCCATGTTAAATCCTATGTCTCTTGTGTTCTTAATAGTTATCTTAATCATATACAAGTGGTGATGAATATCTAAAAATAATTTTACTAATACTCTCTGCATCTACCAAGTTACTGCAATCTATTTACCGAGTGTTAAACAGATAATATTCATTAAGATATCCTAAGGGATCTGGAAAGAAATAATAGTGAAGTGTTTTATGGTTAACTAATTCACCCCCCCCCTCTCAGTCACTTCATCCATATTCCATCAATTGGTATCAGAGCTTTTGGTGCTTGCAGGAAGGGTTTCAAGGACCTAAGCTAAAGATCAGGATGTCTTACAAGAGAGAAATTCCAAAGCTCAATAGAGATAACTTTTCATCATGGCAAGGTCTCATGAGGCTTCATCTGGCTTCCATTGGTGATTCAGGATGCAAATACATTGATGAAGAATACACAGTTCCTACTGGCGGATTAACTGTTGAAGACATTGCAGAGAAAAAGAGTCATAACACCATGATGATAGACATTGCATTAGCTCTCAGCTATGAAGAATTTGATGAAATTAAAGAATGCACTACTGCATATGAAATGTGGATCAAACTGAAGAAAATATATGGTGGTGATGCAAATGTGAAAAGAGCCAAAGCAAAAAGCCTAAGAGGACAGTTTGACAAGATGAATATGAAAGAAGATGAAAACATTGCAAAATATGTTGAAAGGATCAAAGCAAGTGTTAGTGCAATTAGAGCTTCTGGAGGAACAATCACTGATGAAACTGTTATAAGAAAGGTACTCAGAACATTACTCCCTATCTATGCAATAAGAGTATCAGCTATTCAAGAAAAAAGATGTGAAGCAAACCACAATATAACTTTGGATGCTTTAGTTGGAAGATTGACAGCCTTTGAATTAGACAACTATGACAACTATGTTCCAATTTCCAAAAATATTGAGTCAGCATTTGAGGCCAAGGTTTCACTAAGGAAGAACAAGAAAATAAAAGAAGTTCAGTCAGAAAGTGAAGAAGTATCAGAAGAAAGTTCTGATAGTGATCTTGAAATTGTAGAAGCACTACTTGCAAAGAAGTACTCTAAAGGGAAAGGTAAATATAAAGGTAAAACTCCTTTAATCTATTTTTCATGTGAAGAAATTGGACATATTGCAGCTAGGTGCCCAAACAAGTAGGCCAAGGAAGAGAAGAGAGGTCACAAGTACTATGGCAAAAAGAATTTCAAATCATTCAAGGATAAAGGTAAGAAAACATGTTTTATGGCTAAAGATTCTGATGATAGTGAAGAAGAAATTGTCTTTATTGCTATAAAAGATGAATCTGATGATGATGAAGATAAGATGGAACTTATTTCTCATATAAGCAAAGATGATATATGGATAATAGACAGTGGATGTTCACATCACATGACTAGTGACAAGACAAAATTTGAATACCTAGAAGACTGTGATAGTGGCAATGTAAGATTTGGAAACAATGAACCTTGTTGTATAAAAGGAAAAGGAAGAATCTCATTAACCAAAGAACTCATATGTGATAATGCTTATTGGGTTGAAGGACTAAAACATAATCTTCTAAGTGTAGCATAGCTAATCAACATTGGTTTCAAGGTTGAATTCATGAATAGTCAAGCAAGACTGCTGGATGGAAAAGGAAAACTCATTGGATCAGGTAAACAAACAAAAGGTAACTTATTTTATCTTGATCTCAGTGAATATTCATGTTTTATTGCTCAAATTGAAGAAATTTGGCTATGGCACAAAAGGTTATGTCATGTGAATTTTGATAACATGATGAAAATAAGCAAATTCAAGAAGGTAAGAGACATTCCTACTTTGAAGAAACCTGATATTGGTCTATGTAAGAATTGTCAGATTGGCAAAATGAGTAAGACTATTTTTAAGAGTAAGAACTATCAGTCTAAAGAGATTTTGGAAATTGTGCATACTGATTTATGTGGACCTATTGGAATAGAAAGCTATACTAGAGATAAATTCTTTATTCTTTTCGTTGATGATTATTCTAGAATGATGACTGTTATGTATTTGAGAGAAAAGTCAGAAGCATTTGAAAAGTTCAAATGGTACTTGGCAAGAGTGGAAAAGGAAACAGGGAAAAGATTGAAATGCTTAAGATCAGACAGAGGTGGTGAATTCATCTCCCATGAATTTAACAACTTTTGCATTGAAAGAGGAATCAAAAGATAGGTATCAGCTCCTAGAACTCCTGAGCAGAATGGAATAGCTAAAAGAAGAAATAGATCTATTATGGATTGTGCAAGGACTCTAATGATAGAAAAGAACATCGCCATAAAGTACTGGAAGGAAGCTATCAGCACTGCAGTTCATACCTTGAACCGAGTACAATTGAAGAAAGACACATTCAAAACTCCTTATGAGTTATGGTATGGCTATAAACCCAATGTAAGTTACATGAAAGTATTTAGTAGCAAGTGTTATATCTTAAAAGAATCTAGAAGAAATAAATTTGATGTGAAAAGTGATGAAGGAATATTCCTAGGATATTCTAGCAAAAGTAAGGCATACAAATGTTTGAACTTGTCTACTCACAAAGTCATAGAAAGTATACATGTAAAATTTGATGAGTTTGTAGAAAAGACTAAAGAAGAAAGCAAAAGGGAACCTAAAAACTACAGGAGATTCATTTACATTGAACCTGAAACATTGCTAGACATAACTATCAATAAGGAAACTATATCTACCGAGCCTAGCATAGTAACCGAGTCATAGGAAGAAGTTCAAACTGAGTCACAGGAAGAAGTTCAAACCAAGTCATAGGAAGAAATTCAAACCGAGTCTCAGCCTGAAGTTACCGAGCAAATATCTACCGAGCCAGAGCAACCTGAAGAAGAGATCCTAGAAGACAACAACATGACTCATTCAAAAAGCAAGGAACCTATACTAGCCAAATATGTCAGAAGGCATCATACACTAGATCAAATTATTGGAAACAAATCAGATGGTACTATGACAAGAAGTAAGCTAAAAGGTACATGTCTGCTTACTGATTTTGAACCTAGAAATATCAAAGATGCATTGAAAAATGAAAGTTGGATTGAAGCAATGAATGAAGAATTAGAACAAATACAAAAGAACAAAACATGGACTCTTGTACCTAGACCTAAAGATAAGAATGTAATTGGAACAAAATGGGTATTCAGGAATAAGCTGAATGAAGATGGTCAAGTATCTAGAAACAAAGCTACCTTGGTATGTAAAGGTTATTCTCAAGAAGAAGGTATAGATTATGGTGAAACTTTTGCTCCTGTTGCAAGATTAGAAGGTGTAAGAACTCTACTTGCTTATGCAGCACATAAAGGATTTAAGGTATATCAGATGGATATAAAATCTACATTTCTCAATGGAATTCTTGATGAAGAAGTCTACATTGAGCAACCTGAAGGTTTTGTTGATCCAGATAAAAAGGACATGGTCTGCAAGTTACACAAAGCATTGTATGGTTTGAAACAAGCTCCTAAAGCATGGTATGAAAGACTCCATAACTATCTGATTTAGATTAATTTCAAAAGAGAAAATGATAACAACAATCTATATATTAAAGAAGGACCGGATGACAAAATTGTATTGGTAGAAATATTTGTAGATGATACTATATTTACAGGGAATGATGATCAGTGCAAAGAATTTTCAGAGCAAATGAACAAAGAATTTGAAATGTCTATGTTTGGTTTAATAAAATTCTTTGTTGGTCTTCAAATTCAGCAAAGCAAGAATGGTATATACATTACTCAATCTAAATACATTAAGGAAATACTTAAGAAGTTTGGTATGGAAGATTCAAAACCAGTTGGTACACCCATGTGTACTGGATTGAAACTTACCAAAAATGATGATTCAAAAGAAGTAGATCAGACCTTATACCAATCTATGATTGGAAAATTGCAGTATGTAGTACATACAAGACCTGATATTGCCTTAGCAGTCGGTATAGTAGCAAGATTCTCAGCAAAACCTAAGGAAAATCATATGATGGCAATCAAAAGAATCTTAAGGTACTTAAGAGGAACTGAAGAATATGGTTTGTGGTATAAATTTGGAGGCAATCTAGACTTAAAAGTATTTACTGATGCTGATTGGGCAGGGAACATTGATGACAGAAAAAATACAAGTGGTGGAGCATTTTTTCTTGGAAAAAGACTGGTATCCTGGACCAGTAAAAAGCAAAATTGCACATCTCAATCCACAGCTGAAGCAGAATATGTTGCTGCTGTAGTAAATTGTTCAAATATTATTTGGTTTAAATAGTTATTACAAGGTATGAAGGTTGAGATCAAAGAACCAGTTGTTATATTTTGTGACAATACAAGTGCAATAAACATTTCGAAGAATCCAGTAATGCATTCCAAAACCAAGCACATTGCTATTAAATATCACTTTGTCAGAGACTTGGTGCAGGACAAGGAAATCAGATTAGAATATATTCATACAAAAGAGCAGATTGCAGACATTTTCACCAAACCATTACCCAAGGATGCATTTGTGTATCTAAGAGGTAAGTTAGGGGTCATTCCCCTATCCTAGGCTCACTAAATACAGTTTTAGTGATGCATCAACTAGAACATGATTGAAAATCAACAAGTTGATGCAGCATATTCAAGGAATCATTTCATATGAATCAGTACTTGAGGTACATTAGTTTACACCAGTAATATGTGAATTATCTTTGGCATATGTTGTCAAAGAGGGAGTGTCTTCGCTATGTCTTTGCTATTACTTCAAGAAATTTTCAATAGTTAGGAGGAAGAGTTTTTAAGAAAAAAGAAGTTTGCTGACAGAGGGAGATTTGAATCTGAACTGAGCTAATCCTTTCAAAATTTCTTATGCTATGACATATTGTGTTGCCATCAATGCCAAAGAGGGAGATTGTTGGAAATAATTGTCTGAAAAAAATTGCTACTCAAATTATGTATTGTCTTTGATGTCACACAATGTCATAGTCTGCAACAATCAGTACCTACTGAGCTCAGTCGGTCTACCTGGCATTAAAATTAGTGTTTACCGAGTTCACTCGGTTATCAAAGAAAAATCAGCATTTACCGAGTTCACTCAGTTGTCAAAGAAAAGTTAGCATTTACCGAGTTCACTCGGTTATCAAAGAAAAAAGATTATCAGTTTTTACCGAGTTCTCTCAGTCTCCAAAAGATTGTAGAAAATTTTATTATGGTCACCGAGCATTGTCGGCCCTTGAAGGATCTTTGCAAATAAAGTTTTCTTAATTCAACTAACTGTTATACTAAGTAATGCCGATTTGACAAATCTAAAATCATATAAATAAAAGGTGAAGTGTGAAAAACAAAGAAGAGATATAGAAGAAGATATATAGAAGAAAGATAGGAAATGTGTGTGCGAAATTGTGAAGGATGACTAGATATCCTTGAGGAGTAGCAGAGATATATTCGATCAGGAAGGATCTCACTTATACAGAACATAGATCTGTAATCACCAAGGCAGTTGCATTATTATACAGGTCATTTTCATTTTTACCTTTTTATCATTGTAATAGTGAATTCTAAATCTCTTAACCGAGTTGGTTTAACAACCATATTGTAAATCCTCTAACAAGGTGACAATTCCATTGAATTGTTCTCAAGACCTCTTACCAGGCCACTCCTAGCAGGGTGATTAAATCCTCTAACAAGGTCACACCTAACAGTGTGTTTTGTAACCTTTTACCGGGTTGGCTTCTAACTGGGCATCACTTCAAAAAAGTGAAAATCAGTATCTAAATACATTGGTAGTTTTTCCCATATTGGGTTTCCACGTTAAATCCTATGTCTCTTGTGTTCTTAATAGTTATCTTAATCATATACAAGTGGTGATGAATATCTAAAAATAATTTTACTAATACTCTCTGCATCTACCAAGTTACTACAATCTATTTACCGAGTGTTAAACAGATAATATTCATTAAGATATCCTAAGGGATCTGGAAAGAAATAATAGTGAAGTGTTTTATGGTTGACTGATTCACCCCCCCCCTCTCAGTCACTTCATCCATATTCCATCAACATCATCATCAGTGTCCGTGTCAGTATTAGTTTCATCATCATCATCAACAAGGTAACATGCCTTCTTACCTTTTTCTCTATAATCTTAGTTGTCTCTATTGTACTGTTAGTTTCCTCTATTATTCCAGTTGTTATTCCTTCTACCAAATTTTCCATCACCAGCTTGATCTTTATCTTCTTCTTTCCTGTTAGGACACCTAGTAGCAATATGGCCAACTTCTTTACAATTAAAACAAGCTAGAGGTAACTTTCCCTTATATCTTCCTTTACCTTTTTGTAGTCTCTAGGCCATTAGAGCTTCAAGTTCATCAAGCTCATCATCAATGTTACTATCACTTTCATTCTTTATATTATGCTTACTACTAGATTTACCAATCTTAAGAGTTGACATAAATGTAGATTCAACACTTGGTACAACACTATTATAAAAAAAATTCAGCTCAAAAGTTGTTAACTTTCCAAACAGACTATCAAGAGTAAGAGAGCTATTAGGTGCAGACCTCATTTCATGAATAATAGATATTTTGATTGCATAGACAGACAACAAGGTTCTCAGTATCTTACTTATCACAATTTCTTCATCAATAATTACTCCAGCTCCTTAGATAGCATTGAATACATCTTTGATTCGGTTTGAGTATTGTGTGATTTTTTCTCCTTCCTTCATCTTCATGTCATCAAATCAGCCTCTCAAGCTTTCAGCTCTGGCTCTCATCACATTTACATCACCACCATGAACTAGAGAAAGTTTATCCCACATCTGCTTTGCTGTAGTGCAATCTTTGAAATCTTCAAATTCAACATCAAATAGAGTAGCAACAATCTCTATCATAGTCATATTGTGTTCATGTCGGTCTTTCAATTGATCAAGAGTTAAAGGTCCAACATTTGGTTGTAAGTAGCCATTTTCCATTAAAGATATTATAGAATCTCCAATTCTAGATATGTGAAGTCTCATCTAGCTTTTCCATATATTAAAGTTGCCCTTGTTCAGCTTCGACACTTCCCTCTTATACATCTTGTGATCTTTCTTCTCAAGTCTTTAAAACTTTCTTCCAAGCAACCAATAGAGCTCTGATACCAATTGTTAGGATAACTGAGAGGGAGGGTGAATCAATTATATCAGTTATCCTACAGTCCCAAATACAAAGATGTACTTCACAAAAAAATTTAACAAAAATATGCAGCTTGGTAACATATAATTTCAATTTGTCTACTTACTTTACCGATTACTAGTGAATATCCAAATGTGATTACCGACTAAAACAATTATACAGTATGTAAAGTATGATAGCAAAAAAATCATAACAAGTAACACATAACACAATAATTTAACCTAGAAACCCTGTTAAGGGAAAAGCCACCTGGGACCGATAACCCAAAATATTTCACTCTTCAAAATTGAGCTCGGTGAAGAGACAACCCTGTTAAAAGTTACTATTGAGCATCATTTTTACATGAAGACAACGACTGGGAATTTATGCAAGAAAATTCTCCTCTTGGAAGATTGATGGAATCAATCTTAAGGTTCCTTATGGTTGGGTCTTAACCACTTGGATAGCTCAATGGAAGACAAATGTGAGTTTTTTAACAAGGAGGCCTTTGATGGTTCTTCTCTCAAGGAAAATTGTAAAACAAACTTTAGGAAACCACAATATCTCTTTTTGGATTTTCAGATTTAAGAATAAAAGCAATGTAGTCTAATTTAATCTATTAAAATGAATTGTAGATAGGGTAAGAAGCAGTAGGGTAACAAGAATGTGAAAGAAATTAATGAAAGGAAATCTAATGGACATAAACTAATACCACACCACTTTGTGAATTAAATAACCGAGAAGATGAAGAAACACACAAAATAGAGATCAGAACATATCACAATCTTCAGCTATGTAGATGCAATCATCAGTGGAATAAAACAAATACAGATGTATGATAAGCCAAAACTCATCAAATCATGAAGCCACCCTAGATGTGCATGCACACAAGACAAGTTAATCTTTAAACACCAAAGAAAAATTCTCTCAGAGATTTGTCACAACAAAGCAATGTAATACTAGCAAACACCAAACTAATGAATCACAGACTTAAAATCATCCAAAAATCAATTGGCTCTTTGAAATAAAGAATGAGCAAATCACGCATTCACAAATTTTGCATAGATAACAGAAGCATCACACCATGAATGAAGCACCAATTGTATGTATTGTATTAATGATCAAATTGACCCTCATTACATCATTTTATTACAATTTATAGAGCTGGGCTCTTATTTTCACAGCTAGGGTTTTAGTTGCATCAAAAACTTGAAAAAAAATCTAAACTAGAGATTGCATTAGTTAAACTACTTCTAAAACTTAGTTAAGCTACCCTAGCATGAAATTAAACCTTGTGCATTACAAAAATTTGATCAAATCTTGCATTAAATGTCTCTAAAATGGAGCTGGAACTCGTGCATGCTCTTGATAATCTTCATGATTCTACCCTTGATCCTTGGTTGTGACTTCTCCACATGGACTCAACTGGAAGAGATCCCAAAATCATGCAGAAATGACCCCTAAAAAGAAGCCCAGTTGACTAAAAAAATATCTATGAGATAACTAGAGTTAACTTTCAGACATGCCAAAAAATGCCCAAATCTCCATAGTTGGTCTGAAAACTCAAGTCCCAAAAAATGACTAAGTGTCAAGTCCTTTATTCCCAATTTTGAACTTCAGAATTTCAGAGGCTGAAAGTTCTCTAGGGCTGAAAGGTCAAAAAATAGGCTCTGCAAAAATGGTTAAGTATAAACAACTGCCTTTGTCTATACAAAATTTGGCTATCTCAGGACTAGCTGCTTATTGACTAGGGAGCACTTTTGGATGTGCTTTTCAAAACCTATCCATGATCTCTAGTACTTCTTCAAAGTCAGGCATCTTGACCCCTTTGAGGGTTTCTTCCTGTCTATCTCGGAAGGTGATCAATTCACTCACAAAATTCTATATTTCTTCTTCCTGAGATAGCATTTTTTGGATTTCTTCGTTCTGATAGAACATCTCTTGAAGGTCCTCTTTAGCCTTGACACCTTTGAATATAGCCAAGTACTGATTGAATATGACATTCATTGAATGCATGGTCTTCTTGTCATCCTCATCATACAGATACAAATCCAAACCTTCAAATAACTTATGCAATTCTTTTACAAAAAGTAAACTGTTATCTTGCCTCTTATCCATTCTTTTGAGAACCTTTTCAAAGATAGTCAATGCACTTGTTATATCCTGGATCCATTGCTCAAAATTATCCAGCTCCGAACCTTCATAAATCCTGACCAAAACTTGGAAGCATTTCTTCCTTATTACTACTAAGTCATCTAGTACCTTCTGCCACTTCAAAATATTCTTGGCCATGCCATCTTCTTCACTCATGATTTCCACTAATGAGCTTATTCCTACTAGAATGATTCTTAGAGGCCTCAAAATCTTTTTGAGGGATAGCTTTGTGAACTACTCAAAATCTTCCTTCCAATCCACACAAGCCTGCATAAAAGAATAAAAAATTTCCATCTATATTTCACCCTTCTTCTCCAAAATGGCCTGTAATGAGGCCTCATGGTTATCAGGGTCAATGGGACCCACTGTCTTCAGAATGAATCTCTTCATGGCATCATTTTGTTCCATTAGAGTCCTTATTTTCTCCTCATCCTTGTCCATGAAACCAAGGGCGTGCTTCAATCTGAGGGTTGCCAAGGTTTTACTTCCCTCTTTGGTTGGCTCCCCCAAATCCACCTCCTCTAATACATTGTCATTAGGAGTGATTTCAATTGTTCTGATATTCATTGTGGGGACAGCCACCTGTGCCTTCCATCTACCTGCTTGATCCTATGTTACATATGAAAGTGTTCTGTTTTGAGTAATAGATGTCGTCTGAAGGAAGGCTTGCCCTAATGTGGCCATATTAGTCTCATCATCCGTGTAGACCTTGACCCTTGGTTGAATTTCCTTTGTAAACCAGGTGGGCTTAGAAAAAAGCATTTAGTGGTTCATGTAGAAACTGAGAAAAATAGATTCAACTTCCTTGACCAATCTGCATGCAAGATACCTATTATAGAGAATGAAGCAAAAGATGGAAAAAGCTAAAAACCTTATGTGCTCAAAAAGAGAGAGAAAAATATATATTCAACATAAATAAAAAAAGAGTTACAAGGTTCAACCTATAAAGGTGAACAAAACCCTAAAACTAGAAAAGCTAGGTTGCACATTATAATTTATAAAGATATTAACTATAATGTACCTAAGAGATAGCTTAAGAAAAACAAGAGTAATGAAACTAACTAATTACTGTAACACCCCCCCTTAAGAGAAGCTCAGAAGGTAAGCTAACCTAGCATAGCTATGAAAGCAGGAAATGGGTCTCGGCAACAAGGCCTGATCAGGTACCCAATACAAGGAAATCTCTGTAAACCGGAGATAAAGGAGAAAACCCAGTGGGAAAAAATCCTCTCTAAAAAGAGATATAAAAGAAAGAAAAAGACAAAAAATGACTTCAAGAGACTATCTCAAAGCCATAAGTACAATGCGTGTTGCCAACCCCCCCGTGAGAGAGGGTCAAGGCTCGAAAGCCCCCTCAGAATGAAAGAACCCCTAGAACAATGAACGAACCACTGTGACTCCAATACAAAGGAGTGAAAGATAGTGAACACTAAAGAGGTACCCTTGAAAGATGAGGTGTCACTGGAAGGCCAAGTTGATGCTCAAAGGAGTAGACATGAGGATCCTGAAAGGGAATCCCCAATGTAGGTGGAATGACAAGTGTGTTGACACTGTCAAGAGAGAGGAGATGAATGTCCTCTATAGAATCCTCAACAAATACACTTGGTGGCTCGAGGAATGGAGCTGGAGGGTCTGGCAGTGCTAAAGAAGAGTCTTGTTGAAGAGAAGAAACCCCAACAAGATGAGGTGAGGTAGTCACAGAAGTGGTCTCAGGAACAACACAGAGGTTCAAGTGACCTGACTGTTCCACATGATGCTCTCACATAAGAGGAGAGTTGTGCTTTGATAATGGAGATGGTGGACCAAAGTGTGAGAAGGTGTAGAGATGGGTGGAATGATCAACTATCCCAGTAGCAACAATGACACCTGTCACACTATCTTGGATGAAGACTGAATCTGGCATGAACTCAACCATCTTCCCTGACCCACTGAGTGTAATCTGATAAATCAAGAGAAGGTTTGCAGACAGAGATGGAACATACAATACATCATTGAATGTGCCATCCTGAATGTGTACCGAACCTTTCCCATAGAATGACATAATAGTGTTATTCCCCATGAGAATGTGAGGAATAGGAGAAGCCTCAATAGAAGAGAAGATCTCTAGAGAAGATGCCATATGGTGAGAAGCACCTAAATCTAGTATCCAAGGGACCTGTGAAGGGGATGCAACAAAAGCTCATAATGCATGACCCTGTCCAGATGTCAAAGATGAGGTAGAAGACTGAAAAGAAGACCCCTGTGTGGTGGAAGAGGATGGAGAGGAAATAGTGCTCTTCTAAAGGAGAGCTTGCAAATCTATAATATGTTTCTCATAGCCATCAAATCTCTTCTGAAAATAATGTGACTCATCATGAGGTCCCTTCTGAAAATAGGAACATGTAGGGCTCTTAGTCTTCTATTTGTCCTTCTTAGAAGAAGATGGTGGGCTAGTAGAGTGCTGAGAAGAGGAATCAGATATCTGCTTCTGCTTCTACTTCTGTGTATCCTGAGGTGTCTTGGAAAGCAATGCCTATGACTGTGAACCTGTAAGTGAATCCATTTGATTGAGCTTGGATTGGTCATGAGTCAACCTATCACAGAAGGTCTCAAAAGAGGGCAACATGTCATGCACCCAGTGCATCCATAGTGGAGTAGAAGGTAGAAGTGAAAATCTGATAAGGACTGTGAAGTTTTGAGAGTATCAGAAAGATACACTCATCATCAGACTTCATCTTTCCAGCAACCTATAAAATAGATTGAGGAGACTTGAACTTCATCAAGAAGTCCTTAATGCTGGTGAAAGATTCAGGTACCAAGGAGGTGAACTCTACATCTATTTGAAGAACCCTGAACTGATTCATTATGCCAAACAAGGTGAAAAACTTGTTCCACATATCCCTAGGTGTCATCAAACCATCCAGGTGGAACAACAACCCATCTAAAATGTTCATTGCAATGAGGCCCATTACCTCATCCATCTTGTTTCACTACATAAGAGCCTCATAAGGCCTCTGTAGAGCTGGCTGAGTTTCATCGAGACATGATCATAGCCCTTTTTCCATAAGCAATCTGGTCATCTATCCTTTCCAAGTGTGATAGTTGTGAGGTGTAAGGCGAGTGACAGAAGAGTCCAGCATTGAGAGAAATAAGACAGAAGTAGAAGGGTCTTTCTGAAGTAAATTACAAAAAGTAAAGATCAACCCCCCCACAAAGTATAGTACTATCCCTCATACACAACAAATTACTATGAAAGCACAAGAAATGAGAAAAAAAACTTGAGTTCCAAAAGCAGAATAGGGGCACAGAGGAAGGGGCATCTTTGACTGAAAAAATGGTAATCAAATGGAAACATAAAGAAGTGAAACCTACATGAGAGTGATCGGCTTGGAAAAACCTTTCGGACGATATATCATATGTCAAATTTTGAGTCTGTATGAGCCCTATAGGACCAAAAAGGCCTAGGTACCCCAAAAAATGCAAGCATACTGAAAAAACTAGACCTGACAATAATTTTAATGGTCGTATGGCCATCACGGGATGTCCGGCCTGAGGGCAGTGGCCGGTGGGTGGTGGCACCAGCAGAGGTGGCATGGTGGTGGTGACGCAATGGTGCTGCGGGTGGCGTGGTGGAGATGCGGTGGCGCGACGGTGGCAGCGCAGTGGTGCGATGACGGGAGGGCAGTGGCAAAGTGGCAGGAGGGAGGCAAATGGGTGACATGATTGAATTTTAATGCCCAACATTAAAATTTAAACAAATTTTTGATTTTTTAAAGAAAAAATGAATTTTTTCTCATTTTCTTTGCTCGTATAGCTCTAATAGGGTCAAATTTTTCTCTTAGATGCCACAATGGCCAAAAAAATGCAAATTTTATATGATTTTTCACTCTCTCGGGCCTTCTGAGTGCAATGGTGGTGTCCATTTTTTCTCAAAATGCTCAAATTATTTATTTATTTTTTTGCAGGCAAAAAAGAAATAAAAAATAATGTCCGATAGAGAATACCAGAACTGAAAAAACTTGCTTCAAAAATACTAGAACAGGTAGCAGTAGGGAAGCTTTGATACCATGTAGAAATTGAGAAAAATAGATTCAACTTCCAAGACCAATCTCCATGCAAGATACCTGTTACAGAGAATGAAGCAAAAGATGGAAAAAGCTGAAACCCTTCTATGCTAAAAAAGAGAGAAAAAATATATTCAGCATAAATGAAAAAAGAATTACAAGGTTCAACCTATAAAGGTGAACAATGTAAGGAAACTCAGGTGCAGAAACAACTTCCTACACTAATCTTTATAGGAGAGTATTGTGCAAATTCTTATAAATCCTTACAATTTCAGATTCGTTAACTACTTTAACAAAGATATTGCAACCACATACCATACATACAGAAAAATAGAGAATGACACAATGATATACCCTGGGGAAAACCTTTCGGTAAAAAACCCCAGCACTCCAAAACTTGCACAATGTATTATATTCAACATAAAGATTACAATACACTTGCAATGCAAGTTCTTTCAGGAAATGAGAGACAAAGCCAACAAGACTTAAATTTTTTTTTTTATATCTCTCCCATAGGAGCAGCATCATATATATAGACTCCTCTGGACCCAAAAATAGGCACAACCACCAAGACCCATGCACAAAGCCATATGTACATAGTTGTTACATGCAATCCCAAGAATAGGCATCCATCCCTAGAATAGACTATGACAACTTGTCATAGAATCTACCAAAAATAACGGTCATAAGAGAAGTGTAAGAGAATCTATCATACCAACCTATTTTTGGCATATTCTCTTACACACACCAACCACTTCTTCTTGGGCACCCAAATAGGCCCAAGTCATAAGATACTCTTACACCTGTCATAGCACATTCCTTAAATAGTTCTTACATGTCATAGGAATGTGTCATGACTATTTCAGTCATGATCTCCTTATGCACAAGATGCCAACACATCAAGTGGAGTGACACATCAACATGCCAACTAGACATGTACACACACTTAATTACATTATTTGCAAAAAAATACATTTACAAAACAAATAATAAGAATAGAAATTATCCAAGGTTGAGACACCTTATTCCTAACATTCTCCCACTTGTCGAACACCTTGTAAGAGCAACAGGAACATAACAAGAACTTTAATCGCTATAGGCCAAAAGGCCCATAGACTCCAAACACCATCTAAACTTCTCAATGCCAACTAGTTTTGTTAATGCATCTGCAACATTCTTCACAGTATCTACCTTCTCCAAATTTACCTTTCCATCTTCCACCATATCTCTCACAAAGTGAAACTACACATCAATGTGCTTCGTTCTGGCATGGAAAGTTGGATTTTTTGCAAGGCAAATAGCGCTCTGACTGTCACACCAAATAGTAATCTATTCTGCATCAACACCAACATCAGAACACAATCTTCTAAGCCAAATGGCTTCTTTACAAGCATGAGTAGTAGCCATGTACTCAGCTTCTATAGTGGACAAAGCAACCACAGGTTGTTGCTTACTCATCCAACTGATGGCACCACCAAACATAGTGAACACATAAGCACTGGTGGATCTCCTACTGTCAATATCACCTACCCAATCTGAATCCACAAACCCATGAATACAAACTAAATGTGGAGATCCAGAAGAGTTACCATGATAACATATGGAGTAATCTAATGTACCCCTCAAATATCTGAATACTCGCTTAACTGCATCCCAATGTACCCATCCAAGATTAGCCATAAACCGACTCAGGACTCCCACTGCTTGGGCAATGTTTGGTCTAGTAAAGACCATAGCATACATAAGACTACCAACTACACTAGCATAAGGTACTCTACTCATGTCCTCCACCTCACTAGGAGATTTTGGACAATCATCTATAGATAACTTTGTTCTCACAAAAATAGGAACACATAGTGGTTTACAATCTGCCATGCTGAACCTGTCCAACACAGACTTCACATACTTACTCTGACTCAACCAAAGTTTTCTGTTAGACCTATCTCTACTAATTTCCATACCCAAGATGTACCTAGCTGCCCCAAGATCTTTCATCTCAAACTGTGCTGACAACTAAGATTTAAAATTAGAAATCATACCCTTACCCTTCCTAAACAGCAACATATCATCAACATATAATGCAACAATAAGAAGGTGATCATTTTTAACTCTGAAATAAACATAATGATCTGATTTTGATCTTACAAATCCAATTAACAACACAAAGGCATCAAACTTAAGGTACCACATCCTATGAGATTGCTTCAAACCATATAGAGATTTCTTTAATCTGCAAACTAAGGATTCTTTACCTTTAACAATGTAGTGTTTAGGCTGTGACATATAAATCTCTTCCTCCAAATCACCATGAAGGAAAGTTGTCTTCACATCTATTTATTCTATCTCTAAATCATATAATGCAGCAAGAGATATCATAAATCTAATGGATGTCAACTTTGCAACAGGAGAGAATATTTCACCATAATCTATTCCCTCTACTTGTGAATACCCCTTTGCAACCAATCTAGCTTTATACCTTTCAACACTGCCATCTACACAGAATTTCTTCTTGAACACACATTTACAGCCAACAGATTTTCTCCCTTTAGGCAAAGGTACAAGGTCCCAAGTTTTGTTTTTCTCCAATGAAGCCATCTCATCATCCATAGCCTCAATCCAGGAACCTATATCTTCCATGCCCAAAGCCTCTTTCACAGATCTAGGCTCATCAATGTTAGTAATCAAAGCAAAGGCACAACTGGAATCTAACATAGAATAACCAAACCTTTCTGGTTGCTTTCTTTCTCTCATGGATCTCCTCAAAGGCTGAGGTTGAGGTTGTTCTTCCTCTTCTAAACTATCAGAGCTGCTAGAGCTCTCCTTATCATTAGGCCCAACATGGTCTCTCTGTTCAGTCTTCTCAGGGGTAGGAGGCAACTAAACAACATCTTTTTCCTTTTCTTTTTCATCTGGTTGTAGCACAATAGGAGAAGATGTTAGCTTTATGAAAATAACATTTCTACTATACAACACCTTACTAGTCACAGGATCCCAAAGCTTGTATCCTTTCACACCAGCACTATATCCAATGAAAATACATTTAACAGCTTTGCTTTCCAACTTAGATCTTTTCTCCTTTGGAACATGTGCATAAGCTTCACAACCAAAAACATGAAGATGCCTAATTGAAGGCTTCTTACCAGACCATGCCTTCATGGGTGTCTTACCAACAAGGGCTGATGTAAGAGATCTGTTAACCAGATAGCAAGCAGTGGCCACAGCTTCAGCCCAAAACCTTTGTTCTAAACCAGCTCCACTAAGCATACTCCTAGCCTTCTCCATCAGTGTCCTATTCATTCTCTCTGCAACTCCATTTTGTTGTGGGGTATAAGGAGTTGTCTTATGCCTCTTGATACCTTGTTCTTTACAGAACTGTTCAAACTTTGCTGAGCAAAACTCACCACCATTGTCAGCTCTCACACACTTAATCTTCTTACTAGTCTGATTCTCTACAAGATCTTTAAATTCCTTGAACTAACTAAAGACTTGTGTCTTACTTTAAAAGAAATAATCCACATCCTTCTACTGTAATCATCTATGAAATATACAAAAAATACAGACTTGGAGATTGAAAGAACTTTTACAGGACCAAATACATTAGAATGAATAAGATCCAAAACATCAGAAGATTTGTGAGAACTAGAGTAAAACTAAACACAATTTTGTTTACCATAGACACAGTGTTTGCAGAAGTCAAACTTGAGATTGCAATCATTTAACCCCTCAATGAGATTTTTATTTTTTAGGGTTCTGAGACCCTTTTCACCAATGTGGCCAAATCTCATATGCCACAACATTGTCTTTTCTATAGGAAGCTTACCTTCCAAAGTATTTGCACTACCATTGGAACCAATAGCCACAGACTTCTTCACTGCCTATTCAGATGGTGAGGATGAAGAACTATTACATAGAGGAATACATGCATCTAGCTGAAATAAGGTACCTCTCCTAGTACCCCTTGCAAGCACTATTGATCCTCTTATCATCTTGCATCCTTCTTTCGAAAAAACAACTTGCACACCTACATCATTTAGCATACTTACAGATCCAACTATCTTTAGGTGAGAATCATCACCCAAGTACAACTTTCCACCATCGAATTCTTCATATTTTGAGAACTAGTTTTGATGAGAGGTCATGTGAAAAGATGCACCTGAGTCAACCAACCACACATCATCAGATGCATGGGCTACCAAAGCTGCGATGAATGCATCACCATCTTCTTGAGATCTTTCTGAAGCTAAATCTGAACCTTTCTTCTTCTTCTTCGGCTCTTTGTAGTCTTTACGGAAGTGCCCAAATTTATCACAGTTCCAACATTTTTCCTTGGACTTATTGGAAGTTTTTGACTTCCCATGAGATTTGGATCTACCCTTATTGTCAGACTTATTGTCATTTTTCTGCCCTCTTTCAGTGGATCTCCCACGAACAGTAAGGGCTTCTTTTTCTGAAACAAAATCCTTTCTCTACATCTCCTCTAATAGCAGCGAAGACACCACATCATCCATTTTGAAGGTGACTAAAGTGATTTTGAGAGCCATCACAAGATGGTCCCATGAATGCGGTAAAGAACAAAAAAGTGTGTAGCAATGATCCTCCTCCTCTAACTTGACACCAGCTGATGTCAATTGTGCAACCAGCAGATTAAATGCATTTAAATGATCCGTTAAGGATCCACCTTCCTCCATTCACATAGAGTACAACTTCTTCCTCAGGAAAAACTTGTTCACTAGAGATTTGGCCTGATATATGGCCGCAAGTCTTTCACACAAACTATTTGCGATTTTCTCATCTAGAACATTCAGAAGGACTGCATCGGTTAAACAGAGTCATATGAGACCCTTAGCTTTATGGTATTTGATATCCCAATCTACTTGAGCTATAGTTGCTGGTCTTGTAGCACTTGAAGTCACTTCCCATAGGTCATGATCTTCCAACATGTCTTCCATCTTGAGTTTCCACAACTCAAAATTAGTGCCATTAAATTTCTCCACCTCCATTCTTCCATATGATGAACTTGCCATCTCAATCTGCAAATAAGATTCAGAATGCTCTACAAAAAACTCCCACTCAAACTTGAGATCAGCTCAAAAAACCCTACCCAACAACTAGGATCAAAAGTTGATCAAGCTCTGATACCACTTGTAAGGAAAATTAGGTGCGAAAACAACTTCCTACGCTAATCTCTACAGGAGAGTATTGTGCAAATTCTTATAAATCCTTACAATTTTAGATTCGTTAACTACTTTAACAAAGATATTGCAACCACATACCATACATACAGAAAAATAGAGAATGACACAATGATATACCCTGGGGAAAACCTTTCGGTAAAAAACCCCAGCACTCCAAAACCTACACAATGTATTATCTTCAACACAAAGATTGCAATGCAAGTTCTTTCAGGAAATGAGAGACAAAGCCAACAAGACTTAAATTTTTTTTTTTATATCTCTCCCATAGGAGCAGCATCATATATATAGACTCCTCTGGACCCAAAAATAGGCACAACCACCAAGACCCATGCACAAAGCCACATGTACACAGTTGTTACATGCAATCCCAAGAATAGGCATCCATCCCTAGAATAGACTATGACAGCTTGTCATAGAATCTACCAAAAATAACGGTCATAAGAGAAGTGTAAGAGAATCTATCATACCAACCTATTTTTGGCATATTCTCTTACACACACCAACCACTTCTTCTTGGGCACCCAAATAGGCCCAAGTCATAAGATGCTCTTACACCTGTCATAGCACATTCCTTAAATAGTTCTTACGCGTCATAGGAATCCGTCATGACCGTTTCAGTCATGATCTCCTTACGCACAAGATACCGACACATCAAGTGGAGTGACACATCAACATGCCAACTAGACATGTACACTCACACTTAATTACATTATTTTCAAAAAAATACATTTACAAAATAAATAATAAGAATAGGAATTATCCAAGGTTGAGACACCTTATTCCTAACAAACAAAACCCTAAAACTAGAAAAGCTAGGTTACACATTATAATTAATAAAGATATTAACTATAATGTACCTAAGAGATAGCTTAAGAAAAACAAGAGTAATGAAACTAACTAATTACTCTAATAGTTCATATGAGGCTACAAGAGTAGAAGAAATTGTTGGATGTTCTATCTCCATCTCTCTGAAACTCTCCTCTCCTTTTCCTTCTATCTCTTGTTCTCTCATTACATTCTGCTTGGCCTTGTCCTACGTTTTCTCTTCATCAGCTATACATTCTCCTTCATTGGTTTGTTGTTCCTCAGCTACTTGTTTCTCTTCCTTTGTTTGTGGCTCTTCCTCAGCCTATGATTCTCCTCGATCAACCTGCTCCTCTAATCTTGCGTGTTCTTCTTCCATCTTTTCCTCACCAGCAGCCTCTGTTTCTTTCTCAAGCTCCTGCAAGCTTTGTGACACTGATTCATCTTGGTCAAGAGGTGGAGTAGGGGCAACAAGGGGAGTGGTTGAAGGCATTTGAGGTGGAGGCACAGTTGGCATGAGGAAATGAGATGGAAGAGGCTACTGAGGCAATGAAATGGTTTGAACTAGAGGTGGAAGTGAAGTGGTAGGTGGTGTTTGAAATAATGGAGAGTGTGGAGTGGGATGCATAGGTGGAGGTGGAGGTGGAACTATAGGTGAAACTAAGGGGAACTATGTAGTTGTATCCTCTTCAGAAGTGACCCCAATGGAAGAGTCTTTATCAGGTTCCATAGTCTCCTTCTTCACTTCAGTTGTCTCTTCTTCAGCCTGCTCTTGGGGCTTTTGTTGAACTTCCTCTTCCGTATTCCCAAGAGAACTTGTGAAGTAGGTAGGAACCTATTGCTCATACTCCTTGAAGCCATGCAATCTTGTAAAGTCCATGATATCAAATTCATCATCACCAAGAGCATCTAGATTTATCAGCTCTTCCTGAGTGACCCCTCTAGCATCTTCTAGATCATCATCCACTACTCTCCTCCTCTTCATTGATCCTATGGACCTTGTTCTTTTATCGAAAGGAATGTCATCCAATTCATCCTCATCCTCTTCTAGAAAGGTGTCCATCTATGTGGGAATTGAACCTTTCTTTCTCTTGTACACATTCCCTTAGATCACTCCTACCAGCTTAGGTCTGATTATCTTGAACTTCGTTTTCTTTGTTGCACTTAGAGAATCATGACCATTGGAGGAGGGTACATCTGGAGGTGCTATGCTCCCTTTCATTCTAGTCTTAACCTTCTTGGAATGAGTGGCCAGACCATAAGTAGTAGGTTGCTCATGCCTGTACACTATCCCTGGTTTTAGGGGAGCAACTTCCTTAAACTATGGTTTTAATATCTTTTCTCCTTTCTTCCCTTTTTCTTTGGAGAGCTACTCTGGTAGTTGTTTCATGGGCACTGGTTTCATAGGAAATGAATGGGTGATCCATGCTTTGTGACCTTGATAACATGTCAGGCTTTGAAATTAATATCATCATTCTCATCCCTATCCACCTCTGCATTCATGATAGCCCTTGTATACACCTTATTTGTGTTGTAGATGAGATCCAAGATGTCCTCAGAGTTAGCATCTATCAGCTTTTGAGGGATTATCAATAAAAGAATAGTCTGTGCTAGCTCCAAACTCATTTGGCAATAGTTATAGATTCTTACCTCATAGTCGTCCACACAATTCATCCAGTGATCTTCAATATGTGGCTCATGAATATAATACCTCCACATTAATATGACTGTATGTACCGATGGAATCAAAGTGAGATCTTATTAAGTTATAAGTTGGTAAAGGGAACTCATCCCATTCAAAGGATAGAGCCTTGTAGATCTTCATATCTGGAACACAATGGGGGCCTATAGAGATTGGGAAATCCCAACAATGTTTCTTCTTGTGTTTTATGTGTTCATGTGCATCAGACAACTGCCTTGCTATTTCCAAGAGGACTACTCTATCACAAGGATACCTGGGTAACTTCTTGGGTGAAAGAGTGCATCCCGCCACCTGAATGTATGTGAATGTCCTGAATTGGATTTAGAATGCCCTAAGGGCCTTTTCTTTTGCTGCAGCTTCTATAGACATTCTTTTTTCATAGTCTCCCTATATGGAGCGTATGATAGTGAACAAAAAGGCATCATTGACTATACAACAATCCAGGCTTTTATGAGTATAATATTCTTTTTTGAACAATTGGGGATACATCATGAATGGCCATGTATCCAGGTTTCCCATAACTCCAACCTTTGTCAATATTGGGTACACTACCCTACCAGCTAGTAGGTACACAACATAAGATGTCATATAAAAGTGAGGATCAATTTTCACTCTGATCAGCTACTCATCTAGGTTATCACTCAGAATGGTGGCCCAATTGAACCTTGCCTACCTTTCCCTTATCTTTTGGATGAGCAAGATCATCCAAGGTTCCAACTGACTGGATTTTGGTAACCCATACACCTACTGATCATTGTGATAGCGGCCTAGATGTCTTCCTGCATGTATTCTCTCCGTATATCAATTTTGTGTAGCTTCTTCTTTGGCATGGGATGCATGAGGTATTCATTATTTATTATACCATGGGCCCGTGATACATCCTTATTTTAGAGTTTCATTCCCTTATTGATGTGGAAATTGAAAAACTTGTCAACCCCTTTGGGTAGGTGGAAGACATCCTCAATGTTATCTGGCCTCAGGTCCAGGACCACTTTGCCAAAAATATTCTTTACCATCCTCTCATCAAGAACATAGTGGATGGCTAGAGTGTTAATCAAGTCTGAAGACAAGATGGACACTGGATGAGCTGCTGCATTCACCAAGGAGTAATGCACCAATGAAGTGCAATCTTTTGATTGCCCCACTAGTTGGGCACACTTTATCAAGTAATCATTCTAGCTTACATTGCCAATGTCTATGTCTATGATGTCCGCATGTAGGTTAGTCACCTTTGAAGGTGGATGGTACTCCTTGAACTGATATTTCATTACTGGTGACATAAATTTTTTGGCCATTTCTACAAAGAGGACAAGACATGAATTAGTAACAGGATAGAGAAAATTTTCATAAAAATAAAGAATTCTAACAATTAAGGCTTGAAAACGGTCTAAAAGACCTTTTCAGCCTTTTAGACTTTTGGGGGTACGAGACCTTTGAAAGGTTCGAAACACCAAAAATGTGAAAGAGGCTCGAGTTTTAAAATACACCTTTTAGTCTTTTGGTGAATCAGAGGTGTGAAATCTTCATAGGCTGAAACCTCCGAATTGCTGAAAAGATCCCTTGGTGTTCATTTTACCAATGTTTGTACAAACTTTGGCAAGTCAGAGCAACAAGATCTTTAGCGTGCGACAACACCGAAAGGCTAAAACTAGCACTTGGGCAATTGAACTTAGAGTTAGTCAAAACTTGGTCCTCTGGTTTCGACGAATCAGGCTAGAGGAAGTTTTGGTGTGCGGCAACACCAAAATGCTGAAACAAAAGCACTTAGGAGAATTCCACCATAAGGCATTGAGAGTTTCAGACCGCAAAGGTCCAAAACTAGGGTTTGGTCTGTCAGACTAAAAAATGAGTCTAACTGTGATTTTGACCACAAACTCACCAAGGGGATTTAGAGGGGACTACCTCACAACCCCCGAGGTTGAACCAGGTTGATGAAGAGAAAAAAAAACCCTAAACTACTAAGAAAGACCCAAAAACCCTAGCTAAGACCAGCCAATACAAGAAACCCTAAGCTAAACAACCAAGAACAACAAAAAAGAGAGTGAGAGGAAGGAGAACCAACCTCAAAAGAAAGCAGAGGAGAGAGATTGACAAGTGACAAGCATGAAGCGAAAGTGCACAAGAAGCTCTGAAAACACGACAAGCAAGAGTGAAAAAGTGGGTTAAAAATAAACTGTTCCACCTTATATAGGAAAATTAGTGAGTGACGTCAGCCCCAAGCCGATCGACCTTTTGGCCTTTCGGGGGTATCGGACCTCTGAAAGGTTGAAACACTGAAAGGCCAACTCCCTTTTGGGGAGTCAGACCTCCTGACATTTTGGCATCTGAAAGTCCAAAAACCACAAATTTTGCATAGATAGCAGAAGCATCACATCATCAATGAAGCACCAATTTTATATATTGTATTAATGATCAAATCGACCCTCATTACATTATTTTATTACAATTTATAGAACTAGGCTCTTATTTTCACAGCTAGGGTTTCAGCTACATCAAAAAATTGAAAACAAATCTAAACTTATTGATGTGGAAATTGAAAAACTTGTCAACCCCTTTGGGCAGGTGGATGACATCCTTAATGTTATCTGGCCTTAGGTCTAGGACCACTTCACCAACATTTTTCTTTACCATCCTCTCATTAGGAACATAGTGGCTGGCTAGAGTGTTAATCAAGTCTAAAGACAAGATGGACACTGGATGAGCTATTGCATTCACCAAGGAGCAGTGCACCAATGAAGTATAATATTCTGACTACCCCACTGGTTGGGAGCACTTTATCAAGTAATCATTCTAGCTTACATTGCCAATGTCTGTGTCTATGATGTCTTCATGTAGGTTAGTCACCTTTCAAGGTGGATGGTACCCCTTTAACTAATATTTCATTGCTGGTAACATAACTTTTTTGGCCATTTCTACAAAGAGGAAAAGACATGAATCAATAATAGGAGAGAGGAAAATTTTAGAAAAATAAAGAATTCTGACAAACTAAGGCTTAAAATGGGTCTAAAAGACCTTTTTGGCCTTTCAGACTTTCGGGGGTACGAGACCTTTGAAAGGTCCAAAATGTTGAAAATGTGAAAGAGGCTTGAGTTTTAAAATACCCCCTTTACTCTTTCAGTGAATCGGAGGTGTGAAATCTTCACAGGCCAAAACCTCTGAATCACCGAAAAGATCCCTTGGTGTTCATTTTACCAATATTTGTGTATCATCTTAAAATGGAAGCACTTTTATGATAAGAGAATTTAGCCCTTTGAGTAAGTGGTTTGGGGTCATGTCAAGCACCTTGATCGGGTCTTTACATGTATTTGTCTTTTCTCCCCACTTTCCACTTCTTCCCTGCACTTGATTTCTTCATTCTAGGTGAAATTAGGGTTAGGATCTTAAGGATTCTCCTAAGTTTCCCTCTTTTATGGCTCTATTTTCTAGGTAGGGTTTAGAAATGGATCCTCCTAGGCTTCATCACAGTAATTATAGGATTTTATGTCTATCTCTGACATTCTATCCTATTCTGGCATCAGTTCTAGGTTTATGGGCATCCCCGGGATCTCCTAACCTAGTTCTGAGTCAATTTGGGAATAGGGTGAAGGTCGAGTTAGAACTTGACTAGGTCAGGGTCGAGCTAAGACCCTAACTAGGTTAGGGTCAACCTCGACCTTGACCCCTTCCTCCAAAATTTCAATTTCTAGAAGCTTCAGGCTTCAGGCTTTCGGGAGATTTATTTTCCCACCTCTAGGTCACCCATTTCAGGTTTCGGGATGGTAAATCCTTTAATTGTATTTAATCTAGGTATATTTTCTAAGAGTGAGGACCTAATTGGGATTTAATTCTCCAAGGTGGCCCATCTAGAGGAGTGTGCCCTAGATCACTATAAAAGGAGGCCTTCCTCTCTCATTTTCACATCAAGTTTTCATATCTCATAATCAAGTTTTTCAATCAAGCATCTAGAGCTCTCAAGTGCAAGCAAGTCTTCAAGCATTCAAGTGTTCAAGCATCCATCCATCAAGGAGATCCATTGTTAGCTATTGAAGGATTCAATCTCTTTGGAACCCCCTTAAAGATCCATCCTTCTTCATTCATTCAAGCCTTCTCATATGAAAAGATCAAGTCAAGATTGGTGTTGAAGATCAAATACCATTGATTGGAGACATCCTACATCCATTGAAGCATTCCTACTTGTGGATTTGAGGATTTGAATCCTCTACAAGGACTTCAACATAAGCGAGGTGATTTGTTTCAATTACTTTGTTTATGCACAATACATTTCAATTCAATTTCAAGGTTAATTCTTAAACTGGGGTTTGACCAAGGCAAACCCCCCATAAAACAAAACCCCCATTTTCTTGTAGGTACAGGTGCGGAGTTTCAGATCTGAGAGAGAATTTGGATACCCTTTTTGGAAAACTTCCAGGAATCTGAGAACAGAATTCAAATCAGACTTCAAATAAAGAATGTGGTATTTGACCTTTTATGAGGGTCAAACCTAGGCTGAGCCATCTTGAGGAAAGATTCCTAGGTTTTCTCTGTCTCGGCATTTCCAGTCAAGGACAGGTTTCAAATTTTCCTGAAAGTGCACACAAACATTAGAATTCAACATTTTCTAGATCTGCCCTAATTTGAGGTTAGTACTTTTATTTCAATTATTCTATATTCTAAACATAATTCTCCACATAGGGAAATATTGGATTTAATCTCTCTTCCTACTCTTTTCCATAAATTGATTCAATTGCGCATTAACCCTTTGGTTGATCAAATTGGATCTCTTCTTTGGGGAATTTGGGTTTGAGAATAGGTCTCATATTTCCCCCTCTACATTTGAGTAGGGGTGGATCCATTTTACCTCTATTCATTTTGGTGAACCCGACATACTTACCCCTTTTCTTTTGTGGATTTAGATGCTCTATTGTGTTAGATCTTCCTTTATATTCCCTTGTGTGTTCACCTTCACTATTCATTTTGGTGAACCCAACATACTTACTCTCTTTTCTTTTGTGGAATTGGATGCCTTATTGTGCTTTCCTTTTATCTTGTTAGTATTAGATTTTTCCTTTGTGATTGATCTTGCATGTTAATTAGATTTCATATTCATACTTTATGTGTTCTTAGTTTAGTTCATTTGCATTACATTAGTTTATGAGCTTTACTACCACTAGTCCTACTCATAACATTCTAGTTAGAAGAAGTCGTAGACTCATGGGTGCCTTTGATCCTAAATATTCTTCTCCTTTCCTTAGGATCCCCGATGATAACTTGATTCTTCATGATTCTAATCCTACTATGGAGAAAAACTCTTCTCACTCATCTCATGATGAGGATGACACTTTAAGAGTTCCTCCTAAACAAGTCCAAAAACTTTCCACTGAACTTGATAAAATGGGTAATTGGCTTCTTCAAGAAAACCATAATCAAGATTCCATTCAAGCTATAGAGACTCTTAAGAAAGTTCTCTATGATAGTGATCAAGGTGTTAACCTCTTGCGTGGTATTACTCATCTTGTGCATTCCAATATTAAACCTTTAGCTCAAGAAGCTCAAGATGTAGGGTTAACTCCTCCTATCACTAGTGTTGAACCTCCTTCTCATCCTTTGCCTAGTATTCCTATCTATACTCCTTCTTTGGTGAATGTGAAGGTTCCCTCTAGTGTTCTTCCTGTGTCCCTTCCTACATCACAACCTTCATATCATAATGTTCCTTTTACTTATTCCAATCCATTTCCAACTGTAGTTCCTAGTGTTCCTCTAGTTGTGTCCTCTATTCTTGCATCTTCTTACACTTTACCTAGTGTGTCTAATGTTGCTACTCATCCTATTTCCTCTAATGATTCAACCATCATTAGTTTGGCTCAAACTGTATCATCCTTACAACAACAACTTTCTTCCTTAACTCAAAATAAGTTTAGTATTCCTACATGTGACATGGGAAGTCCCTTGTCCCAGGATATTATTCGTACTCCTATTCCTCAGCAAGGTGAGATGCCTCATCTTGAGAATTATAATGGAAAAGGAGATCATGTTCATCATGTTAAAATATTCCAAATCCTTTGTAGTGATTATGCTCATGACCATAGGATTTTAGCCAAACTGTTTGCTAGAACCTTTCATGACAAGGCTTTACAATGGTATTGTTCCTTGCCTCCTTATTCAATTGATTCCTTTCCATAATTTGCTAATGCCTTTATTCAACAATTTCAAAATAATATTGGCCTGCAAGTGTCATTGACTAATTTAATGCATTGTAAACAAAGTGCTAAAGAAAAATTGACTGAATTTATTGGTAGATTTAAGCATTTGCATGCTCAGATTTCCTATCCTATTCTTGATATTGATATTCAACGTATGTTTATTTCAAATTTTCAAAAGGATATTAGAGATAAGATTCTGCTTACTGAATTTACCTCTTTTCAACAAATTTGTCTAGTGCTTCATCATTATCAATTACAAGGGAGTCAATTTGAGAGCACCACTCCAATGGCTCCTATTCCAATTGATAGGAGTGATGCTGCTCCTAACCCAAACAAGTTTCAAAAATTCAATAATTATGTCAAGATAAACAAACAAGAAAATGTAGTTGCTGATTAGGTTGCTGTTGCATCTCATAATACCACTTCTGCATCCACTACTTTTCAATTAAATCATATGTTTACTCCTCTTTCTAAAACTTTACATACTATTATGAATAGGTTGTTAGCTACTAATATGATTACTTTACCTCCTATTCGACCTCTTTTACCTACTATGATTGCATCTAAATCTTTTGATCAAAATGCTTTTTGTCAATATCATCATCAGAATGGTCATGATACTGAGAGATGTTATTCTTTAAAACATAAGATTCAAGATCTAATTGATTCTAAGGTTTTATCTATTGATAATCTCGATAGTAGTGGGAATCAATCTATCTCTCCTCCTAATCAGAACCTTCAAATTTATACGAACCCTTTACCTACGCATGATACTAATACTATTACTCAACCATCTGCTATGGAAATTGTGTATGATTTAAAGATGGATGATCTCAATCATATTGTTAATCAAGTGGAGCATGTTGATTAATCTATATCTCCACCTCACCCTCAATCTCAAATTCAAACTCTAATTCAACCTCACGTTCATACTCAATCTCGACCAAAACCTAAAATAAAATCTCAACCTAAACCTCAACAACAATTTAAGAATAAAAGACCTCAGGAACTTTAGATTACATTTGATGAATCTGAGCCTATTAAAGCTCCTGATGGTCCCCTTTACATTGCTACTAGGGTTGCTCAGATACCTACTCGTGGTTGTCTTATTGATCCTACCTGCTTAGTCAATGTTATCACTGAAGAAAATATTTTTATGAAAAGCTTACAATGTGACTTCTATGATACATCAGATGTGTGGATTCAAACTTGCAATGGTTTTCTTTATCCCTCATTTGGTTCTATTACCTTGCCAGTTGAACTTTTTGGAAAAATTGTGAACACTACCTTTGTTGTGGTTCCTACTTTTGATCAATTTCAAGTTAAACTAGGTTTACCTTGGTTGACTGCCATACATTTTGTTTCTTCACCTATCCATAAGTGTCTTAAGTTTATTCATGATGGAGAAGTGAAGATGATTAATCATAGTCTATATCAACCTTCTAGGCCTAGAGATTGTGCTACTCTAGAATTCTTTTGGCCTTCCTTACCTAATTCATGTCCTAGACCTGATAATATTTTTTGACCATATCAAGCTTATAAGCATTGTAAAATCCTTGAATTAAGTTCACCTCCTATGGATCTTAATCATGGTCTTTTACCTACACCTTCGATACCTCCTTTAACTATGGCTTCTAGTTCTGTTAATCAAGTTCCTTCTACCAAATCTATTAAAGATCCTGTGATTGTTTCTCCTATGGTTGATAATCTTATTAATCTTCCTAAAAAACCTATGAAGGATCCTATGATTTTTCCTCCTAGTTCTCAACATATTTCAAATAAATCAAAATGTAATCACTCTGCTAATGAATGTCATAAAAAGCATCGTGCTCATGCTAAATTTAAAAGATCTCTACCTTCTTTGGATAAATCTATGCATAATGTGTTAGACAATGTTGCTACTAATAATGATGTTCACATGCATGATTATGATGATTTTATTTGTATCTTAGATCCTATTTTGATTAATTTGGATGAAGAAGATACTCTTGATGATACTGATGATGTTAATGATGAATATGAGACTATTGACATTGACATTGATTTACCTAATATGCTTTCATCAAAATTAACTCTTACACATAGTGTTGAACATAGTGATTCTCAAGAGGATCCTTGTTTGGAATTGGCTATCATTCCTACTATGTTGGATATAGTCCCTCTTGCAAGTTACCCACCTTCCCTAAATGATATACAATGAGATGGGGAGAGTAGGTGGCATGCTTGATCGGCTTGTCCTTTGTGGTAGCTTTGTTGTGTGTTTGCCTAATGTACTGTGCTTCTCCCGTAATGTGTTTGCTAAATTTTGTTAGATTATTTTACATGATCCTTGTTACTTAGTAGGTGCAAGGTGATAAAGGAATCAAAACTGTTGTTCCAAATGCTTCTATATGTATCACTATTCTTCTATGCATTGTTTAATGTTATGTCGTAATTGTGCTATTGTTTGTAAATGTTTCCTTGTATAATCTACTTGGATTCGAGATATGGTAGCACTAATTATTTTTTATCTCCATGTCATGGTTCGAAAAGATTTTCCTTCGTATATCTTATGTGATCTTTCCTCTTTTGTGATTGTAGTTCTACTATCTTTGGGGAATGATGTCAATTCATTTGCAATATTATCATATATATATTATCTTATGATCATACTAACCCCACAAAAAGTAGATCCCTTCTATGTTCTCTGTATGTTTCTATGATATTTCCCTTGATTTGTCTTCATCTGGGAGCATCTCGACGTGGAAACATAATCAGTGGAGTTGTTTATGTTTTCATTAAAGCCATTGCTCATGTTAAAGTGTCAGCAATGACTTTAATGTGGGGGCATACACTCCACTCACCTATTGCACACACACACTTTTCAATATGCACATATTTTTCAAGATACTTCTTTTCCCTTTTTGGATTAGTTACTAATCCTTAAAGCATGGATTTATATTTTAGGATCTCTTGATCCCTTCAGTTTCAAATATACACATATATTTTGATCCCTTAAGGTTGAAAGTGTCCTTAAGATTGGATCTCTTTTTCAATTTTATTCTTATGGAATAGAATATTCCTAAGGATAAATCCTTGATGGGTTGACTAGTGAGTAGCCACATTCACTAGGCAGTTCAATTCCATCTTTCTAGTTGCACCATTTTCCTGTATGGTTCACAATGGGACATAAGTTCTCATTGGGTGAGGTAATCACACCTTCATTCTCTCTCTAGAGATGTTTCTCTTATTGTGATTTAGGATTCAATGAAGACTTGAGTCCCTGGGGGCTTAAGGTTTCTCTTTGTCCCTTGGATTATGATAAGATTATCTTGTTATTATGATCTCCTTTACCAAGAGTTTGCATCGAGTCCATACTCTTGCTAAAGTGGGGGCTTATTGTATCATCTTAAAATGGAAGCACTTCCATGATAAGAGCATTTAGCCCTCTCAGTAAGTGGTTTAGGGTCATGTCAAGAACCTTGATCAGGTCTTTGCATGTATTTGGCTTTTCTCCCCACTTTCCACTTCTTCCCCGCACTTGATTTCTTCATTCTAGGTGAAATTAGGGTTAGGATCTTAAGGATTCTCTCAAATTTCCCTCTTCTATGGCTCTATTTTCTAGGTAGGGTTTAGAAATGGATCCTCCTAGGCTTCATCATAGTAATCATAGGATTTTATGTCTATCTCTAACATTCTATCCTGTTTTGGCATCAGTTCTAGGTTTCTGAGCATCCCCAGGACCTCCTAACTTGGTTCTGAGTCAATTTGGGACCAGGGTCAAGGTCGAGTTAGAACTCAACTAGGTCAAGGTCAAGCTAAGACCTCGACTAGGTTAGGGTCGACCTCGAATTTGACCCCTTCCTCCAAAATTTCAATTTCTAGAATCTCCGGGCTTCGAGCTTTTAAGAGATTTATTTTCCCGCCTCCAAGTTGGCCATTTCAGGTTTCACGATGGTAAATCCTTTAATTTCATTTAATCTAGGTATATTTTCTAAAGGTGAGGACCTAATTGGGATTTAATTCTCCAAGGTGGCCCATCTAGAGGAGTGTGCCCTAGATCACTATAAAAGGAGGCCTTCCTCTCTCATTTTCACATCAAGTTTTCATATCTCATAATCAAGTTTTGCAATCAAGCATCTAGAGCTCTCAAGTGCAAGAAATTCTTCAAGTATTCAAGTGTTCAAGAATCCATCCATCAAGGAGATCCATTGTTAGCTATTGAAGGATTCAATCTCTTTGGAGCCCCCTTAAAGATCCATCCTTCTCCATTCATTCAAGCCTTCTCATATGAAAAGATCAAGTCAAGATTAGTGTTGAAGATCAAATACCATTGATTGGAGACATCCTACATCCATTGAAGCATTCCTACTTGTGGATTTGAGGATTCAAATCCTCTACAAGGACTTCAACATAAGCGAGGTGATTTGTTTCAATTACTTTGTTTATGCACAATACATTTCAATTCAATTTCAAGGTTAATTCCTAAACTAAGGTTTGACCAAGGAAAACCCCCCATACAACAAAAACCTCCATTTTCTTGTAGGTACAGGTGTAGAGTTTCAGATCTAAGAGCGAATTTGGATACCCTTTTTAGAAAATTTCAAGGATCTACGAACATAATTCGAATCAGACTTCAAATAAAGAATGTGATATTTGACCTTTTATGAGGGTCAAAACTGAGCTGAGCCATCCTGAGGAAAGATTTCTGGGTTTTCTTTGTCTCGACATTTTCAACCTAGGACAAGTTTTAGATTTTCCTGAAAGTGCACATAGACATCAAAATTCAACATTTTCCAAATCTACCCTAATTTGAGGTTAGTACTTGTATTTCAATTATTCTATATTCTAAACATAATTCTCCACATCTGGAAATATTGGATTTACTCTCTCGTCCTACTCTTTTCCATAAATTGATTCGATTATGCATTAACCTTTTGGTTGATCAAATCAGATTTCTTCTTTGGGGAATTTGGATTTGAGAATAGGTCTCATATTTCCCCCTCTACATTTGAGTAGGGGTGGATCCAGTTTACCTCTATTCAGTTTGTATAGACTTTGGCAAGTCGAAGCAACAAGATCTTTGGCGTGCGACAACATTGAAAGGATGAAATTGACACTTGGGTGATTGAACTCGAAGTTAGTCAAAACTTGGTCCTCTAGTTTTAGCGAATCAGGCTAGAGGAAGTTTTAGTGTGTGGCAACATCAAAACAATGAAACAACAACACTTAGGAGAATTCTGATAGAAGGTATTGAGAGTTTCAGACTTCGAAGGTCTGAAACTAGGGTTTGGTCTGTTGGACTAAAAAATGAGTCTGACGGTGAGTTTGACCATAAAATCACCAAGGGGATTTAGAGGGTACTACCTCACAATCCCTAAGGCTGAACCAGGCTAATGAAGAGCAAAACAAACCCTAAACTAGGAAAGAAAGACCCAAAAACCCTAGCTAAGACCAACCAAAACAAGAAACCCTAACCTAAACAATGAAGAACATCAAAAAAGAGAGAAAAAGGAAGGAGAACCAACCTCAAAAGCAAGCGAAGGAGGGAGACTAACATGTGAGACTGAGGTGACAAGCATGAAGTGAAAGCGTGCAAGAAGCTCCAAAAACATGATAGGTGAGAGCGAAAAATTGGGTTAAAAATAAGCCATTCCGCCTTATATAGGCAAATTGGCAAGTGATGTCAGCCCCAAGCCGATCAACCTTTTGACCTTTTGGGGGTATCAGACGTCCAAAAGGCTGAAACACTGAAAGGCCAACTCCCTTTTGAGGAGTCAGACCTCCCAACATTTCAGCGTCCGAAAGTCCAAAAACCACCTAGGTCTGGAAATGCCTAAGGCAAGATAGATCACTGCTCCAGCTTTTCGCCCTTTCGGACCTCTCGCACTTTTAGACATTCGAAAGTGCAAAAGTGCATAAAGACCTTAAAATAAAGAAAACTAACTAAAAACAATGACAAAAGGACAAAACACTCAGGAAACCTAAAAAAAAGCTAAAAAGAAGGGGGGCCCCTGAAGCCAACAGGAAAAAATGGGAGCATGGTTGTGGGACCACAACAGTTACAATACATACTGTTAAGTGTGACCTTGTTAGAGGATTTAACACTAACCCTTAACTTTTGACCAACATTCACTATGGGTTCAACAAGATAACACTTTACATTCAATAGAGTGTCATAGGGTAGAACATAATAATGTCAAGTTCACTAGATTAAGAGATTTTCTAAATCAATGGTTAAACTGATATAGTAATGATTTGATTTAATTGCAACTCAATTGTAGATATTCAAATCTATGCTAAGCCCTTAGAAATAATCCTTTGATCATTAAACAATTCAATTCCTTGAATATCTCAACTTACTTTCACTTGGTAAAGTGTTCTTTGACGCTCAGTAAAACTTTGCAACTTAGTTCTTCAATTAATAGTTTGATCAGGCATGCATGAAAATTGTCTTCACACAAATTCTCTGCAGTTCCCTTCTTCTAGCATAGTTTCAACAATGAAACTCATGTCTCTTAAATAGATAGGTAAAAAAATTTCTTATCAACCAATAGATTTTTCTTCTTAATCTCCTTCATCCATTTTTCCACCTATACCTTCCTCGGTAGATGTGTTCACAACATGTTTCAATCTCATCCTTTAGATCATCTTCAAATTTTTTCAACCATGGATCTCATAAAAAACTTCATCCTTAACCTTGAAATCATAACAATATCCAGCTCATCATATTTCATTAGCTAACCTTAGCATTTAATATTTTCATCCTTACTTGGTTAATATAGAAATGCGTCAGTGATAACTAGTTAAACTAGCTCAGTTAATACTATCACTCGGTATATAGTGCACTGGCTCTATGTATACATAAAACTTCAATTACTGACCACATTGACTTGTTCAATTTTGAATCTCTTCTTCAAGATAGATTAATGCAACATGATCAAGTCAACAATATACATTCATAGCCTCATCAAATAAGTTACCCAATGTTTACCTTTTCCTTCTCTGTCATATTCATCTTTTCCTTATGTAGATATCTCTGTTCTTCATCTTTTCTTCTTCAACAGATGTTCAAATGTTTGTAACCTAATATGATAAGTATTGTCAAGACTAGTTGACATCAATGACAACATATTGACTGATTTAATCATCTTACATATCATTTCAGTACTCAGTTATCTCTAACCATAGTTCTTAAGTTTATCTCAGATATTCAATCAGTTGTAGTTCATCACTCTATAGCTCAGAACTGCATTGCTGATCTAGAGATAACATTATTTTCTCCAAAAGAGCCTTTTATTGTCATGTTTTTCAACGTAACACAACTTTTTCTTTGGAAATCCATTTTTGGCACATCATATATTGTCAAAAATCTATTTTTGCCAACTTCATGGTGGTTGAGGTATTTTTAAGATATTTTTCTATTTTGTACTTAGTTCCTTCAATTAAAGTTACATGTTAGATATTTTACCATGAATCTAGATTTTATTCATTCTCTCATTTTGCTCTTAACAATAATTTTACTTTGGATGGTGTTCATTCCCTTCCACCAAGGGTAAATTATGTTATTGAGGAGAAGTTTAGTCATTTGAACCTTGGATTTTTTTATCCTAGTATTGAGCTTCCTCTTCCATCACATCCCGCCTCTTCAGAGTTGGAGATTGATTCAATTCATTAGGTTGATCATAAAGTTCCAATCTTTCTATGTGGGATGAGTACTTGGCATGAAGTTTCTTGTAGATTTGGGAGACATATTTGAGGGTATTTTTTCCTCCTCTTAGATGATAGTTTGAGCACAATTGATAAATCTACATTATCTTTGGAGATATGTGTTGATGAGTTTCCTCATTCACTTGCTTTATCACATTCCTTGATTAAGTTCAATCATGATCAATATGTGGAGGCTTATTTAAGCTTGGAGATCCCTACTCAATTTTAGAGATTCCTATTTGGAGACTTCCTTCGTCCTTTTAGTTGGACATGAGATGGATTCTTCATCATTTGGACTTGTCTTTTCCTAAGGGGAGATATGTTTCTTGTAGGCATTTGGTCATCTTTTATTTCCAAACATCCTTCATCGATATTGGAGCTTCTTCATTATAAGGGGGCTATGTTGTTTCCTTTTTTCCCTCCTAGGGGGTTGTAGTCCTTTTGGGGTGTGATTGAGTCCTTCATCCATGCATCTTGTTTCTTTTATCTCTTTTAGAGAGGAGTTTTATCCCATGCGGTTTTATCCTTTTCTTCTCTTTGTGAGATAATTTCATTTCACTTTCATTGTACATAGGGACCTAACATGTCCTAATCACTAGAACCTATCTTGCATCTAGCACATATTGCATAATAATATTCTCCCTAAGTTTTACTTAAGGAGGGGTGTTGGAGTACATATAAATTACTCACAAACTTAAGTTAACTTGGGTATCATTATTTTCTAGGTTGCATAAATATTTGTGTTGTATAGTTCTCAGGTAGTTGAGTTTACCTACTATTACCTAACCTTGCATTTTATTTTCCCACATGGCACTTTGTGTTCCCTTCATTCTCTCCTACCTTTCCTGTATAAGCAATCTTATGTGTATATGTAATTCATCTCAATATAAATTCTTATGTTTGGGTGAAATATTATTTTTCTCTGGTGCAGGTTGTTTTATAGGTTGTAGATCTTGGCAGTGGAGTTGGTCACTTCAAAATTACAACCATTATTAGGTTTTACAAAATATTGGCAGTGTAGCATACAAAGTAGATTTATAAAAATTATTAAATATGTTTGGTCTTACATATTTCTTGCATTGGACAGTTAATTTCAATCTAGAAAAAGTTACTAAAGATTTTTTGAGGTGGAATTATTTTGGAACTCAAGGGAATCCTTCAAATATGCATCAAGAGGTTGAAAACAAGGACCATTTTACATATTATTTTAGAAAGTGAAAGAATCTAGCCAATGAAGATGTGATGTGGAAATATGAAGCATTTGTATAAAAATATCAAGGAATCATCAACATTGAGGATAATGTTGGGTCTTAGGGGAGGAGTATGCTACACTGCTAACCTATAGTGTAAATAGGGATATGCATAGATGACTTGTGACTAGTGATGAGATAATTTATTGTCTCTATTTTATGATAATATTTATGTTTTTTTAAAACATTTCCAAGACATTCATGGACCTATAACTATTTGAACTTGTGATAAGTATAGTTAGAACCACCAAGATTATGGGTAGTTAGATATGACATGTTTTTCTGAACATTTTTTATATTGCAATACTTCATATAGCTACTTGAATCTATGTTCTAATATTTGGATAAGAATTGACTAGTTGACTTGTATACATATTTGCATGCTACTAACTTGCTAGAAAAAAGGAATAGCTGGAGAGTGGATCGACTACATTTAAGAAGAAATGTTGAAGTTCTAGCTATGACGAAGAGAGCCATCATAGCACTGAGGATCATGCCACTACTATGGAGTAGTCACCATCTTAGAAAATATAGGAAACAACTCTGCTATATTTCCTCAATGCTCATTATTCTGTTGAAACAGTTATCCAAGCTTTATTGTATTATGTGGTGGGCTGTTATATTTCCTTCTTCTATGGTGAGATTTAGTCAAAACTTACTTTCATGCCTTCAATAAGTGCCAATCCTCTATATAAAGGGATTTGATTAATTAGTTATGTAATGTGAAAATATATAGGATTTTTGTGTTTAGCATAGCAGAGCTGCTCTTTTTGTTTTTCATGTATTGCTCCATTACTATGTAACCAGTTTATGAGAATATAATGAAAGAGTAATTTTGAGTACATTCCATGTTAGTAGTTAGCAGAAGCCAACCAAGGGGGCCCACTTGGGAGGTGGAGTAGATTAGGATAGAGTAGAATTTCTTTCTGTATTTCTCATGCTTTCAAGTAGAGTTACTATTTTACTCCTGCAACATTATTACTATGAATTTTCCTGCAGCACTTGTAGAGATAGACATAGTGAATGCTTTGAGTTGCTAAAATAGGCTTAGGTTAAGTTTACAATCTTTTAGTAGTAATTTCATTAAGTAGTTAAGTGTGCTTACTTTCCTGCATCAATAGCATAGGTTTCTTTCATGCACTTTATCTTCCTGCAGCATAGGTAGTATGACTCTTTGAGGGGCTTATTGCACAAACTGTGCTGTCCCATTTCAAGTATACATCCATGGTTTGACAATCTAAATGTATTTCATGATGGGAAAAGTAATCCTTAGTATGAATACATTATTCCTAAGAGAGACACTGACATGATTATCATTACCTACTATGAGATTGTTCAACTAGCATAACTTTTGATTTTATTATATGATCATTTATATAGTTTTGTATAGGCAATTAGGTTGAGATAGGGTCTCTATGTCATGGGTATGGTATATGCTAAGAGATCTTCCATTATTGGAATTTAACATTACAGTAATTTGATCCCTTGTTAAGGTCACTTCTACATAATGCATTAGTCTCTAATGGATAAATTTCCTTTGAATAAGATGTTTATAACATAGTCATCTTCAATTATAAATATATATTTTGTACCTCTTTTGAACATATTGTTAACATCTGTAATATGATTGCTTTTCACTCTACCTCATAATTAGTTTTGATATCAAGAAATAAGAATCCTCATATACAATATCATCCTTAGAATCTTTAAACAAAGATAGTATTTGCATTCCCCAACTTGCCTTGAGATGATCCATCAAAACTCAATTTCACATAATTCCTCTCTGGGGGCTATAGATTGTCCTTTTGCTCACTCATATTTGTGTGTTTCTTATTACTTTGTTATCATCTAGTATTAGTTTCTCTTAACCCTTTTAATGAGATGATGTAAGAACCTATTTAACCCCAATACAAATAAACATGACAATAAAGCTAAAATATCACAAGGTTGAACAAAATTTTCCCATTAATTAGAAAATTTAATGATTTAAGAATCTTCCAAAATGTCAAACAATAAGTTATTGATTGAGTTATAAATTAAAGACAGTCGGCCATATTGTTGATAAGAACATACCTCTAAAGGAGTTACAATATATTATTAGAAAAGAATTTTTTACCATCAGATGATCCATACTTCGTAAAACACACAAGATTCAATATGAAAGATAAGCATCAATTTCCAAGACCTTCAAAGTCAAGGTAACATGGTACCACACTATCAGCATCCCTATCTCCTAAGCCTCTAGAAAACACATCCACCTACAAATCCTGAGATGAGAGTGTGGCCCAGGCACTTTTTCTGCCCAACCATGGAGTGGTTAGCTCCTCCAGGGCTCACCCTAAAATGGAAAGCACACGGACCCTGCATGAGGAGACTAGCATCCCAACACTGATGGATTAGAAGAATAAGGCAAAACTATGATTCTAACTACTTATCAATCTTTAGACTAAGAAGAAATTATAATCACAAGGTGGAAGAGAGAAATGAAACAATAGCTAACCATGCATATTTACAAAACTTATACGAAAAAGATTTGGCCAAAGCATCTAAATTCAAATTTACTAATAGGTAAATAATCATATACTTTACCCTTCTCTTTCCATCCACATTAGACCCTCATTCAAGATAAACAAATAAAATAAGAACAACAACAATTTTGTTTTACTATGATGAAGCAACCACTTATTACACTCAAATTTTGAAATACATTTACTAGTTTAGGTAAACAACAATTATCTAGTTGTCTTTAGTTTATAGTCCCAAAAGAATTTATTTAATTTCTTCGTCTAATTAGCAGATTTAGTTTTTAATCTTAAGCCAAATCATTGATATTTAATCACCATTACATAAAATAAAACTAAACAAAACTTGACTTAATTTATATGAATAAATAACAATGTTCAATTATGTTCTGAAAACATATGTTTCCCTGGGTAATCTAAATCCTAGAGATTTTACAAGGTTCATATTTGATTTAAAAAAGGTTCCTTGTCAAGGACAAAAAACTGTTCAAATAATCACACAGAGAGAGAGAGCCCAAATTCAAAACATAAAAAACAACAAACTATAAATATAGCAAGAAAAGAATTTAAACGAATACATTAGTTAAATTGAATGAATTGGAAGAGGATCTGTGGTCAAGTAAATGGCACTTTGATCCTTTTTATTTAATATGACGTTACACCAGAGATTCATGAGTTTACAATAAATCTAAGAATGATACAAATAAAATAAAAACAAAGAACCCACCAGTTATGTCACAAGCAAAACCTCACAATGTTCAATTATGTTCTGGAAACATATGTTTCCCTGGGTAATCTAAATCCTAGAGATTTTACAAGGTTCATATTTGATTTAAAAAAGGTTCCTTCTTAAGGACAAATAATTGTTCAAATAATCACACACAGAGAGAGAGAGAGAGCCCAAATTCAAAACATCAAAAACAACAAACTATAAATATAGCAAGAAAAGAATTTAAACAAATTCATTAGTTAAATTGAATGAATTGGAAGAGGATCTGTGGTCAAGTAAATGGCACTTTGATCCATTTTGTTTAATATGATGTTACACCAGAGATTCATGAGTTTACAATAAATCTAAGAATGATACACATAAAATAAAAACAAAGAACCCACCAGTTATGCCACAAGAAAAACCTCATAGCTTAATGTGGATAAGTATTTTTCTTAAGTTGCAATCACTCAATTTAATGGCGTAGAAATAACTAGACAAGTGGCATTTGTTTAAGTCCATCCCAACAGACATAAAACTTAGATCTGTCCATGCCTTCCTACATCTCTAAAGATTGACTAACCTTATAAAAATTGAATAGTTAAGACATGAATAGAAATAGAAATTGGAAGAAAAACCTCATCAAGAGCACATGCGATGTTTTAACAAGAAAAAATGCAATGTCTTTAAACTACAAGAAGAAAATTGATGCTAACAGAAAATTTGAGGTAGCATCTGTTCCGAAACATTTTTTTATTTTTTTAAAATAAAACTCTAATAAAGCATACTTTCATTTAAGGAAATGGGTAAAAGAGTATTGCCTGGAGTGGATTCAATTAGCATTCTAACTTTGTTTTACCCCCTTTTTTAAATAAAATGTTTTACATCAAAAAATATATGTTGCTACTTCAAAAAAAAAAAAACACAACACTGCTACCCAATAGCACCCAATTTATAACCAAATGTAAAATTCAAAAAATCATTGCAGAACAGGGAGAAAATAATAACAAAAAAAAGAATGTGAAACCTGGAACTGTTTATACTTTTCTTGAAGACTCGATATAGCCTCCTCATTTTCCTGTGTATGAGTCTCCTTTTTCCTTCTCTGTGCATGTCTCTCATTTTATTTAATTCTTCTTTCCCTCCATTCACGACTTGCGTCAAGCATTCTTTCTCTCCATTCATGCCTTGCGTCAAGAATATTGTAAAAGAAAGCAAGATCTTTTTTTTAATCTATTTTGTTGTCATTCAAAAATAATAAATAGCCCCTATTTCCTCTTTGACTATTGAAGACTGCCAGTTCATTAAATTTTTATATAAATAGTTGGATCATACATCTATAATTTTGATAAATTCTTGAAAGATATTTTGGATATTTCCAGAAAAACTCACTCTTGGTATTAGATAAGAGTGCATTAAATTCAATTCTTGAAGTTCAGTTAGAGTCTAAGTTTCACTATAAGTTTAGTTTGATAAAAGAACAAAAATAACCACACAATCATTTTAAAATTTACAAGGACACTTAAAAAAATTGAATATATTTTTTAACTATGTGGTGTGTGCATTTCAAACCATTTTTCCGTTCACACCCTTACCGAGGAGCTAGTCTCCCCTACCTCGACCACACCTCCACCGTCAATCCTATCATCACTACTAACCACTCAATTATCATCAGTAGGTAAGTCACAAAAAATCCATAATCAATTTGACATTGCATAATACTCACATTTAAGTAGAAATTTCTCAATAAAAATAATGAAAACAACAACATAATATCCGTTCATAAACATAAAAAATTATCTTTTATGTTTTAATAACATTTCATCAGAATAAAAAGATATAAATTTATTTTGTTTTATGCAAAATTAACCCAATATACACATGTGTATATATCTAACTAATTCATCGCATATGTTATATAATTTTATTAAATCAACCAAATCTAGCAAGGCTTAACTAATCAACTTGGGTCGTCAATACACGACCAAGTCCCAAAAGTACAAATAAAGTCGCTAATAACTTAAAAGCTATAAGTCTGCAAAAATTGGTTATGACATCCCTCCCCTCTAATAAGAGACATTGCCCTGATGTCTTATGGAAATACATCAAATATTCTCACTCCACACATTGAAACTAAAAAACATGAATCAAATAACATGTAAGAGTCTAAGGAAGTAAATGTGGGAAAGATCTAATCATATCATCAACATCCTCCCATGTAGCACTATAAATAGAGAATTGGTCCCATTGGACATTATACTGCAAGATTTCTCTATCACGCACTCGGATGTTACGTTGGTCAATGATACTGGATGGCTCCACTAACACCACTCCTAGATCTTGTACCTATAAGGCATGCCAATCAAGGATATGAGAAGCATCTGGATGGTAGGGATTCAATAAAGATACATGAAACACATTATGAATAAAAGAAAGAGTGGGTGGTAAAGCAAGTCTATACGCAATAGGATTGATAATCTCCAGAACATCAAAAGACCCAACATATCTAGGTGCGAGATTAGAAGCTTTACTAAATGATATAGAGATCTTATCTAGCCTCACATGAAGAAAAAATATGTCCCCCACAATGAACTATCTGAAAGTACGGTTCTTGTTTGCATAACTCTTTTGTCTATCAATGGGTTCTTTCAACCTTTCTCTAACAATAGTCATCTTCTCTTCCATCTCCCTTAATGATTCAAGACTAGCAATGATTCTATCTTCTACTCTGTCCCAACTGATAGGTGTTCAAAACTTTCTCCTGTATAGTGCCTCAAATGGAACCATTCCTAGAGAAGAATTATATGAATTATTGTAGGAAAACTCGACCAATGGAAGGTGTTCTTCCTACTCATACTATTTATCCATGTAGTACATATAGAGTAATTTCTCAAGAACCTGATTAACCCTCTCAATCTATTCATCCATCTGAGGATGATAGGTTGTGCTGAAGTTCAATCTAGTTCCCAAAGAGGCATTTAAGGTTGTCCAAAACCTTGATTTCATGTACGTGTCCCTATTAGATATTATGGTCTCAAGTGTAATACCCCAAAAATGGGCTATAGGTTTATTAACCTCCTACATTGACACATCGAATGAAATCGACATCGAAGTCCTAACCTAAGGCACATCTGAACATCATCGAATCCTAATTGATTATCATAAATTCTGCATCAGGGAATATTCCTAGCAATATTCCTATTTATCATAATTATCTTTGATTTAATGATTATTTGGTGATAAATCCTATTTATCCTAAAGTTTGATTAATTGAATATTTTCAATATTTAATTAATTAGATTTAATTCTACCACTTAATTGTTTAATTGAAGTTAATTCTATTTATTCCTCATTGTATTATTTAATTTTGACAAAATCCAAAATCCTATGAATAATTGATTAAATTCTTATTTAATTAATTAAAGCAAGTTGTCAATTTTTCATAATATTATTTTTGAATAAAAGTTTGAAAAATAATTGATTAACCCATAAATCAACTGTTTTATTTCCAAAATCAGTTAAGTTGGAAATAAATCACTTTATTATTAAATTAATTCATAAATAAAACATGCACAATCATAAAAGTAGACAACTATCAATTATCAATTAAATCTAAACTCTATTTTGAGTTGAACTCTGCTTTTCCATGTTTTTGTGAGTTAATTATCCTTTATCTAAAAATAACTCAAAAATCAACCTGAGTTATTTGAGTGATTTATGGCTTTCTTTCATGCACCTCCAAAGCCCTAGATTTCTATAAATTAAGGCTTCAGCTCTTCAATCTGAGATCTGATAATTGTGCAAACTTATGCTGGCGAATTGGTATCTGAAGAATTGGAGCTTCTTTTGCGAATCAAATAACTTTGTGAGATCATTCATATTTTAGCATATCATTGTTAGATTAATTGTATTGCATACTAGTTTTTCATATTAGCATAGATCCATATCAAATTTTCATTATCATTATTGCACAAAAAAACCAAAAAAAAAGATTAATTGCATTCATTCCATATCTAGATTTTGCATTCAAATCCTTCATTTAGGTGTCATCAAGGTAACTGATCTCGGTATAATCTAAGAATACATACTCACATCTATTAGAAGGCAGTAAATCGCCTAGTTAGTTTAGTTTTTCATTTATTGCATGATTTTGAATTCAACTAACCTCTAATGTTTTACTGAAGTGTTGTGTCTACAGATCAGGTACAAAATTGACACACACATTTTTGGCGCCCACCATGGGGCCCTGAAATGGGTTTCCCTTCAAATTTTATCAATTTCTATCATTTTCTTATCTTTTTCTGTTCCAAGCTACGATTTTTATTCTCTGTCCATACAATTTTCATATGAGTTTTGTCAGAAACTCGTACCAAGAGATACCCACTGTCATATGACAGTTGATTTGATCGAGGATTGCACAAGCAAAAACCCAATGTCATTTGGAAAGCTTGATTGTCATGTGATCTAATACCCATTGCCGTACGAGCTTCTAGATTGTCATTTGGGGGGTAACCCATCATCGTACAAGTTTGAGTGCCAAGGTTCAATTGTCATTTCACTTTTTTAGGCAGTTTGTCAGATTTGGTTTTCAGATTTTGACTAACAGCTAACCCTAACAATTGAAATTCTCTATTTTTGATTGATTTTCACTAGTTTTTTATTGGAAAAAGTGCAAGAATTGCTAAAAATAGGTAAGAATCTACTAAGCATGTTGAAAATAATTCAGGTAATCTTTTTAGTTGATAACATTTCAATTTGGATTAAAAAGAACTCTTACGTGTCAAGCTTGTGTGACCTTTATTGCTTTCATATCACATATTTCATTTTGCGCTATAAAAATGAACATAGATTTTCTTTTCAGCATCTTTGTTACACATAGTAAATAGGCCCTATGAACACTATTTGTGGCTCTTGAGAGAGTGAATTTCTAGTGAAATTCTTCTCAATGAAGGAACCCTTGTAGGTAGGGAGGATACTGAGGGCATCTCACGTTCTACTAGATCTGTGTGTCTTCAACTTTTGATCGATGCATTCTCTCTCTGGAGAGGTTGATAGATCATAAGGGGTTGATGTCATAGATCTTTGTGAGATAATCTTGGTCTTAGCATGTCAAATTAATCTTTCTACTTTGTTTGGGTTAAAAGTGAAAAGGCTAGAGGATTATGCTCTACTCCCTTTTTGGGTAGTACAAGAAACTCAGATCCTTGAATCTGGAACCAATCTCCATGTGGTATATTTTGTGAGTCACCTTTAGAGAGGGTTAACCGTAGTGGACATTCCCTTAAATGGGTCAACCACGTTGACGGAACCTCAAGCGATAATAGCCATTTTTTCCGTGGTAGTGACAACTGCTATATAAATGTCCCATCAAAAGAAATCTCCACAGGTGTGGTCTCTTGTTGGGCTGTTAGATCTCCCTAGCAGATCCTGAAGATTAAGCTCTTAGACTATGTCAAAACCCCGGTGCACCTAGATTGGAGGTCACCCTCTTGGATCATAAAAGTTGTAGAGTCAAACCATTACTAAAAACCCTAGTGAGGCCAAATTTTCATTTTCTAGGAATATGTGCGTTAATGCAAAAAAATTTAGAACATACACAATTAGCACTTCTAAGGATTAGCACAAATAAGTCACTTGATTGTTCATGCACAAGGTTGCTTTTTCCCTTGTTCATTTTTTTCAGACATGCTTGAAATCACTTGCTTGCTATTTTGCGTGCTTGCTTATCTATCTGGTTACTAAAAATGAACAAATCTATTACCATCCTCAAATTTGGACATTGACATTTGCAAATAATCTAAAACTAAAAACCCAAAAATTTGCAAGAATTGAAGTGAAACACCTTTCTAGAGTCAATAGTCATTTTGTAAAGTCAGAAAGTCATACGAATTTTGGCTATTGTCATTTCAGAACCCCCAGATTGTTGTGTGGCATTAGGTACATTATCGTACGAGTTTTTCTGCCAGTCAATTCCAAAAAGTCAAAATTCCTGCTATCAACTGTCGTGTGAGTTTTGCAATAATTGTACAAGTTTTTCATTGTCGTTTCATGCTATACCCACTATCGTATGAGCCTATAGAAAGTCATTTGAAAAATTTCAAAAATTTGTCAGAAAGTTGTCAAAACTATCAAAGACCCAGCTATTCCAGCCTATTTCCAGAATCTGTCAAACAAATCACTTTGTTAGGAACATAGCAGCAAATATTGAGAATCCAAACATTTTCCTAAAGTGGCCTTTTGAATTCAATTTAGCCTTATGTTTAATCAATTTGAGTCTTTTTCATCTTGTGTCAAAACCTTGTCATAACTATCAATTATCAATCAATCAATCAAAATGACTAAGTGTTGTGAACTTGTGTCCGCTATCTTTTGGGAGTCTACCCATACATCCAGGGCATAGTCTCCTTCATCTACATCTAATCTAAGCTTCAATCAATCAAAACCTTGACAAGGTTACATCATTTGATCTTCTTGAATCAGATCCTTCTTCAGTTGTCTTCATCATATTCTTTTGATTCACCCAAGGTTAATGGTGGAAAATAGAGCTTCCTCTCACAAGAAATCAGGACAAGCACTTAACACTAGAACTTTGTCTACTCACGTAGGTCCAACTCTTGAACAACTCTACAATTCTGGTCTTTACGAAGATGACGGTCTTGGCAACTTTCGATTAAAAACTGGTTACATTCCTCCTTCATCAACTCATGGAGGTAATCAAGAAACTCCACATCAATCTATCCCAGGTAGAACTCCTACCATGTCTCAAGTAGGGACAAACTTTGGCTCTCAAAGAGCTCAATCTCAACATGGTGTAGATTAGGAACCCACACCTGAATAAATTTCTCAATATCAAAACAATGATAACTTCAAATGAATGATGAAGCATTTCTTGAAAGAAGACAGAGAAGCATACTTTTTACAATTCACTCATCAAGGAGCTAAACCTCCTCCCAACTTTAATGTTGAAGATATCATTACACATGAGGAAGAAACCCCACTCACAGCTATGATGAAACAAATGCATGCCATGCAAGTCAAGCTTAATAACCTTGAGAAAGAAAAGGAACCCAAGGAGTTCTCCATGGAGGCCCTATGTCCTTTTCCATTTGACAAAGACTGGTACATGCCACCATTCCCAAAAAGAGTGGAGATGCCTAAGTATGATAAGTATGATGGACAATTGGATCCCCAAGATCATGTCAGAGAATTTTGTACACAATCTATGGAGTTCATGCATGAACCAACCTATCTGATGTGTCTCTTCCCTCAATCTCTTGGGGGAGCATCCATTCATTGGTTCTCTAGATTGCCTTCTACTATCAAAACTTTTGAGGAGTTGATCAAATTGTTCTATCAGCAATAATCCTACAATATTCAACATCCAGTCACCATGATCAATATCTGCAATCTCAAACAATATCCAGGCGAACCATTCTTGACATTTCTCAAAAGATGGAGGAAGAAATTCTCTCTATATGCTAGGCCTATTCCAGAAATTGAGAAACTGGAAATCTTCATCAATAATCTTGTCCTAGAGATCAACTACCCTTTACAAATGCAAGATCATACATCTTTTGATAAGATGGTAGACAATGCGATCAAAATTGAGAAAGTACTTGTGAAAAAAGGAGACATCACACTTCAAAAGGACAAGTATGAATCAGTATCCAATTCTAAAGACAAGAATAAAAACTGGAACAAGAATAAGGGCATTGTCATAGATGGTGTTGTTGATCCTATCTAAGCCCCATCAAAGGCACCAGCTTTCAATCTAACTATTGGTACCCAAGCCATAAAAGCTTTAGAAAAAAAGGTTCCTGAATCATCTCAAAAGAAGCTAGAGTATAAAAAGTGGTCCGCTGATAATAAATGAATGTTCACTCCTCTAGGAGAATCTTTGGAATCAGCTATGAGAACTCTGATAGCTAATAACATCATCTCTTTGCTTGTGATCTGAAAATCTGATTCTGATCTTAAACCAAAATGGTGGAGAGAGAACAAATTCTGTGATTTCCATCAAGGTAAAGGTGACAAAACAAATAACTGCTTACGCTTGAAACATACTATTCAAGATCTGATTGATAAGGGAGATATCACCATTGACAATCATAAGAGAAATAATGATCATACAACATTCACGGAACCATTTCTGAAACATGGTCAAGAAGTTTTATCTTCTCAACCTAATATGGGGGCAAAGGTCAATTATGCTTACCCTAAAAATAATGATGTTATCAATATGGTTGTACCTTGTCTCTCTGAGCATTGCAATGTCATCACAATTGTGCAAAGAGATAGAGATCATACTTCATCTAATGCAGTTACTCGATCACAAGCTCAGGCACATCTGAACGGACAAATCCCAGATTCATCAAATGTCCCTAAGATGCCCTTCAATCTTTCATCTGCTTCCAAACAAAAGGTTGTTTCTAAATCTTCCAATCCTAAAGATATGAGGCCAACATCTTATAGCATTGTTCAAAAACTCCAACACACTAATGCAAAAATCTCCATGTTTGAGTTGCTTCGAATATCCCTATCTCATAGAGCCATTCTAGACAAAGCTTTGCTCGGATCCAATGTTCATGATGACCTTGATTTAGACAGGTTCGAGACTATGGTTGGACATCTTACATCTCCACAGCATATATCCTTTTTAGAGGAAGATGACAACTCCTTGAGTCACCCACATAACCAGCCCTTGCATATAGAAGTCTTGATCCAGAATTGTAGAGTCAAACGTGTGTTGATAGATGGAGGCGCTAGCCTAAACATTTGTTCTTACAACTTGATCACACAATTGGGATTTTCAGAAGTAGCTATTGATCCTAGAAAGAAAATAACTATAAAATCCTATGATGAACAAGAAGGATCTTCTAAAGGCACCATTGTCTTACCGATCAAAGAAGGTCCAGTTATCAGAGATACTATATGTCAAGTTCTTGACTTACCTTTGGCTTACAACATTCTTCTAGGGAGACCATGGATACACGAGATGAAGGCTATTCCTTCTACATTCCACTAATGCTTGAAGTTTTCTTATGAAGGAGTAGAGGTCACTATTCCAGTAGACATATCCACCACTTACAATACATTGAAGGAAAGTGCAGATAAACTTGTGCCTAATAACAGAGAATCTTTCATTGAACCACCTAAAGAAGCATCCACATCTAAAATGGAGGATCTTTCAAAAGAGGTTAATATCAAAGAAAATAGTATGGGAGAATATACTATAGAGCTAGTCTTATCTTTGACATCTCTCCCTATCTCACCTAAGTCTTATGGACAAACTTTGAAACAATCCAAACCAGAATCTAAAGAGCCTCTTGAGGCATGTAAAAAGAATTTTGTAGCAGAACAAGTCTCCAAGAAAGAATTTGAAGAGGATGAAGTTGTGCTTGCATGGCTATACAAAGATGAAATTGAATCCCATGATATTCAAACTAGTAACTTAGTAGTACCAAAAGATCCTTCTAAGTCATATGGCCTAGAAGATAAATTGATAGCCAAGATGGGATATCCAGGTAAAGGACCTCTAGGAGTCAGAGGAAAAGGTATTGAGGCACCTATCCCACACACTGGTAGAGAAAATAAAGACAAAGGTGGCGTAGGATTTAAAAAGAAACCCTTTCACCTCAAAGGTGATTATTCTCATGTCATAGAGCAGATCACACCAGGAGAATCCCTTCTTAAGAAAGAAGAAACAAAAGCATCAGATAGTGATTCAGACAACTCAGAACTCATCCCCTATGAAAAATTGCCTAAAGAGATCAAAGACCTTCTTGATGATAAAGATGATCCAATCAAAAGAATTAATGTAGTAGAAACACAAGAACCTACTATCAATCAAGAGATAGTTGCAACACAAGAACCAACTAATCTTGAAAACAAACAAGAAGAGGAAGGTGGTAGTTATTCTGAGACAAATTCTCATGAGTCTGAAATCAAATCAAAATCTAAGGGTAACCCTTCTTGGGGTATTCATCCTGACTTCACTCATGTTCTTAGATTTCCTTAAGGCATAGATGAGGAATCTAATGAATATGAATGGGGAGCCATTCCAGAAGAAGATGAGCTTATTACAAAGAAACATGTTGATGTTATTCACCAATATGCACCTAAACCCAACGTAAGTCTAGAGTGAAATGATGAACCTATTGAGTCTAATCCACCTATGGCTGAATTGAACTCCCACAATGACATTGAGCCTATTCATGAATTTAATGTCTTAAGTTGTAATATCACCTTTGAAATCGAGCATCGGGTTAGGACCAATGATGATAGATCCATATCCGTAAACACTATCTCCCAATCTTTCCCCACTTTGACTATCCAATATCCAGACCTTATTGACCAAACCTCCACAAATCTGAACCATGGTATTTATACCTTCCTGAATGACTATTCCCTTGCTTTCTACCTCAATGCATTTGAGCCTATGAGTACTTCGATTAGTGAACTAAGTGTTAGCATGACGGAGTCAGACATCAAGTATCTTAGTCAAAAAAATAAGAATAAAAAGAAAAAGAAAAGGAGTTATGAGGGTAAAAACCACTTTGTGGTAGTCTTAGAACCTACAAAAGTAAAAATAAAAGATGTATCCAAAGGTGGAAACCTCTCTGAGGTGCCTAAGGATGAGATATTTGATGTCCTTCCGAGTCATTTATAGGATAGATCTCCAGTTCTAATTGAGCCCTCTCAATCCATCAATTTGGGAACAACAAAAGAACCACAGTTGATTCATGTAGCACAGTCTTTATCAGAAGAAGAGAAGTAAAAATTTACAACATTCCTAATAGAGAAGAAGATCAACTTTGCATGGAAATATTCAGATATGCCAGGGTTGGATCCTAATCTTATAATGCATCATTTATCTATAGCTCCAAATGTCAAACCTATCAAGGAAAAATTAAGAAAGATGCATCCTCATGTTGCACTCTTGGTAAAATCTGAATTAGAGAAGCTCCTGAAAGCCGGATTCATCTGAGTTATTGACTATGTAGAGTGGATCTCTAATATTGTACCTATTTCAAAACTAGATAAATCAATCAGAGTGTGCACGGACTTTAGAGATGTGAATAGAGCATGCCCTAAGGATGATTTTCCACTACCTAAAATTGACATGATAGTGGACATGACTTTGGGTTTCAAGATGTATTCTTTAATGGATGGTTTTTCTAGATATAATCAAATAAAAATTGCTCCAGAGGATCAAGAGAAAACTGCTTTCACATGTGCATGGGGCACCTTCTATTGGAATGTCATGCCATTTGGGCTTAAAAATGCTGGTGCTACATATCAAAGAGCCATGACATCTATTTTTCATGACATGATGCATATGACTATGGAGGATTATGTCAATGATACTTTAGCAAAATCTATGATTAGGGCTGAACATCTAGAGGACTTGAGCAATATACTAGACAGAATGGAAAAATTTAGTCTCAGACTAAATCCTAAGAAATGTGCTTTTGGTGTCACTTCTAGAAAGCTCTTAGGATACATAGTTTCAAAGAAGGGTATTGAAGTTGATCTAGCTAAAGTGAAGGCTATAATGGAAATGCAACCTCCAAAGAATATTAGTCAAATGAGGACATTTCAAGGAAGAGTTCAATCTATAAGAAGATTCATATCACAACTGGCAGATATATCACAACCTTTTACAAAAACATTACATAAAGGTGTGACCTTTGCATGGAATGAAGAATGTGAGAAGAACTTTGACCATATCAAACAATATCTATTAAATCCTCCTATTTTGATGCCTCCTATTCATGGGAAGCAACTGATCTTATATGTCTCCACAATAGATACATCACTAGGGGCATTGCTTGCACAACATGATGAGAAAAAAAAGGAAAGAGCTATATACTATATTAGTAGGACATTGGTTGCATATGAGAAGAACTATTCAATGATTGAGAAATCTTGTCTAGCTATGATCTTTGCATCACAGAACCTAAGACACTACATGTTAGCTCATACCACACAATTGGTAGCTAAGATTGATCCACTCAAGTACCTACTAAGCAAAGCTTCCCTCACAGGTAGATTAGCTAAATGGGTGATGCTCTTAAGTGAATTTGACATTGAATATGTGGAAAGAAAAGCTATCAAAGGATAGGTTATTGTTGATCAATTAGCAGATGCACCTATGATTGATAATACACCAATGCAAATGGAATTTCCAGATTCCTCTATCATGACTCTTTCTTCTAGAGAATGGAAATTATTCTTTGATGGCTCCTACACATAGAATGGATCAGGAGTGGGCATATTGTTCATAACTCCTCAAGGATACTCCATACCAAAAGCATTTAGATTAAAGTTTCCTTTCACAAACAATATTGCGGAATATGAAGCGCTTTTGAATCGCATGAAAATAGCAATTGAGTGGAGGGTAACAGAGCTACACATTCATGGAGACTCTCAACTTGTTATCCATCAAGTCAATGATGTGTACCAAACTAAAGATGAAAATCTCATTCCTTACAAGAGAATGGTAGATGAGCTTAAGAAGTATTTCCTATATATCACATTTGGGAAAATTCCTAGAATAGAGAATAAGGCTGTGATGCAATGGCAACGCTATCTACTTTATTACAATAGCCTGAACATGAGCTATGCTATGAGTTCCTAGTGGAAGCACTATCTTATCCTGCATATGATTCCCCTAAAACTCATATGATCTGCATTGTTGTTGGTCATGATTCATCTAGATACAAAAACCTATTCTCCTATCTCCAAGACCAAATCATTCCTGATACCTTCAACTGCCATGAAAAGAGATACCTTATCCGTAATGCCTCCCGATATGTCATCATTGGTCATGATCTATACAAACAAGGTCTAGATGGTATGCTACTTAGATGTTTAGAATGGGAAGAGTCTCAACGTGCATTAGAGGAAGTCCATGTGGTATTTGTGGGTCACACTCAAATAGTTTAATACTAGCTCAAAAACTTATTAGGGCTGGGTACTATTGGCCTGAAATGGAGAAAGAGTCTATCAAGTTTGCTAAGCACTATCAAAAATGCCAAGTACATGGTAACTTAATCCATGCTCCAGGGAGAGATCTAATTCCCTTTACTACACAATGGCCTTTTCACCAATGGGCATTTGATCTTATAGGAGCTATACATCCTGATTCTTCCAATGGACATACCCATATAATCATAGCTACATATTATTTTACAAAATGGGTAGAAGCAGTCCCTTTGACACAAGCAACTGGAAAGAAAATATCTATGTTCATATTAAACTATATCATATGCAGATATGGGATACCTCATTCCATAATCACAAATAATGGTGGACAATTTAAGAATAAAGATCTAGATGACTTATGTGCTAAATTCAAGATTACACAACATTGGTCTTCTATCTACTATCCTCAAGGGAATGGCCAAGCAGAGGCTTCTAATAAGAATCTATTGAAAATATTGCACCGTACAGTTAATAAAATAGGAAGAGACTGGCATCTCATGATCAATCCAGCTCTCTGGGCCTATAGAACAAGTATCAAAACACCTACTTGGGCTACACCTTTCACTTTAGTTTATGGGTCTGAAGCGGGTACTTCTTATTGAGGTTGAAATAACATCACTAAGAATCAGAATGCATGGTCTAGTAATTGATGATGACTATAAAGTGTCTGGGTTGCAAGAACTTAAACTACTAGATGAATGTAGACAAGAAGCATATGATCATCTCAGAGTGTATCAGAAAAGAATGTCTAGAGGCTACAACAAGAAAGTTAGACACAGAGAATTTCAGGTTGGTGATCTAGTCTTGAGAGAGAATCCAAAAAATCAATCACATCGAGAACGCAAGGGGAAATTTGAACCCAATTGGCTGGGTCCCTTTGTTATCACTATTACTTTTGGCTCTGGTGCCTATCAACTCTCAATGACTGAAGGAGAACAACTCTGAGAACCAATCAACATTCTCCATCTGAAGAAATTCTATGCCTAAGGCATTCATTCTATGGTAAAATGTCCTAAAAAAAATCATAAAAATTAGAAAAAGTCCTGAAAAAATGAACATCTTGGTGAAAACCTAGCAATACGCGCCTTGATGATTCACAAAAAAATTGAAAAAATGAAAAATACAAAATGAGAAAAAGAAAAAGTGCCTTGGTGAAAACCTGGAAATAGGCGCCTTGGTAGAAAAATTAGAATCTCTACCAAGATGGTGAAAACATGACAAATGGGCACCACTTGTTTCAAAATGCTCCATCTATTAGTGCAATCTTGGTCTTTCACAGCTTTCAGTCTTGCTTTAGTTTGTACATATCTCCCGGTTTGTTTATGCATTTGTAGTTTTCAATAAGTCAGTTTGTACACCAATCAGCTCAAGCATCTGTATCCTATCAATGCTTAACACTTGGGAGCAATCAATGTCATATCCTATGACCTCTAATGTATCTGAGACATATCATATCCAGTTCGAGTCCTTTGAAGCTTCATTTGAGTCAGTCAGTCAGTCTTGTCTCTAGAAAGGATTTTGCATCTACAAGAATGCAATCAAACACAAATTGAAAACAATCTATGCTTTTTACATACTTTTATCTCCTTGTATGCTTACTGATTCACATTGAGATTTTTTCATATTATGTCCTTTCGAGCTCTTCGATGATGTCCTTTTATAGGATTTAGAGAGTGATGACTAGGGGCATAATATTTTCTTTGTCTTCTGCTTGTATGTAAAAATCTAACAACTTTGGAAATTCTGGATTGAAAGGGTGTTCGACTGTAAGAGCCTCTATCTTGAATTGGATGGTCATGCATACCTTGACCATTAATACCCAGAAAATTCAAGGAAGTTTGATCTAACTATTGTCTTTTTTGAGTGAGTTCTTTCTCCTATTGTGAAACGTGATCTTACCTAAGGATGTGAAAGATAAAGGGTCACTATGGGTAATTCACATTGGATTTAGAATGATCTCTTGACTACTTGATATGTTTTAAATGCAAGGCATATTCAGGACATCACAATGTTTATGTTTTGATGCTTATACAAATTGCTATATCAAAATGGACATGATATTCAGGTCATCTTGGCATTTATGCCTTGGTGCTTATATCTAATCTGACATTTTGAAAACCAAAATCAATATTCATATATCCATGGTTTCATAATCAGTGGGTGTTGTATTGATCCTTGCGTATACAAATTGATATTCATATGTCTATGGTTTCATAACTAGTAGGCATTATATTGATTTATCCAGTTAACTAAAAATTCAATGATGAGAATGACCGACACATGATCAATGACTAGGTCCTAGGTCTTAGGTTGCATCTCATACTGCATGTCTCTTTGCATTTTTGGAATGTTTGCATGATCTCACAATGGTTAAACAAACTTCAATGCTTAAAAAATTCTTCAAATATCTCTTCAAATATAACAAGAGCTAAAACCTAACTTGAAAGTCTCTTCACAGAATCGCAAGCAGTTATCCTCCTGGGTTAAACATCCTTTTTGACATAAGACTGAGTACTTGTCTTCATCAATGCTTGCAAAATATATCATGTGTATCGTTGCATTTACATATCATAATCATTTGTTGCATTACAATTCATCCATTTTCATAAGCATAAACCATACATACATCTTTCCATAATCAAATACATTTGCATAACATCCATACATTTGAAAAAAATAAATCATTGCATTGCATTTATCCATACATACATTATACTCTACTCATAGCATAAGCATCACATGATATCATCATAAATCAAAACATGACAAATACACATGAAGTCATAACCAAAATATCGATCTCATATATATCAAAAATCTTGTACTAGTCAGGGGTGCACTACTGGCACAGTGTACAAAAGAATGAGCTCAACTAAGCTATCAGAATCAATACAATATATCAAAATCAACAGATCAAAAATGTTAGAACATATCAAAAATCCATTAACTATCAGCATGATCCTCTGCATCTGGTGGGGGAGGAGGTGGTGCATCTGGTACTACCTCTACTTGAGGTGCTCTGGCTCCCTCTGATGCCATCATGTACTGTGAATAGGAGGGAACTCTCTATGTAGTAGGAACAACTATATAATATGTGGACACATAGTAAGCTGCATGTGAGGTCTGATGAATCACCTCTACCTACAATCTCTGTACCTCCACATGCAGCTTAGTCCACTGTCTATCTACCTCTATATATCACTCCTCCCATCGGAGCACCAGTAACATCCATCACCTCCTCCATGGAGGGTATTAGCTTAGTAGGATTAGAGAATCTATGAATGGGGTGATCAACAAGCCATGAGATGAATCCATCAGTAACACCAGCATCCAGTACATCTGGTCTATACTCCCAATCCCTGCTGATAATCACACTATACTCCTATGAACACAAAGCATAAGAGAGCCTCTATGTCCATCCAAGTCCAATCTCATGCCCTATCTATGCATATGTGGCATAATCCTCTGGGGCATCCTGAATATGTCCATACTACTGCCAAACCCTGGTAATCAGAAACCTCTCTATGGTGGAGGAGGACCTCCCAATCAGTACATGGCTCTGGAAGAAATAACTAAACTACACTCAAGCAGTAGGCCAAGGCTTAATGGCTACATATGGTCTCCAATGCACAAATGTCATATCATCGAGGCATCACCTCCAGTACTCGGTGTGGCCCATTCATCCCTGAATGACATATCCGGCATAAGTATAGATGACAAGCTTCTGAGGCTACCTCTATGATGTACAAGTAGGTCTCAGCACTGGGATATGCTCCCATGCCCATATTTGTAGAACAAGAGCTCCTGCTACAAAAGATTTTCTCTCCTGATACACCACCTTGTGCATCTCAGAGAACATGTGTGCTAATAAACACTGACCCCAAGCCAACTCAGAGGGAGTGGCCATCAATCGTGCTACCATAGGAGCCCAGCCCATCAAAAGACCATTCTGCTGATGGTCAGACATGATAATGCCACCAATCATCTCGGTAATGATGCACTCCAGCTAGTGTGTCTGTCCATATCTCTGAACTAAGGTCTCCCAAGAAATGGAGGCCATCATCTGGGTATCATCTCCAAAGAGACGTCTAAAAGCTAAAATGCCTGAGTTCCCCAAACTCACATACTCTGGTCACCGGCCTACATGGAAGGGAATGTGTAGTATCTAGTACACATCCTTAGGGGTAACAGTGATCTTCCCAGTCGACAAGTGAAAGGTCTGAGTCTCCGAGTGGAACCTCTCAATGAGCGCAGTCAAAAGCCCATGATTTAACCTAATCTCAGGTAAATGTATCAAGTACTCAAATCTACAAGAAGTAAGGTGAACCCTCATAGGGTCTAGCAAGGAAACACATAATCTCTGAGTAGTAGGATGAGAGATTCATACATGTACATCTAGATATATGACCTACACAACACAAAAATAGGGAATCCTATTAGTAATTGGGTCACAGAATAGGTTCCAAGGACAAAAATGGGGCAGTTCAATATTTCAGAAGGTAGGTTAACAAGTCAGCAATCAGGCTAAGGGATTAGAAAAATAAAAAAATTGACCTAATATTGAGTTTTTGGCTCACTGTTTTCCATATGACAACTTAGACTGGCATGGAAAGTCATACGACTTTCCACATCATACCAAATGACAAACCATAGTAGCACAACAATGCATTCCTCCTTGTACAAGTTATGAGGGACCTGACAAACTATCGTACGACTCATGGGTCCCTCTGATACGAGTTGTGGGGGCTTATCAAAAGACAACCTAGCTACTGTTGAAATGTCATATGAGTCCCGCTGGGGAATCGTACGAGTTTCCGTGAATACAAAATTCAAAAATGGAAAAGACGTATGAAAAATTGCTAAAATCCTATAAAACATGGAAAAATTGACATTTTAGCAAAGCACAGAGGTCCACCTACTCTATGTCTATACTACTGAGGTCTCTGGTGTCTTCAACTGCACTCAAATTGGTGCGAACTCACAGGTACCTTCGGTTCTACCACTTTATCTACCATTTTTTCTTAGAGGGCTCCACAAAGATTTCTAAAGTCAAAAGGTTGAAATGAATTGAAAATGACCCTTCTAGCCTTTATATAGCTTTTGACCTAATTTTTAAAAGTGCTTTATTTTTCATGAAAATTGCACCCCTGGCTAATTTTGATGTTTTGAATCCATTTTCGGGATCAAAATTCAAATATGAGATCATTTACTATGTCAAAATCAGGATTTAAAATTTTTGGACCCAGGATGGTCTACTGCTTGCATAATCGACCTTCTAATCATCATAGAAATCTAGAATTCAACTTAACTGATTATCTTATGTCAAACTATCCAAATTTCAACTTGGTCAACTATGGTCGACTCATGGTTTCACCTAGTCAAACTTGGTCTCCAGGACCTCTAAACGATGTAGAATGCATTCTCGATCATGTTTAAGCACTTCTCAAATCAATTAACATGCTTCTAAACTATCCACACTGACTTTTCTTTTCAGATTTTAATTTTAATCCCGAAGGGGGCATGGTATTGCATATCATTCAAAGTCTGTAATCTAAACTTGAATCATATCTTTCCTCAGTAATCAAGACACCAACCACATCTAGTTGCTGATTCATCATAAAGACCTCATCGCTCAGGGAAAATCAATCATCACTCAGGGCATATCAAATTCATTGAGATCCATATCAATCTGATATTCTCCTAATCTTGTAAACTGTATCAGCTTTTCACAACTATCGGTTCATTAGTGTTATTTCCTTCGTTCTTCAAAAACTGAAGGGTTCAGATGTGATACCAATGTGATTCTTATCGACAATCGGGTCTAGAATCGTTCACTCACTTCTTTGCAATCATAAGGTTTGGAATCAGGTGTTTTGGCACTTTTTCACAATCATCGATTCATTACTGTTATAGTTAACATTATCTTGGGTCATTCAAGACCTATTATCTTCATATCAAATCTTTCAATCAATTTCTGTCTCATATCAATTTCAAACATTAGTTTCAACATCATACACAGACTGTCTTTGAACCACTACACTTTGCACAACAATTCAAAGAGGGGCAAAATGTAATACCCCAAAAATGGGCTATAGGTTCATTGACCTCCTACATCGACACATCGAATGAAATTGACATCGAAGTCCTAACCTAAGGCACATCTGAACGTCATCGAATCCTAATTGATTAAAATAATTTTGCATCGGGGAATATTCCTAGCAATATTCCTATTTATCATTATTATCTTTGATTTAATGATTATTTGGCGATAAATCCTATTTATCCTAAAGTTTGATTAATTGAATATTCTCAATATTTAATTAATTAGATTTAATTTTGCCACTTAATTGTTTAATTGAAGTTAATTCTATTTATTCCTAATTTTATTATTTAATTTTGACAAAATCCAAAATCCTATGAATAATTGATTAAATTCTTATTTAATTAATTAAAGCAAGTTGTCAATTTTTAATAATATTATTTTTGAATAAAATTTTGAAAAATAATTGATTAACCCATAAATCAATTGTTTTATTTTCAAAATCAGTTAAGTTGGAAATAAATCACTTTATTATTAAATTAATTCATAAATAAAACATGCACAATCAGAAAAGTAGACAACTATCAATTATCAATTAAATCTAAACTCTATTTTGAGTTAAACTCTGCTTTTGCATGTTTTTGTGAGCTATTTTTCCTTTATTTAAAAATAAATCAAAAATCAACCTGAGTTATTTGAGTGATTTATGGCTTTCTTTCATGCACCTCCAAAGCCCTAGATTTCTATAAATTAAGGCTTCAACTCTTCAATCTGAGATCTGATAATTGTGCAAACTTATGTTGGCGAATTGGTATCTGAAGAATTGGAGCTTCTTTTGCAAATCAAACAACTTTGTGAGATCATTCATATTTTAGCATATCATTGTTAGATTAATTGTATTGCATACCAGTTTTTCATATTAGCATAGATCCATATCAAGTTTTTATTATCATTATTGCATAGAAAAACCAAAAAAATAGATTAATTGCATTCATTCCATATCTAGATTTTGCATTCAAATCCTTCATTTAGGTGTTGTCAAGGTCATTGATCTTGGTATAATTTGATAATACATACTCGCATCTATTAGAAGGTAGTAAATCACCTGGTTAGTTTAGTTTTTCATTTATTGCACAATTTCAATTTCAACTAACCTCTAATGTTTTACTGAAGTGTTGTGTCTATAGATCAGGTACAAAATTCACACACACATCAGGTACTCCATGTAGTCTAAAAATCTCCTGAACAAATTTCTTGGTCAAAGCCAAGGATCCATCCCTCAAACTACTTGGTATGAAATGAGAGACCTTGGCTAATTTATCAACCACTACAAGGATTACATCATGTTTGTGCCTAGTCATGGAAAAACCTTGGACAAAGTCCATAGCGATAACCTGCAACTTATATTCTGGTATCTTGTGAGGATACACAAGTCTAGTTGGGTGGACATGCTCATCTTTGACCCATTGACATTCTAAACATTGAGCTATAGACGCTAGCACGTCTCTCTTAAGTCTGGGAAAAAATACAATGAACTTATATTAGAATGCATATTATTACCCTTGGATGTCCTGAAAATGGAGTACAATGCATCTCCTCAAAAATCAGTTTCCTCAATCCTTCCTAATTGGGAATATCCATTCTACCTTGGTATCTCAAAATACCATCATCATTATAAGAATAACCCTAAAAATGGTGATCTATCACTATGCAATACTAATTTGACCAACTCATAATGGTCATCACTCTAAAGGTTATGCAACACTTGTTCCTTTAGGTGTGTTCAGGTATTGGAAATAGCTACAATGTGCCTCCTTTTGTTTAAAGCATCAACTACCCTATTTTATTTCCCTTTGATATATTCAATACCAAAATCATACTCACTCAAGAATTCTAACCATCATCTCTTTTTGGCATTAAGGTTGGGTTGAGTGATATTTACCTCAAACCCATGTGATTAGTTTTCAACTCGAAAGGATTACCCAAAAGGTAGTGTCTCCACATCACAAGTGCATGAACTATGACAAGTAATTCTAAATCATGAGGCACATAGTCAACCTCATACTATTTCATCTTTCATGACTTGTAAGCCACTACTTTACCATCTTGCGTAAGTACACCTCCTAAACCCTCATCTGAAGTATCATTGATAACATTAAAATGATCAATAGGGTTTGGTATAACCAGGATTGGACCAGATGTGAGTTTCTTCTTTAGCAACTGGAAAGATTTCTCACAAACCTTTGTCCACTCATACCTGTTTCCTTTTATTTGAAGAGATGTAATAGGTGTTGCTATCTTGGAGAATCCCTCCAAAAATGTCCTGTAATATCTGAGGTGTTGGCCATTCAAGTATAGCTTTAATCTTTCCAGTGTTCATTGCAATTCCATTAATAGAGATTATATGCCTCAAATAATGAATTTCTTTTTGATAAAATGAACACTTGGGATAGTTTTCCATACAATTTCCTATCCTTGAGGTGCTGTAAAACTATACACAAGTGGTCCTCGTGTTCTTCGAGATTCTTGGAGTAAATTAGAATATCATCAATGAAGATCTCTACAAATTTATCCAAGAAATCTTTGAACACACTATTCATCAACTTCATGAATGTCACTAGAGTATTAGTTAGATCAAAAGGTAATACTACAAACTCATAATGTCCATACCTTATTCTATAAGTAGTCTTAGCTATATCTTCCTCTTTGATCTGGAGCTGATGGTATCAAGATCTCAAGTCAATTTTTGAGAACACCATTGCTCCTTTCATTTGATCGAATAGTTCATCTATTCTAGGAAGTGGATATCTATTCTTTATAGTCACCTTGTTGAGAATTCAATAGTCTTTACATAACCTGAAGGTGTCATATTTATTCTTTATGAAGATCATAGGTACTCCCCACGATGACACACTAGGGCATATGAACTCTTTGTCTAAAGTTGCCTACAACTGGGTTTTCAACTCATACATTTTAGTGGTTTTCATTCTATATGGAGCCTTGGATTGAAGTTTGGTTCTAGGCATCACATTAATAGAAAAAACAAATTCCCTTTTAGGAGGTAATTCAAGTAGTTCTTCTAGGAACACATCCTAGAACTCTTGCAAGATAGGATAATCAATTAAACTAGAAGGAGTGTCTATGTCCTTTGCCTATCTTTAGTTTTGTTCCTCCAATTGTTCCCATTTTTGTTATTTCCCCTGTTCTAATTCTGATTCTGACAGTTATTGGTATTTCTACTTGAATTATCCCTGTCTTTACCTCTCAAGTTTCACACTTTCTAGCATCCATTGTTCCTTGGTTTATGATTACCATACTTCCTCTTGAATCCTTAAGAAGTATCATTTCTCTAGAAGGTTTGGATTACCGGTACCCTTTTTAGTTTCTCTTCCTACAATAATGCCTTTGCATATGCTAACTTCATATTTTTTAATTCATCCATCTCAACCTCAGATCCAATCTCATGATGTAATCCTAATACAAACTTACGTGTCCTAAAATGCTCATCCTACAAATATTCTAGAACATATTTTACCAAATGGAAAAATCTCTCATGGTACTTGGTCACAAACAAAACCCCCTGGATCAAATTTTAAAATTCAGACACTTTCTTGTCATAGAATAGCTGTGGCAACCATCATTTCCTAAAGAGAGCTAGGAAGTCCTACCAAGTTATTTGTCCTGGTCACAACTTCTTCTCAGGCATCTCATTGTTCCACCATGTAGCTGCTTCACCGATCAAGTGAAAACCACCCCATAAAGCCCTAGACTGACCAAAAAGGTTACAAACATGAAAGTAATTTTCCATGGAGATGATCCATGCCTTTGCATCATCCCCTATAGTTTTCCCATCAAAAGAAGGTGTTATGACCTTTTTAAGGTCCCTTCTCAATTCCTCAGCTATTTGGTCATTATTAAGATCTCTTACATTTTTGCCAATATCAGTGTCTCTATTCCATTGTTCCTCAATCCTCCTATCCTCTTTCTCTTTCCGTTGACCCTCAAGCCTTTGATCTTCCACCTATTTCCTATGAGCTTCATCTTTCTACTAATCCTCATTCTGTCTACCCCTCAAATCATTCTCAATGAAATTCATCAAATCATTTTTTTGTTGCAAGATGTTCCTCTATTCACCTAAGAGGGCCACTATCTCATCTTGCCTTTGATTTGGCACACCATTTTGTTCATTGCTAGTTCCAGCTCAGTTACTGTTCTAAGTTTGCATGATGAAATTCTAAATCCTGGACCAAGCATATATCAACAACATACAGTCATAGCCTCATCAAATAAGTTACCCAATGTTTACCTTTTCCTTCTTTGTCATATACAGCTTGTCCTTATGTAGATATCTTTGTTCTTCATCTTTTCTTCTTCAAAAAATGTTCAGATGTTTGTAACTTAACATGATAAGTATTGTCAAGACTAGTTGACATCAACGATAACATATTGAATGATTTAATCATCTTACATATCATTTCAGTACTCGGTGATCTCTAATCATAGTTCTTCAGTTCATCTCAGATATTCAACCAGTTATAGTTCATCAATCTCTCCCTTTGGCATTGATGGCAACATAAGCAATATGAAAACATGCCATACACATACCAAACATGTATTCTACAACTATGTAAGTAAATGATGTAGCTCAGTAAGCTCTCCCTAGCATGATATTTAATATGTTCAATCACTACAAAACATAACAACATTACATGTAGTCTCTCCCTATGGATTTGATCTTTTTAGTTCTCAGATTCTTATTCTTAGCAACAAATATTCAAACTCTCCCTTTCTCTGATCTTGTCCACCAAATATTATATCATCAACAAATATTGCAGCAATCAAAATGTCATCATTAGAATCTCCTTTCATATACATGTTACTATTTTCACTAGTTTTTACAAAGCCAATACTAATAAGATAACTATGTTGTCTTTCATACCATGCCCTCGGTGCTTGTTTCAATCCATATAAAGCTTTGTGCAATCTACATACCATGTCTTTTTTATTTGGATGAAAAAACCCTTCTGGTTGTTCTATGTAGACCTCCTCTTCAAGAATTCCATACAGAAAAGCTGATTTCACATCCATTTTATATACCTTGAATACCTTATGTGCAACATAATAAAGTATTATCCGAACTCCTTCAAGTCTTGCAATAGGTACAAAGGTTTCTCCATAATCTATACCTTCTTCTTGTGCATATCCCTTGCAAACAAGTCTTGCATTATTCCTTGTAACTTATCCATTTTATTCAACTTATTCCTAAAAATACACTTAGTATCAATAACATTTTTGGTCTTTCAGTCTAGGCACCAATGTCCATGACTTATTATTTTCAATTTTTTCATTCATAGCATTTATCCATTCCTCCTTATCAAGTGCATCCCTAACATTCTTTGGTTCAAACTCACAAACTAAGCATGTGTTTTGTCTTAACTTACTTTGGGTCATCATGCCAGCTTGCTTATCTCCAATGATTTGATTCTTTGGATGGTATCTTCTCAAAAAAATTTCTAGCACTTGTTCTCTCCTCTGTTCATCATTCAATTCAGGTTCATTTCCCTGCTTGTTAGCTTCTTCCTGATTCTTGGTTTGCATTTGCTGACCGTTGGTATCATTTTCCTAATGCTCGGTAGACTCAGCTTGTGGCTTCAGTAGATATTTTGGATTTTCAACATAAGTGAACCTACCATAGTCTTCTAGTTCCTTCATGCTTTCTTCATCATTCTTTTCAGATAATCATCAACTCTCACATTAGCACTTTCAATCATCTTATTAGTAACCTTATTCAAGCATTTGTAAGATTTACTCTTAGTAGAACACCCTAAAAATAAAACTTCATCACATTTGGAGTCAAATTTACCATTCCTATCATCTTTCAAAATATAACACTTAATACCAAAGATTTTGAAATAAATTACACTCGGTGTGTATCCAAACCATAACTCGTAAGGTGTCTTGTTTGTGTCTTTCTTCAGTTGAACTCGGTTCAGGACATATACTTTTTAGGAATAGTCCCAAGAGATAACTGAGAGGGGGGTGGGGGGGTGAAATATTTATCTACAAGATTCAATTCTTTATCCATTTAAGTATAAAATAACATTAAGCACAAACACAATAAGATAACACTTAACACAACACCCCAATTTTGGTTACGAGGAAACCCAAATAGGTAAAAACCCCGGTGGGAATCAACATCCACTATAAATTTTACTAGAGTATAATGATCTATGTTAGAAGATATTTAAACATTGTTAGGAGTTGATATTTACAATGCAAGAGGTATAGTGACCTAGTCAAGGGTTGGACCCTATTAGGGGTGAGGACACACTATCCGAGAGAACACTACTCAAATGGTGAAGGTTGTAACCTTTTTCATAACAGATACACACTACATCTGGATCTTTGTGAATTGGAAAGTAGACCTGCTATCTTGATTAGTTCCAATGAGTAGCATACACTCTCTACTTCTTCACATAGATCTTCAATTGATGATTGACTGCCTTACTATATTCACATCTTCTGCTCTGCTCTATCAACCACACTTTAGCAATCACAACTTACTGGCTATAAGTATCTTCCTCCAAATGATATAATCAAGTTGTCCTATTAGAACCTTCTTGAAATAATATTAGAGAACCAATATAACTCTCCAAAAACATCTCCAATGGCTATAATAAGCACGTAACACAAAAAGGGACCGCCCAACCCAATATGAGTATCTACACGTCACTTCACACACTCGGCTCCACTAATTTAACTGAAACTTTCTTCTCAAGCTGAATTACATTATGCACTCTTAACCAAACATTATTAACTCATCAAAAAACATTAAACCAAATATGCATAACAAAATGATAGGTGCAACTGCTAAAACAATATAAACATTGTCAACTCCATCAGACAATTTCAAGAAACTGTAACTCGCAAATAGAAACATCATAACTCAACTTGTACTACAAAAATAACTCTATGTCCATGAACATAGCTCCACAAACATGTCTACAATGCAAATATAAATGTGCAAGGCTCCAACATAATAATACTGAGAATCTCATACAGAACTCTGCCTGTAACTCTATTAGGAACACTGTTGATATAAACAACTGCATAATTGTCTATACTCAGAATAAACTTTTGTGTCTATGATATCACGCTGATAACATATCCATACAAAATATGCTAAAGGATCACTGCATAGAACTACCACGCATGCTTCTTACCATATGTTTTCATCAATAACAAACATATAGTCAACACTGGCTTGCTGGAAAATCTCCAACAATCTCCCCATTTGGCATTGATGGAAACATATGGAATGAAAAACACCACCAATCCAAATTTAGAATTATTTTATAACATTCTCCATTTCCTAAAAAAAACTCCCCCAAGGATGAATCCTCCATCTACTGTTGAATGCTCTGAATATCATCTGCTACAACTCTGCATATTCATCTTTTGATACTATATACTCCCCCTTCATATTCCTCAACTATATTGTTTTTCATGATTATATACTCCCCCTTTGACATCAATGGAAAAGGGTGCCAAAAAAAATAAGCACAGGTACTACTCCTAAAGTAGAGTAGTTAACCATTCATCAGTACTTAGGACTGATGCACTACTACAAACTCTAAGAAGATCCAAGGAAGGGAATTACTCCCAGCTTCTCCCTGAGATACTCAAAAGTATCCTTCGGTAAAGACTATGAAAATGTCAGCTAACTATTCTTTTCTACTCACATAGTCCAACTTTACTTCTTTCTCTGCAAATTTCTCTCTTAGGAAGTGGTATTTTATTTCAATTTGTTTTTTCTTTGCATGCATCATAGGTTTCTTTAACATATTGATAGTGCTAGTGTTGTCACAATGAATAACAATAGGATAATCAATCTGAATTCCAAAATCTTTTATCATCTACTTGATCCACACAATTGTAGAATAATTTAATGTTTCTGCTACATACTCTTCTTCTACTGTAGATTGAGAAATACAATTTTTCTTTTTTTTTGTCCAAGTAACAAGTCTATCTCCAAGGAATATTGCTCCTCCTGAGGTTCTCTTTCTATCATTAACGCAACCTGCCCAATCTACATCTGTATACACATGAAGTTCTACATTCTTAGAATTAGGATACCATAAACCATAGTCTATAGTTCCTCTTAAATATCTGAATATCCTTTTTACTTCTATGAGATGACTTTTTTTAGGTTCTTCTGCAAATCTTCCAACAATACCAACTGCATTATAAATATCTGGTCTAGATTGAGTAAGATATATGAGTTTACTAATCTAGACTTATATAAGGTCTTGTCAACTATAGTAGAATCATCATCCTTTCAAAGCTTGCTTCCTATTATCATGGGGGTACTTACTGGCTTGCAATCATCCATCTTGAACTTCTTTAGTATTTCCTTCACATATTTAGATTGATTAGTGAAAATTCTTTTGTCTATCTTTTGCACATTCAATCCTAAAAGGTACTTGATAGGTCCAATCATCATCATTTCAAATTCACTCTACATCTCTTTAGCAAATTGTGCACTAAGCATGTCATTGCCACCAAAGATAATGTCATAAAAAAAGATAGCAACTAGTAATAGTCCATCAGGTATCTCTCTTATGAATAAGTTACAATTTGCTGCTCCTTTCTTGAATCCAATCTTTGGTAAGTAACCATCTAGTCTTTCATACCATGTTCTAGGGGCTTTTTTACATCCATAGAGGGCTTTCTTCAGTCTGTATACCATATCTGGTTTGTCTGATAAAGTAAATCCTTCAAGCTGCTCTATGTAGACTTCTTCCTTCAACTCTCCATTCAGGAATGCTAACTTGAAATCCATCTGATATACTTTAAAGTCTTTGAATGTTTTATATGATAGAAATAACTTTATGGCTTCCAATATGCTTATAGAGGAAAATGTATCAGAATAATCAATTCCTTCTCTTTGCACATATCCTTTACATACTAGTCTTTCTTTTTTTCTTACTACTGTTCCATCTTCATTCATCTTGTTTCTGAATATCCACTTGGTTCCAATCATATTTTTGTCACTAGGCCTGGGGAATAGTTCCCAAATATCATTATTAATTATATGATCTAGCTCTTCTTTCATTGCTTCATGCCAATCTAAATCAATACAAGCATCTTCAATACTTAAAGGTTCAATTTGTGAAAGTAAACATACCACTTCATCAACTGTGGAACTTTTTTAATTTGATCTTGTCATTACTTTGCTATTCTGATCTCCAATGATATCTTCCTTTGAATGGTATCTAGATGTGAATTTTTGAACATTAGGTGTGACTCTCTCATCTATCTTATGTGATTCTTCTTCACTTGTTTCAGGATCATTGAATAATACATCAATGTTGTCAAACATTTCTTCAACAAATGTTTCTTTACTGGTAGGTATAGGTTCTTCTTCAATCATAGGTGCATAATCATGATATCTTTCTTGAATCATAAAATTTTCATCAATCTCTACATGTGCACTGTCAATGATCTTCTTTAATCTTAAGTTAAAATATTTATAAGCTTTACTTTTAGTAGAGTAACCAAGAAAAATACCTTCATCGCTTCTTGCATCAAACTTGCCAATAGCTTCATCTCTCTTGATGTAGCACTTGCTTCCAAAGATTCTGAAGTATTTTACTATAGGTACATTCCCAAACCATAGCTCATAAGGTGTGTTGTATGTGCCTGGCCTTAATTGAATTCTATTGATAGAATATACTGCAGTATTGACTGCATCTCTCTAATAGGTGTGTGAAACTTTTCCTTCAATCATGCACGTTGTGTCAAGTATGATCCTATTTCTTCTTTATGCAATTCCATTCTGCTGAAGGGTTCTAGGTGTACTTATTTGTCTCTTTATCCCATGTTCTTTGTAGTACTCATAAAATCTATCAAAGGTGAATTCTCCTCCTCTATTTGATCTCAGACATTTTATCTTTAATCCAAACTCATTTTCTACTTTAGCTTTGAATATCTTTAACTTCTCAAATACTTCAGATTTATCTTTTAAGAATGCAACCCACATCATTCTAGAATAATCATCAACAAATAAAATAAAGCACCTTTCACCATAGTAGGATTTTGTTTGAGTTGGTCCACATAAGTCTGTATGTTTTAGATCTAATTTCTTCTCTGCCGAATTATGCTTGCTTCTGAATGAATTCCTTACATCTTTTTCCATCACACATTCCCTGCATATTGTATCAACCAATTTTGCAATACTAGGGAGGTCTCTTACTACCTTTACATTTCTTATCTTTACTATATTGTCAAAATTGATGTGACATAGTCTTTTATGCCATAACCAACTATCATCTACTTTAGCAAAAAAACAACTTGCTTCTAAATTAAGCTGAAAAACATTACCTTTTGTCTTTGAACCTGATGCAATCATTTCTCCTTCTTTGTTATTAAATATGCACTTATTGGTTTTGAATTCTAACTAATATCCATTGTCAAGAAAATGTCCAACACTTAGTAGGTTATGCTACAAACCATCAACATATAGAACATCATCAGTGTTATTCTTTCCATCCAAGGTGATAACTCCTCTACCTATGATAGGTTTAGGAGTTTTGTCTCCAAATCTAACCATGCCATCTTTGTACTTATCCAGATGTACAAATATATCTTTATCTCCTATCATGTGATGTGAACAACTGTTGTCAATGATCCAGTCTATTCTGATGTCTTCTTGTGAAATCAATGCTAGATCTTGTGTTTTCTTTTCATCTTCAATGTCCATTTCATCAAACATTTTCTCCATATCTTCAATAGCAATAAATCCAATTTCATCTTCTATTGAATCTTCATTTGATACTCCATCTTGAGCATAGTAACATTCTTTTGTATACTTAGGCTTGTAATTAGTTTTGAACTTCTTGACTCTTGTAGGACACTTAGATGCAAAGTGACCAATCTTGTTACATGAAAAGCATTTGAATGGTAACTGACCTTCATATTTTACTTTTCCTTTTCTTTCTTTCTTAGCAATCATAGAAATGAAATCATCTAGTTCTTTATCCTGTTCATCATCATCATCAAAGTTACCAGAGGTGTTCAAGGATTTCTTACTGTGGACTGAAGCTTTGAAGGTTGTTTCACTTTTAGGCTCTGCCTTCAAACTTGATATCTCGAATGCTGAAATCTTGCTAATTAAGGTCTCTCTTCTGAAGTCTTTTGAAAACTACATAGTCTCATCTAGGATGTTTATTTTTCTCTCATATTTTTCTGTCAGAGTAGTCATCAACTTATCCATTATGTCTTCTTCTAAAATTTCTCCACCATTATTTCTGATTCTTGCAACTGCTTCATTAATTCTTTGATTGTAGGCTTTGATGTTCTCTTCAGGTAGCATTTCCAATGTATTGTACTTTTTCTTCCATGTCTTTCTGCATGTATTCTTGGCTTGGATGTCTCCTTCAAACATGTCTTCTAGATACTTCCATATCTTGTAGGCTTTATCTACTTTCTTGATCTCTGAAAACTCACTTTTAGACAAGGCGCTGATAAGGGCTTCTTTGGAAATAGCATTTTGAGTGAATATTTTCTTTTGCTTAATAGTTGTATCATCCTTTGCAAGATCTAATAAATAGGGAATCAGAACTTCTTTAGTAGCTACTTCAAAAATCTCAAAAGCAATGCACTGCAAATGTGTTGTCATTTTGTTCTTCCAGTCTAAATAATTCTCTCCATCAAACTTAGGACTTTATTTTCTAAAGAATACCATCTGATCAACCTCAAGCTATTAAAATTTCTCTTCGAGGCACTTGGCTCTGATACCAATTTTTAGGAATAGTCCCAAGAGATAACTGAGAGGGGGGGGTGAATTAGTTATCTACAAGATTCAATTATTTTTCCAATTAAGTATAGAATAACATTAAGCACAAAAATAATAAGATAAAACTTAACAAAATACCTCAATTTTAGTTACGGGGAAACTCAAATAGGTAAAAACCCCAGTGGGAATTAGCACCCACTATAAACTACACTACAATATAATGATCCCTGTTAGAAGATCTTTCAACACTGTTAGGAGTTGATCTTTACAATGCAAGAAGTATAGTGACCTAGTCAAGGGTTGGACCTTGTTAGTGTGTGCTAAAATGTTGACACACTTCTATGAGTCATTAAATCCAAGAGTACTCAAGAATGAGATCTCAAATGGTGACTCATAGCTCTCTATTCATAGAGTGAAAGAGTTTATAATGGAGGCCCTCAGATTAGACCTAGTTTATGCCCATGCAAGTACACCATAAAATGAGAGATTCAAAGAGGAAAAGAAAGAATGCTAGTCTCCATGATCATCAAATATGTATGCAAATGAAAATGAAAGCTATTCTATATGATAACAATGCATCAAAGAAAAGTAATCTATGAAAGGAAATGCTTATGAAAGATTATTTTATGAAAGGAAATATGAATCTAATCTAATATGCAAGTGCAAGAGTAATCCAAGTGGATTGTCATGGAGGCATGAGAGAAGAAGACAAGAAAAGAGAAGTTGCAATGTTCAAGCTCAAGTGCTCAAATTCTTCTCCAAAATTGCTCTTCAAACCTGCATAACAATAACATAAATCTTGATCTCTAAAATATCCATGCATGAATGAGAAGGAGAGGGCTCTTTATAAAGGATTTAGAAATGAATGGACGGTCAAGATTAAGAGGCAAAAAGAAATGAGCAATGGTGGAGATTAAATCTTGGTTGATCCATGTGCTCAAGATTTTCAAGAGGCAAAATCAATGGACATGGTTAAGATGCAAAAAGATGCATGGAAGAGATTAAGAGGCAAAAGAAGATTCCACTCATCTTGGAAAGTGTGCATTCAATGTGTAGACAAAAAGTCTTTTTATTTTTATTTTTATTTAGTATTTTTAACAAAGTGGTCTCCATTATTTAATTAAAAGATTTTTTTTATTTAAAAGAGATTTGTTCTTTTAATTAAATGTGGCTTAGGATAAAGTGAATTTATTATTTAATTAAAAGATTTTTGTATTTAATTAAAAGGGAGCATGTTCCCTTAATTAAATTAAACATAGGATAAAATGATCAAACCTTAAGAAATATTAAAATAATTGAATTAATTATGATTTGATCAAGGAAATTGATTTGAATTGAAAATATTGTAGGACATTGATTCAAGAAATGATAAATTGATGAATGGGGGCCCAAAGTCAACGTGACCATTTTAGGGTGCATACATTTTCCCCTCTTTGGGTAATGTGTGATCTTCATGGGAACACATGTAGTCAAAGAATGAAGTTGAAATGTGAGATCGATTTGGGATCACAAAACAACCTAGATGTATGATCGACAGACGAGAATACATCAGGACAAAGATAAGCTGATTGAAAAAGACAAGGCCAACACCATTGTAAATAGGTAATTGTCATGTCTCAAGCAAGGTTGCCTCAAGTGAAGCAATTGATAGGATTGATAAAGCTCAATCAAGGATTGAATTTTGATAGGTACTGTCCCCTCATGATTGAAATTGAAATGAGATAGAGGAGAAATAGTAAATTGATAAATTTGATCAAATCAAACTAAAGATAAAGTTCTTGATGTAAGATGAAAGATATAAGGATCACAAAACCAAGGTAGATCATCAAGAATGAAAGATTATGCCCCAAGGTTGAATTAGAAGAAAAGAAGTGGGGTGAAAGCGAATGGAAGATAGAAGTTTGGAAGAGGTGGAAAGAAATGGAGACAAGAAAGGGAATTTTCCTCAAGAAAGAGAATGGCTCAAAATCAATCAACTGGTTAAGATAGAAAATTTTGATTGAGATCATGAAAGAAATAAGGAAATGAAGATCAAAACGTGACCACAGTTGATTAAAAGTCCAAAAGAAAGATGAAGGAAAAGCCTCTCAAACTCCTAATGCAGCCTAAAAATGCATATTATCATGAAGTCTAATAATGCAAGCTACATGAAAATGCAAAGGTGTAATTGCAATAGAGGAACTGTAACATAGGATTTGTGATCATCATTCATTAAAGAATGTTAAGGAACTTATTTTCATCATTGGGCCATTATTAACGAACATCGAAAAATCATACAATCATCACTAGTCACAAGCACAACTATGAAGATATGAATGTGATTTATATTGGATTGGAATGTGGAAAGATTATAACATAAGCATCAAAGACATAAAGGTCAAGATGAATTCAATGTTAGCTTACCCAATTTAATGTAACAAAACCACGCTTACATCAAGGCATAGATGTCAGGATGACCACAAGAATGGTTGTGCAAAAATAATCAAGGATGATGCCTCAAATATCCTAAGTGTTTCAAGGGAACAACAAGAGACACTCTAGAGTTTTAAGACCACACCCACAAGTAGAAAGAAAATAAAAGCATACCCCATGCCCCAAGTCCTCTAGCTATGCATCTCGGAGAGACTTATTAGACAAGGACACTCAATGAAAATCAATAACAATTAGCACACAAAGAAAATATCATGTCATAGCTCAAGCATTAAGTGTTATGTTTAAAAATCTAAGTGTGTTAACTGATACTGAGTTCTGAGGATAAGGACTGAATGCTTGCCAGCAGGTAAGATCACATGACAAAACTGGGTAAGACCAAACTGATAAGTGTTGAAAAACACTTGATGTCAGGGGTTGTGTTGAAAAACACAGTTGGGGTGGTGTTGAAAAACACTATTTGCTAGGTGTTCTAAAGACTAACGCATCCAAGGGACCAAAGCTAACATAGTTATGCCCCTAGACAAAGACAAAGACCAATTCCAAACCAAGGCAACAAGGATAAGACATGATAGAGAAAGGTTAAGTGTCGAGGATGCAAACTAAGAAACAGGGGTGCAAAGGCCTCAAGTAGCACCTATTTTCAAGTTTTCACCACTTGAATTTTATTGCAATTTCTTTTTCAAGACTTTTTATAATTTTTTTGTATTTTTGCCACCAAGGCACCTATTTCCAAGTTTTCACCAAGGCACTTTTTCTATTTTTTTTTATTTTTTTGGTATTTTTGGAATATATAATTTTTTTGGAGATACATCAAAGCGCCTATTGCTAGGTTTTCACTAAGATGATCATTTTTTCAGGACATTTTCTAATTTTTAGAATTTGTTGACAATATATCATTCTTTTGAATTTTTTTAGTGCAATAAGTATGCACAAATGATGGCCCCAGATAGAATGGGCATCAAACTACCAAGCAAAATCACATCATGTAGTTTCAATGTCTAGCAAGGTGGAGGAAAAAAGGGATTAGCATGCTGGTGGAAGAGATGGAAGACAAGAGAATGAAGGAGAATGAAGGGAAGAAATCCTCAAGGGAAAGCACATTTGGACAAGCAATGAAAGGCTAGCATAGGATAAGTCACAAAAACATAATGCAAAAGAAGGAAAAGATGCAGTCCAATGGAGTAGACATGTCAAGAGGCCTCATAGTATCATGTTTTACTCTTTTTTATTAGATCAAGACCAAATGGGAAAAGGATAGCGAAAGGCTAGAATGAATGGAGGAAAATAAATATGAAGTCTAAACATGAATGGAATGAAAGCAAGATCATCGTAAGATAGCTCACAAAATAGCCAAATGTTTGTGTATAGGTCAACATTGTCAAGATCAAATAGAAAAGACACAATGGATGAAATATGTAGAAGAACTATGCATGATGCCTGATTGCCAGGTTTTCATCATGGTACTTATCCAAGACACCACAAGGGAGTGGTTTTCACCATAAAAAAAATTCATTTCTCTTTACTTTTGCTACCGAAGTGCCCGTTTCCAGGTTTCCACCAAGGCACATTTTCAATTTTTTCATTTTTTCAATTTTTTAAATTTTCTTTTTGAATTTTTTATTTTTTGAATTTTTTTTATTTTTGGAAGAAGGAAAGCTTTTTAGATAATTCTACTTGAAAGGATAAGCCATGATATGCCAAGGATTTAAAATGATATGCTGAAAGATGCTAATAGGGAAAGGAAGATAGAAGAGAAAAATGGAGGATAAGGTTTTATGTAAAGTGAGTGAGGTTGGAAGATAGGAGGAATAGGCAAATGAGGAAAAATGATAGAAGGTAGAAGGATAATGAATAGAAGGATTGTGAAACGGTAGATGGAAAGGAAGGCAAGATCAACATCAACACACACCTTGAAGGGTGGTGAGAGGATGAAAGAAATGTGAATGAAGGAATACGTGAAGGAATATGGTGAATGGATAACAGAGGTTGTGGTTTAGGCACATAGAATGAAAGAATGTTTTTGGAAGAAGATGAAGTGGAAGCCTTTGGAAGCTTGAATGTCAACTTCACTTGTTGCTCAACATCAAACTCTTACAAAAGAGACTTTGGAATCCATATAGTAGCAGGCTTTTCATTTCTTTTTGATGATTTAGAGAGAATATCTTCAATGATGGATTTTGGAACCCATACTTGTCTTGTAGTTTTCATCTTAGATATCTCTTTTGACTTTATGCCTCCATGTCGATTAGAGGAGACATGGTGATCTTCTTTTTTTGATGGATTCTTGTATTGCTTCTTTTTCTTGTATTGAACATTCAAGTTACTTCTAAAAATTTCCAAAAAATATGCTGATTTGTGTCGAAAATTAATTTTTTATGAAAAATAAAGAAAAAATTATAAAAAATTCAAAATGCCTTCAAAAATTTGAATTTTTTTACCGAAGCTTCTTTGATATGTCGCCAACCTACAAGAAAAATTTCAGACCAAAACACTAAGCCGTTTGGGAGATATGACCAAATCTTTGAAAATCTAAAGTTTTAGTCTCCAAGCAAATCTGCACAAGGGGGTTAGCTCCAAAAAATAACCAACACAAGCATGTAAATGTGGGTTTCCCCACAGTGGGTGCAAAAAATGTTTGCTAAAATGTTGACACAATTCTATGAGTCATTAAATCCAAGATTGCTCAAGAATGAGATCTCAAATGGCGACTCGTAGCTCTCTATTCATGAAGTGCAAGGGTTTATAATGGAGGCCCTCAGATTAGACCTAGTTTGTGCCCATGCAAGTACACCATAAAATAAGAGATTCAAAGAGGAAAAGAAGGAATGCTAGTTTCCATGATCATCAAATATGTATGCAAATGAAAATGAAAACTATTCTATATGATAACAATGCATGAAAGCAAACTAATCTATGAAAGGAAATGCTTATGCAAGATTATTCTATGAAAGAAAATATGAATCTAATCTAATATGCAAGTGCAAGAGTAATCTAAGTGGATTGCCATGGATTCATGAGAGAAGAAGACAAGAAAAGAGAAGTTGCAATGTTCAAGCTCAAGTGCTCAAATTCTCTTCCAAAATCGCTCTCCAAACCTGCATAACAATAACATAAATCTTGATCTCTAAAATATCCATGCATGAATGAGAAGGAGGGCTCTTCATAAAGGATTTAGAAATTAATTGATGGTCAAGATTAAGAGGCAAAAAGAAATGAGCAACGGTGGAGATTAAATCTTGGCTGATCCATGTGCTCAAGATTCTCAAAAGGCAAAGTCAATGGACATGGTTAAGAGGCAAAAAGATGTGTGGAAGATATTAAGAGGCAAAAGGATATTCCACTCATCTTGGAAAGTGTGCATTCAATGTGTAGACAAAAAGACTTTTTCTTTTTATTTTTATTTTATTATTTTTAGCAAAGTGGTCTCCATTATTTAATTAAAAGATTTTTTTTTATTTAAAAGAGATTTGTTCTTTTAATTAAATGTGGCTTAGGATAAAGTGATTTTATTATTTAATTAAATTTTTTTTTAATTTAATTAAAAGGGAGCATGTTCTCTTAATTAAATAAAACTTAGGATAAAATGATCAAACTTTAGGAAATATTAAAATAATTGAATTAATTACGATTTGATCAAGGAAATTGATTTGAATTGGAAATATTGCAAGACATTGATTTCAGAAATGATAAATTGATGAATGGGGGCCCAAAGTTTAGGTGACCATTTTAGGTTCCATATAGTTAGGAGTCTTTTATAAATAACCCTATTAGGGGTGAGGACACACTATTCGAGAGTACACTGCTCAAATGGTGAAGGCTATAACCTTCTACATAACAGATACACACTATATCTGGATCTTGGTGAGCTGAAAAGTAGACCTGTTGTCTTGATTAGTTCCAATGAGTAGCATACACTCTTTGCTTCTTCACATAGATCTTCAATTGATGATTGACTCCCTTACTATATTCGCATCTTCTGCTCTGCTCTATCAGCCACACTTTAGAAATGACAATTGACTGGCTATAAGTATCTTCCTCCAAATGATATAATCAAGTCAGCCTGTTAAAACCTTTGTGAAATCATATTAGAGAACCAGTATAACTCTCCAACAACATCTCCAATGGCTATACTAAGCACGTAACACAAAAAGGAACCACCCAACCCAATATGAGTAAACGCATCGCTTCACATAGTCAGCTCCTCTAATTTAACTGAAACTTTCTTCTCAAGCTAAATTACATTATGCACTCTTAACCAAACATTCTTAACTCATCAACAAATATTAAACCAAACATGCATACCAAAATGATAGGCGCAACTGCTAAAATAATATAAACACTGTCAGCTCCATCAAACAATCTCAAGAAACTGTAACTAGCAAATAGAAACATCATAACTCAACTTGTACTACACAAATAACTTTGTGTCCATGAACATAGCTCCACAAACATGTCTACAATGCAAATATAAACATGCAAGGCTCTAGCATAATCATACTAAGAATCTTATATAGATTTCTACTTGTAACTTTGTTAGGAATACTGTTGATATAAATAACTGCACAACTACCTGTACTCAGAATCAACCTTTGCGTCTATGATATCATGTCGATAACATATCCATTCAACATATATTCAAGATCACTGCATAGAACTACCATGCATACTATTTACCATATGTTGTCATCAATGACAAACATATAGTCAACACTGGCTTGCTAGAAAATCTCCAACAATACTGTAGTGCTAACTGCTTCTCTCCAGTACATTTCTGCAACATTTTTCTCAATCATCACAGTTCTAGCACAATCAACAATTGATCAGTTCCTTCTTTCAGCAATTCCATTCTTATGTGGTGTTCTCAATGCAAAAACTTTCCTTTTTATTCCATGCTCATTACAGTAGTTAGTGAATTCATCATAAATAAACTCACCTCCTCTATTAGACCTTAAGCATTTCAATACTTTTCCAGTTTCTTTTTCAACTTTATCCTTATACCATTTGAACAATTTGAATGCCTCAAATTTTTCTTTTAAGAACATAACAGTCATCAATCTAATATAATTATCAACAAACAAAATAAAGTATCTATCACCATAGAAACTTTCAATTCTCATAGGACCACATAAGTCGGTGTGAACCAACTCCAAAATTCCTTTAGATGAATAGTCCTTACTTTTAAAACTTGATTTTGTCATCTTTCCTTTCTGACATTGATGGCACATAACCTGATCAGGTTTTTCAAGTTTAGGAAATCCCTTAACTTTTCTCTTTATACTGATCTTAATCATGTTATCAAAATTTACATGACATAACCTCAAATGGCCATAACCATGCATCTTCATTTTTCACCAATAAACAAGAAGTCTCAGCATTGTCAAGATAAAATAGATTACCATTTGATTATCCTCTAGTGCCAACAAGTGTTCCATTTTTATCATAGATTTTCACCTTCTTTCTCTCAAATGCAACTCGGTGACTTGAGTTATTCAGTTGTGCTACACTCAACAAATTGTAGTTAAGTCATTTTACCTAGTATGCATTATCACATTTAATTCTATCATTCAACAAGATTGATCCTTTTCCTTTTACCATACATGGTGTATCATTTCCCTTTTTTACTAATCCTCCATTATAATTCTCAAGATGTTCAAACCTATCTTCATCACCAGTGATATGATGTGTACAACCACTATCTATGATCCAAGTATCATTCTTACTAACTTTAGAGATAAGTGTTGTTTCTACATCCCTTTCCTCTTCTTCTGAATCATCTTTCATTGCAACAAATACTACCTCAACATCATCATCAGTGTTGGTGTCAGTGTCATCATCATCATCAACAAGGTAACATGCCTTCTTACCTCTATCTCTGTAATCTCAGTTGTCTCTGTTGTACTATTGGTTTCCTCTATTATTCCAGTTGTTATTCCTTCTGCCAAATTTTCCATCACCAGCTTGATCTTTATCTTCTTCTTTCCTGTTAGGACACCTACCAGCAATATGGCCAACTTCTTACAATTAAAACAAGCTAAAGGTAACTTTCCCTTATATCTTCCTTTACCTTTTTGCAGTCTTCGGGCCATTAGAGTTTCAAGTTCATCAAGCTCATCATCAGTGTTACTATCACTTTCATTCTTTATATTATGCTTACTGCTAGATTTACCAATCTTAAGAGTTGACATAAATGTAGATTCAACACTTGGTACAACACTATTATCAAAAATTTTCAGCTCAAAAGTTGTTTGCTTAATTTCAATATGTCTTCTTACTTTACTGATTACTAGTGAATATCCAAATGTGATTACCGACTAAAACAATTATGCAGTATGTAAAGTATGATAGCAAAAAAATCATAACAAGTAACACATAACACAATGATTTAACGTGGAAACCCTGTTAAGGGAAAAACCACCTGGGACCGATAACCCAAAATACTTCACTCTTCTGAAGTGAGCTTGGTGAAGAGACAACCCTGTTAAAGGTTACTATTAAGCATCATTTTTACATGAAGACAATGACTAGGAATTTACGTGAGAAAATTCCCCTCTTGGAAGATTGATGGGATCAATATTAAGGTTCCTTATGGTTGGGTCTTAAATGCTTGGATAGCTCAATGGAAGACAGATGTGAATCTGTTAACAAGGAGGCCTTTGCTAGTTCTTCTCTCAAGGAAAATTGTAAAAAAAACTTTAGGAAACCGCAATATCACTTTTTGGATTTTCAAATTTAAGAATAAAAGCAATGTAATCTAATTTAATCTATTAAAATGACTTGTAGAGAGGGTAAGAAGCAGTAGGGTAACAAGAATGTGAAAGAAATTACCGAAAGGAAATCTAATGGACATAAACTAATACCACACCACTTTGTGAATTAAATAATTGAGAAGATGAAGAAACCCACAAAATAGAGATAAGAACATATCACAATCTTCAACTATGTAGATGCAATAATCAGTGAAATGAAACAAACATAGACGTATGATAAGCCAAAATTCATCAAATCATGAAGCCACCCTAAATGTGTGCACACACAAGACAAGTTAATCTTTAAGCACCAAAGAACAATCCTCTCAGAGATTCATCATACCAAAGCCAAGTAATACCAACAAACACTGAACTAATGAATCACAGACTTAAAATCATCAAACAATCAATTGGCTCTTTGAAATAAAGAATGAGAAAATCATGCATTCATAAATTTTGCATAGATAGCAGAAGCATCACACCATAAATGAAGCACCAATTGTATGTATTGTATTATTGATCAAATCGACTCTCATTACATCATTTTATTACAATTTATAGAGCTGGGCTCTTATTTTCGCAGCTAGGGTTTTGGCTGCATCGAAAACTTGAAAAAAAATCTAAACTAGACATTGCATTAATGAAACTACTTAAAAAACTTAGTTAAGCTACCCTAGCATAGAATTAAACCTCATGCATTACAAAACTTTGATCAAATCATGCATTAAACATCTCTAAAATGTAGCTGGAACTCATGCATGCTCTTGATAATTTTCATGATTCTGCCCTTGATCCTTGGTTGCAACTTCTCCACATGGACTCAACTGGAAGATATCCCAAAAATAATGTAGAAACGACCCCTAAAAAGAAGCCCAGTTGACTAAAAAATTATCTCTAAGATAACTGGAGTTAACTTTCAGACGTGCCAAAAAATGCCCAAACCCTGACAGTTGGTCCGAAAAATCAAGTCCCAAAAAATGACTAAGTGTCAAGTCCTTTATTCCCAATTTTGGACTTCGGACATTCAGAGAACAAAAGTTCTCTTGGGCTGAAAAGTCAAAAAATAGGCTCTGCTAAAATGGTTAAGTACACAAAATTGCCTTTCTCTATACAAAATTTGGCTATGTCTGGACTGGCTGCTTATTAACTAGGGAGCACTTCTGGATGTTCTTTTCAAAACCTATCCATGATCTCTTGTACTTCTTCAAAGTTGGGCATCTTGACCCCTTTGAGGGTTTCTTGCTATCTATCTTAGAAGGTGATCAATTCACTCGAAAAATTATATATTTCTTCTTCCCGAGATAGCATTTTTTGGATTTCTTCCTTCTGATAGAACATCTCTTGAAGGTCCTCTTTAGTCTTGACACCCTTGAATATAGCCAAGTACTAATTGACTATGATGTTCATTGAATGCATGGTCTTCATGTGATCCTCATCATACAGATATAGATCCAAACCTTCAAAGTACTTATGCAATTCTTTTACAAAAAGTAAACTGTTATCTTGCCTCTTATCCATTCTTTTGAGAACCTTTTCAAAGACAATCAATGCACTTGTTATATCCTGGATCCATTACTCAAAATTATCCAGCTCTGAACCTTCATAAATCTTGACCAAAACTTGGAAGCGTTGCTTCCTTATTACTAATAAGTCATCTAGTACCTTCTGCCACTTCAAAATCTTCTCAGACATGCCATCTTCTTCACTGATGATTTCAACTAATGAGCTTATTCCTACCAGAATGCTTCTTAGAGGCCTCAGAATATTTTTGAGGGATAGCTTTGCAAACTGCTCAAAATCTTCCTTCCAATCCGAACAAGCTTGTACCAAAGAATACAAAATATCTATGTTTATTTCACCCCTCTTCTCCAAAATGGCCTGTAATGAGGCCTCATGGTTATCAGGGTCAATGGGACCTGCTATCTTCAGAATGAATCTCTTCATGGATTCATTTTGTTCCATTAGAGTCCTTATTTTCTCCTCATCCTTGTCCATGAAACCAAGGGTGTGCTTCAATCTGAGGGTTGTCAAGGTTTTACTTCCCTCTCTGGTTGGCTCCCCCAAATCCACCTCCTCCAATACATAGTCATCAGGAGTGATTTCAGTTGTTCTAATGTTCATTGTGGGGACAACCACCTATGCCTTCCATCTACTCGCTTGATCCTATGTTACATATGAAAGTGTTCTTTCCCAGGTAATAGATGTCATCTGATGGAAGGCTTTCCCTAATGTGGCCATGTTAGTCTCATCATCTGTGTAGACCCTGACCCTCAGCTAAATTTCCTTTGTAAACTAGCTTGGCTTAGAAAAAAGAATTTAGTGGTTCATACGAGGCTACAAGAGTAGAAGAATTCATTGCATGTTCTATCTCCATCTCTCCAGAACTCTCCTCTCCTTTTCCTTCTATCTCTTGTTCTCTCATTATATTCTGCTTGGCCTCATCCTGCATTTTCTCTTCATCAACTATATATTCTCCTTCCTTGGTTTATGGTTCCTCAGCTACTTGTTTCTCCTCCTCTATTTGTGGCTCTTCCTTAGCATGTGATTCTCCTTGATCAACCTGCTCCTCTGATCTTCCATGTTCTTCTCACATCTATTCCTCACCAACGGCCTCTGTTTCTTTCTCAAGATCTTGCAAGATTTTTGGCATTGATTCATCTTGGTCAAGAGGTGGAGTAGGGGCAACAAGGGGAGTGGGTGAAGGCATTTGAGGTGGAGGTGGAGTTGGCATGAGGAAATGAGATGGAAGAGGCTGCTGAGGCAATGAAATGGTTTCAACTGGAGGTGGAAGTGAAGTGGTAGGTGGTGTTTGAAACAATGGAGGGAGTGGAGTGGAATGCATAGGTGGAGGTGGAGGTGGAACTATAGGTGAAACTAAGGGGAACTATGTAGTTGTATCCTCTTTAGAAGTGACCCCAATGGAAGAGTCTTTATCAGGTTTCACAATCTCCTTTTTCACTTCAGTTGTCTCTTCTTCAGCCTACTCTTGGGCCTTTTGTTGAACTTCATCTTCTGTATTCCCAAGAGAACTTGTGAACTAGGTAGGAACCTATTGCTCAAACTCCTTGAAGCCATGCAATCCTGCAAAGTCCATGATATCAAATTCATCATCACCAAGAGCATCTAGATTTATCAGCTCTTCCTGAGTGACCCCTCTAGCATCTTCTAGATCATCATCCACTACTCTCCTCCTCTTCATTGATCTTGCGGACCTTATTCTTTTATCGAGAGGAATGTCATCCAATTCATCCTCATCCTCTTCTAGAAAGGTGTCCATCTATGTAGGCATTGAATCTTTCTTTCTCTTGTACACATTCCCTTAGATCACTCCTCTCGGCTTAGGTCTGATTATCTTGAGCTTGGTTTTCTTTGCTGCACTAGAGAATCATGACCACTATAGGCGCTATGCTCCCTTTCATTCTATTCTTAACCTTCTTGGAATGAGTGGCTGGACCATAAGCAGTAGGTCACTCATGCCTGTACACCATCTTTGGTTTTAGGGGGGTAGCTTCCTTGAACTGTGGTTTTAATATCTTTTCTCCTTTCTTCCCTTTTTCTTTGGAGGGCTACTCTGGCAATTGTTTCATGGGCACCAGTTTCATAGGGAATGAATGGGAGATCCATGCTTTGTGACCTTGATAACATGTCAGGCTTTGAAATCAATATTATCATTCTCATCTTTGTCCACCTCTGCATTCATGATAGCCCTTGTATACACCTTATATGTGTTGTAGATGGGATCCAAGATGTCCTCAGAGTTAGCATCTATTAGCTTCTGAGGGATTCTCAATGAAAGAATGGTCTGTGCCAGCTCCAAACTCATCTGACAATAGTTACGGATTCTTATCTTATAGTTGTCTACATAATTCATCCAGTGATCTTCAATATGTGGATCATGAATATACTACCTCCCCATTATATGGCTGAATGTACCGATGGAATCAAAGTGAGCTCTTCTCAAGTTGTAAGTTTTTAAAAGGGAGCTCATCCCATTCAAAGGATAGAGCCTTGCAGATCTTCATATCTGGAACACAATGGAGGCCTATAGAGACTGGGAAATCCCAATAGTGTTTCTTCTTGTGTTTTGTGTTCATGTACATCAAACAACTACCTTGCTATTTCCAGGAGGACTACTCTATCGGAAGGATACATGGGTAAATTCTTGGGTGGAAGAGTGCATCCTACCACCCGAATGTATGTGAATGTCCTAAATTTGATGTAGAATGCCCCAAGGGCCTTTACTTTTGCTGCAACTTCTATAGAAATTCTTTTTGCATAGTCTCCCTCTATAGAATGTATGATATTGAACACAAAGGCATCATTGACTATACAAAAATCTAGGCTATTATGAGTATAATATTATTTTCTAAACAATTGGGGATACATCATGAATGGCCATGTATCTAGGTTTCCCATAACTCCAACCTTTGTCAAGCCCGGGTACACTGCCCTAGTAGCCAGTAGGTACACAACATAAGATGTCATATAAAAGTTAGGATCAATTTTCACTCTGATCATCTTCTCATCTAGGTTATCACTCAGAATGGTCACTGAATCGAACCTTGCCTACCTTTCCCTTATCTTTTGGATGAGCAAGATCATCCAGGGCTCCATCTAACTAGATTTTGGTAACTCGTACACCTACTAATCATTGTGATAGTGGCCTGGATGTCTTCCTGCATGTATCCCCTCAGTATATCAATTCTATCTAGCTTATTCTTTGGCATGGGCTACATGAGGTATTCATTATTTACTATGCCATGGGCCTATGATACATCCTTATTGTAGAGTTCCATTCCCTTACTGATGTGGAAATTGAAAAACTTGTCGACCCCTTTGTGTAGGTGGAAGACATCCTCAATGTTATCTGGCCTCAGGTCCAGGACCACTTCACCAACACTGTTCTTTACCATTCTCTCATCAGGAACATAGTGGTTGGCTAGAGTGTTAATCAAGTCTGAAGATAAGATGGACACTAGATGAGCTGCTACCTTCACCAAGGAGTAATGCACCAATGAAGTGCAATCTTTTGACCACCCCACTACTTGGGCACACTTTATCAAGTAATCATTCCATCTTACATTGCCAATGTTCATGTCTATGATATCCACATGCAGGTTAGTCACCTTTGAAGGTTGATGGTACCCCTTGAACTGATATTTCATTGCTGGTGACATAGATTTTTTGGCCATTTCTACAAAGAGGACAAGACATGAATTAGTAAAAGGATAGAAAAATTTCATAAAAATAAAGAATTTTGACAATTAAGGCTTAAAAAGGGTCTAAAAGACCTTTTCAACCTTTTAAAATTTTTGGGGTACAAGACCTTTGAAAGGTCTGAAACACCAAAAATGTGAAAGAGGCTTGATTTTTAAAATACCCCCTTTAGTCTTTCGGTGAATCAGAGGTGTCAAATCTCCGCAGGTTGAAACCTCCAAATTGCCGAAAAGATCCATTTGTGTTCATTTTAACCATGTTTGTATAGACTTTGGCAAGTTAGAGCAACAAGATCTTTGGTGTGTGACAACATCGAAAGGCTAAAATTGGCACTTGGGCAATTGAACTCGAAGTTAGTCGAAACTTGGTCCTCTGGTTTTGGTGATTCGAGCTAGAGGAAGTTTTGGTGTGCGGCAACACAGAAATGCCAAAACAAAAGCACTCAGGAGAATTCCACCAGAAGGTATTGAGAGTTTCAGACCACAAAGGTTCGAAACTAGGGTTTGGTCTATCAGACTTGAAAATGACTCCGACTATGAGTTTGACCACAAACTCACCAAGGGGATTTAGAGGGGACTGCCTCACAACCCCTAAGGCTGAACTAGGCTGACGAAGAGAAAAAAAAACCCTAAACCAGCAAGGAAGACCCAAAAACCCTAGCTAAGACTAGCCAAAACAAGAAACCCTAAGCTAAACAACAAAGAACAACAAAAAAGAGAGAGAAAGGAAGGAGAACCAACCTCAAAAGAAAGCAGAGGAGGGAGATTGACATGCAACAAGCACGAAGCAAAAGTGTGCAAGAAGCTCTGAAAACACAACAAGAAAGAGTGAAAAAGTGGGTTAAAAATAACCCATTCTGCCTAATATAGGAAAATCAGTGAGTGACATCAGCCCCAAGCCGATCGGCCTTTTGGCCTTTCGGGGGTATCGGACCTCCAAAAAGCCGAAACACCGAAAGGCCAACTCCCTTTTGGAGAGTTAGACCTCCTGACATTTCAGCATCTGAAAGTTCAAAAACCACATGGGTCTGGAAATGCCTAAGGCAAGATAGATCGCTACTCGAGCGTTTCACCCTTTCGGACCTCTCGCACTTTCAGACATCCAAAAGTGCGAAATGACCGAAAAATAAAGAAAACTAACTAAAAACAAAGACAAAAGGACAAAACACTCAAGAAACCTAAAAATAAGCTAAAAAGAAGGGGGGCCCTAGAAGACAATAGGAAAAAATGGGAGCATGGTTGTGGGAACACAAAAAATAGCCCCAACAAATAAAGGGAAACAACCCAAGTTTTCTAGAGCCATTTCACCTTGAAACAATCCTATCTTACAGTGAACCAAGTGTAAGAGCTTTAGCCAGAGCAGTTATCTCATCATCATCAAGATCAAGAACATCATAACATCTGCATCCAATGTGTGATTACGTGTGTTTATTGCCCAGGAATCCTTTTCCGTAAGCCTCCGTTGATCATCAACCAATGATTGTCAGATCACTGCCCACCAATCTGAAGTCAGCCAATAGTCAATTTAACCTTGCTATACTACCAGGCAGGCATTTATAGCCCCGGTAGAGGTTTCTAAAATCACCCTTTCCTTATTGCAGACAAGATTTATTAGAAGTTTTAAACTCCTTTGGAGGGCTCTTAGACTGGATACACATCAGTTCTAAAAAAAATTGATTCTTTTGAACCATTTTGTTCTGAAAAACTTGCTTTTGATTTTGTTCAACATCTGCTACTTTGATATTCCTTGTGGCTTTGTCAGATAATTGTTTCTTTACTCTCTTTTTTTTGGGGGGGAGCTGAGGCAACACTTAGACTATGCTACCCTGGCTTTGAGCATTTTGTTGTTAATCTCATCTTTATGTGTTCCTCCTTTTTGCTTTCTTGCTCTTTTCTTTTAGTATGTGTTCCAATTAGGATAGGGTTTTGGCTCCCGACTTCCTTCACAACCATTTTCATTTCCTGACTCTGACCGGAATCCTATCATAAGAAGCTCGTGACCCAAGATCCCTTTTAAAATGCATGTTAGTGTTGAGGATGGTTGGTTCTGATGAACTCTTTCGAGAAGTCTGAAAAGAAAGTGCCTTACTTCCAATCACTGTATCTGGCTCACTACAAGACAAAACTACATCAAAGAGTTTTGACAAAGGAAAACCCTTATCTCTTGCTTGGATTACCTGATGCATATCACTAATCTCAAGAAGCATCCACCCCTTGTAAATAAAGACCCAATGAAACGATGCAAAGGACAAGTGATGCAGGAGCATCCTGGGTGTAAGAGCTATCTTGTGCAGAGCTACTATTTATGGAAACTTTCTATTTTTAGTAAGTTGGTCTTACAATCTTGGAATGTTCTGATTTTACATGTGGAGGTTCATCTCAGTCACATCAACCTGCCAGCAAAGTTTCATGGCTAGATCAAGTCTAGTTTTGAAGATATTGAAGATTTTCAGTATTGGCAGCAGGGTACAGAAACTTTGAACTCAGTTTTGAAGGCTTTAGAGGCCTCGGATGAGGTCAAAAATTTGGGTGATAGGTGCTTGCACCAATCAAGCCTATAGAGCACTTCGTGGCATTTCCAAAATAGGGTTATAATAGTTAATCAGGTCAACTGGTGATGACTTATGGTCTTCGAAAGTCGGGCCACCTAAAATGGCAGAAAATAATTTTCCTTCAAAATTTATGTTCAGGTTTCAAAAGTTATTTTGAGCTGACTTTGATTTAATAAATTGAAAAATAAAATAATTCTAAGTTTGGTCGGCCCTTAGGGCTAAATTTTTGGAACCTTCTCGGGCAGTGGAAAATGCCTATATAAAGAAGGCTCGTAGTGTTGTCTAGGGCAGTTCTAGGTAGTAGATCTGGGTATTGATTCGAGGCTTTGTCCTATAGAATATTCTAAGGGAATGCCCATGTGGCTTTACATATTGTAATTCTGAAAGTTTGTAATTCCACATTTGTGGAGATAATAAGAAGCCAATTTTCTATTCTTACATATTGTTGTTGTTGTTTCTTTGTTTTTGTTATGTGTTTTTGGTATTAAGGGGAGCACCCCTTCATCAAAAAACACTAAGAAAATAAAAAGAAAAGACTCTAAAGTACAAGAATATATAGTATTATACAAGGGGCCAGTCAAGACCCAAAATAGTGCTTCAAAAACTTGTCGTTGACTAGCAATGGGACCAATTCCCTGTCAAGAGAACTAATCTGAAAGGTATTTTCCCCCAGAATCTCCACGATCTGGAAAGGGCCTATCCACAAATGTTGAAATTTGGTGTGGCTGCCTGGTTTTTCTTTAGCTTTGTCCCACATTAGAACCAAATCAAAGATTCTGAAGGCTTTTATGGTTTCTCTTTTGTCAAACCAATGCTTGACAACAAATTTGTGTTTGGCTACATGTTCCATAGCCATGGTTCTTTTCTCTTCAAGGTCTAGTAAGTTCATGAGACGAATCTACACCTAATCCTCACCCTTGAAATATTGATCCATGAATCTCAAAATTGGTATTTTCAGGTTCATTGGAAAAATAGACTGCAGACCATAGACCAGCTGGTAGGGAGAGGTCCCTAAGGCATTATTGATTCTTATGCAATTCATCCATAGAGAATATTTCAACTAAGTGTGCCAGTCTCTGGGATTATCATCCAAGAGGTGTTTGATTACTATGGTTAAGTTCTTGTTCATCGATTCAGTAACTCCATTCCCTTGAGGATAGTAATTGGATGAGAATTTGAGAATTACTTGGTTCTCAAAGGCCCATTGAATGAGATATGCTAAAGAAAATAAGGGGCACTGTCACATACCCAAAAGAAAGGCATGCCAAACCTCATGATGATGAACTCTTCTAGGATCTTAGTTATCACCTCAGTAGTACAATTCTTCATAACCCATGCTTTTGTCTAGTGTGTGTAGTAATCAGTTGTAGTCAAGATGTATCAGTGTCCCGCAGAGGATGGAGGATTGATCATTCCCATGAAATCCTATCCCCACTAGGTGAATCGGTGCACTTCGTACAATGGTTGTAGGGGCATCGTCAAATGCCTTTCTTGAATGGTTCTAGTTTGGTAAACATGATAAGAGTGCACATGCTGATGAGTATCTTTGAACAAGGTCAGCTAGTAATAGCTGGATCATAGTATCTGATGGGCTATGGCTTTTTCTGATCTATGCCCAGTACCATACTTATCATGAAATTCCATGAGAACCTACTTAGCTTCAGTCTAATCCAAACAACGTAGATAGAGGCCATCGTAGTTGCGCTTTTAGAGATTCCCATTTTTCAACATGTATGAACTACTCTTATTCTTCAGTTCTCTCCTCTATGAACCATTCAAACCTTCTAGGCAATAGTTTTTTAATAGATAGTAAACAATGTCCCAATACCAGACATCAGTGATCACTCCTTTGTTGGTGTACACTTGACACACCAAACCCTGCTCAATTTCTACCATCTCTGGGTAAGACCTTAACGTCTTACTAATTTCATTGGTTGGATCTTGATGTCAAACTCTTGAAGTATAGCCATCCACTTCCCTCTTCTTTCTCCCAGTTTGTTTTGCATCAACAAGGACTTGACTGTAGGATCTGGAACAATGGCAATGACCTTACTCCAAAGGATGTAGTGTCTGAATTTTTTGACGATCGTGACCAAGGTAAAAGATTGTTTGTCCAGATTTGGGTACTTGAGTTGTGTATTTTTTAGAGGATAGCTCATAAAAGCTACCAATTGCTCATCTTATCCTTCCTTTTTCTTCGTGAGGATTCCTGCACATGAGTGCTTTGATGCAAAGGAGTAAACTTTGAATGGTAGAAGATAATCAGGGCTAACCAAAACTAGAGTAGTGGCAATGGATGTCTTGATTTCTTTGAAGGCTTCTTTAGCCAGAGTGTTCCACTCAATCTTAGCATCTTTCTTTAACATATCGATCAATGGATGCACTATCTCTGCAAATCCACTAATGAACTTCCTAACAAAATTGATTTTCTAGAAGAATGATTTCAACTCCTTTCTACTATTCAGGGGAATCAATTTGAGAATAGCCTCAACTCTCTCAAGATTGATTGAGATGCCTGTCTCAGATATCATGTGTCTAAGAAGTTTTCCTTGGGTCACCCCAAAGACACACTTCTTAGGATTCAATGAGATTTCATAATGTTGACACCTTTTCAGGACCTTTTGTAAGTCCTCAATGTGGTCAATACAGTTCCTAGAGAAAACTATGAGGTCATCCATATAGATGACAATGCATTTTTTGACCAAGCCTTTAAATTCCTCATCCATAGCTCGTTGGAAAGTGGCTCCCGCGTTGATAAGACCAAATGATATATGATGATAAGAAAATGTTCCCCATTTTGTTGTGAAGGTTATTTTCAGATGATCCTCTTCTTTTACCATGATTTGGTTGTACCTAGACTAGCCATCCAGAAAAGACATCATTTGGGAACCATTAACCATCTGCAATACTTCATCAAGGGATGGTAATAGGTAATTGTCCTTTTGAGAGGACCTGTTCAAGTTTCTAAAATCCATATAGAGTCAAACCTCTCCTCTTTTCTTTCTTATAGGGATGAGGTTCGATCACAGGGTTCACTGGCCTTTGCCTTTGGTGAAAGGGTTTAGCATCTGGGTTCAAAGGGATGTTGTGGACAATAACGTTGGGATCGTAAGTTTTCAAATCTTCATAGCTCCATGCTATGACATCTTTGTACTTAGTGAGTAGCTTGATCATCTGCTTCTTTTCTTTGGATGTAGCCACTTTTCCAATACGGACTTCCCTAGGTTCAAGCTGTGTACCCAAGTTATAAAGCTCACAATCATCACCACCTACCACTGGTGTTTTTTCCCTTTCTCAAGCATGTTCATCTTTATCAAAAATCCTTTCTAGAGATACCATTACTTTCATAATGGAGTTGGTCTTCAAAGTTAAGATCCCCAAGTCATCTGACTCTTCTATTTCATCTTCTTCTTCATCAATGCTTAATTTATCAAAGATTCTTGCATTTATGATAAATTCCAATATTTTTTGATCATCTTGGAATACCTATAAATTCTTGATATTATCAGGGACAACTGGTACAACAACTAGCTCCATGGAGAATTTCTTCAATTTAGACTTCTCTAGCAGTTGTAAAGAGCTTGCAGACACTGCCAAAGTGTCGAAAATGGTATTATTTCTTCTTGGGATGCTTTGGATGTTAAAAGCTTCAAAATATTTGATTAGATCCTAGATGCAATTGTGGTAGGAGGCTAGCCACTTGTTAGTGTAGTAATACTGGCTCTTGATCTACCGGACTATCAATTGTGAGTCACCTTCCACAACTAATGCTTTCACTTTCTTCTCATGTGCTAGGAGAAGACCCCTAACTAGAGCCTCGTACTCGGCAACATTGTTGGTGCAGTAAAATTAGAGTTGATAGGAAGCATAATATGAACCACCATGAGGGTTGACCAATTCAATCCTAGCTCCTACTCCTTGTTTACACTTGGATCCATCGAACCTAAGTTTCTAGATAGGGTGATTCTTATTGGAAGATGATTTAATTTGGGCTTTTGAAGTTGCCCTCGACAGATGTGAATTACCCTAGGATTCAATGGGGACTTCAGGTGGTGATAGATCTTCTATGCTTAGGGCCTCCAAATTCTCTTCATTTGAGTATTCTCTTCTAGAAAGGGGAACCCATTTCATTTTATTTTTTTCCTTGGCATCGTGCCAAACTTCATGACATGGGGGAAAAAAACTGTCATCAGAAGAGCTCCATTCCTCTTCTATAAAATGTTCAGTTGTGGGAACCTAGGGTTCCTCGCTAAGGGGAGATCCATCCTCACTCGAATGTGTCATTATGTCCTTTGTAAGCTTGGATGCACCAAACATCTGGCTTATTACTTGGACCACTGCCTCTTGGTAGTCCTAGCATGTAAAATCTGAGTGGGTCTGATGGAGATGACAATACCCTGGTAACATCAGTATGTTTGGGTCAGCATCTTGGCCAAGATGCCTCATATTTTTCATCATACCACCTATGAATTTTGTGATAATCTCCTCGGGAATCTGGGTACTTACTAACCCTTGCACGAGGCTATCATACGAGCTCCGTTCTTCTTTGAGATGGAATGTGAATGCTTTGTCGAAATGATACAATCCTAGATCATCTTGTGAGAACAAGACTTCATTTGGGGCATTGTAATCAGCTATCATTTGTTTGAGCTTAGGCTATGCATCAATCTTGATCTAGTTATTGAGCCTTTTCCATGGCAACCAAAGTTGAGTAAAGTCATTAGAGAACCATCCTCTCAAAGATTGGGTCCATTCTCTATTGAGTAGCATGCCATATGTTTCCAGGATGTCCACCACATGGCTGTTAATGCAATCTTGGATTCAAGGGCCAGTTGTCAGTTGTATGCATGTATCCTTCAAGACTCCAATGACTTTGACCTCTATTTTGTCAATTTTGATCACTATCTTGTTAGTCAGTTGAGGGTTCATCCCTAATCTATTGCATATTCTTAGTGACATCATGTTACATGAAACCCTTGAGTCAATTAGATAGTTATGCAGGTTCTTTCTAAAGATCTCAAGGCTAAGTAAGAATGGGGGTACTTCTACCCTATCTTTGAACATAGTCGGCATTGCCTCTACCACATTCACGTTGGTTGCATTTCTAGGGTTATTGCTGGATGAGGCCGATTTGGAATGTTCTAGTGACTTCAAGAGGGCTTCTCTTTGAGTGGGACAACTCTACAACATATCATACATTGACATGTTGGTTCTAACTTTCTTTAGTTCCTCCACTGTCATGTACTTTTCATTGGCCCAAATTGGATTTTTTAACAAAGTAGGTTGATGTTGCGTTGCCAGAGCAACGGTGGCATTGGGACCTCTTGGGGGCATGGAATTATTGCTAGCCTATGGATCTGGTGGAGTGGGTTGTATCCCTAGGGGAATGCCATCAGTCAGAGGCTCTCTTCTACTCCTCAAATTATAGGTGTTTCTATTATTGTTCTGAAAAGCGTGGACCTTGGAGTACTCCGGTTGACTTTCTTAATTGAAAGGGAAGACAAACTCTTCTTCCATAGTGTTATCAATAGGAGTTCCACCCATACTTGGATCATATGAATTGAAGACCATGGCACTAAAGTGGGTCTAGGAACTTTCAAGATCTTGGGCTTGTTGGTTATTAAGTTCACCACTATATTCATAATCCGGTTGATGCATGCTAGGGCCTTGGGTAAAATTAACCTCAGATGAGTTGAAGGCGTTGGCATTGTATGAGGGTATGCTACCATTATTTGGAAGTGTGTTCCATGTTCTATTTGTTCATTGTTGTCCAAACTGCTTGTCTTGAGAAGTGTTCCCATAACCTCCACCATTATTGTTGTAATTGCCATAATTACGATTTTGATTTTGGGAGTAGGTATCTGGGGCAGCAGTCTAACATTTGTAGTTCCCTTGGTTTTGAGATGGGTTGAGCTTCATCTGAGTAATCTCTCAGGTCAATTGGGATAATGTCTTCTTTATGGAATCTAATTCATTCACTAGAGCATGGTCTGGCTCATTTGGGACAATAGCCTTCTATTCACAGAAGGCAGCCTTATGTGTATCATACCTTGGGTATGTGATGGCAAGTGGTTGGGTAGAAGCATATGGAGCAGGCACTGCATTGAGCCTCAGAGTTTGTTGCACCAAAAATTGATTGTTTTCTACAAACAAACCAGTCCTAGAAGCATTTCCCAATGCTGGTGGAATGCCATAATTTCCACCTACTTGTGGATCCATCTATTGGGTAAACATGATGGCCTCATCACATACCTTTTCTAGAGTGTCTATGTTTCCTAGGGGAAGCCTTTTCAAAAATATGGACGTTAATGAATCTAAGGTATGCAAGTACACTTGTATAGCAGCCCCAACTGGTATGGTATAAGGAGCCTCAAGCTTTTGGTACATCTTATGAAAATGATGATTGAACATAGCTATTGATTCATTGAGGTCCTTTCTCACCGAGATGAACTGGTGATGAAGAGTTGCCAGATCCACATACAACTTGAATTGATTAAGGAATTTTGTTTCAAATTCCACCCATGTGGCGATGGATCCTTGTGGAAAGTTTAGGTACCAATTATATGAAAATTCCCCCAGTGTGTAGGGGAAAAGGTGACACATGACATCTTGATGAGCAATCTCCTTACGATTGCACAATTCCTTGAATGCATGAATGTGTTCTTCCACTCTCTTGGATTCTCCATAGATGAAATGTGAGCAAAATTTCTCAGGATTCTTGGGCAACTAATGGAGCTATCCTTGTATGTCTAATGGAGAGCTTTGATCATTTTCACAAAATGCCATTGGAGCTGGTGGTGGAGGAGAAGTAGGCAGGGTAGCAATGGTTGGAAATGGAGGAAGATTAGGATGATTCAAAGTATCCTCTCTGTGATTTGTTCTATTGCTACGAGGTCTGTGAACTTCTCTAAGTTTAAGGAATTCCCCTTTGTTTTGTGAAGATCTGAGGACTCATTCAAACCTTTCAGGAGAAAATGATTTGATATTCTGGGGTTTCCCCTTTTAGGGCCCTCCTTCTAGCACCACTTATGTTGAGCATCATTTTTACACAAAGACAACAGCTAGGAATTTATGCGAGAAAATTCCCCTCTTGGAAGATTGATGGGATCAATCTCAAGGTTCTTTATGGTTGGGTATCAACCGCTTGGATAGATCAACAAAAGAAAGATGTGAGTCTGTTAACAAGGAGGCCTTTACTGGTTCTTCTCTCAAGGAAAACTGTAAAACAAACTTTAGGAAACCACAATATCTCTTTTTCGATTTTTAGATTTAAGAATAAAAGTAATGTAATCTAATTTAATCTATTAAAATGACTTGTAGAGAGGGTAAGAAGCAGTAAGGTAACAAGAATGTGAAAGAAATTACTAAAAGGAAATCTAATGGACATAAACTAATACCACACCACTTTGCAAATTAAATAATTGAGAAGATGAAGAAACCCACAAAATAGAGATCAGAACATATCGCAATCTTCAGCTATGTAGATGCAATCATTAGTAGAATGAAACAAATGCAGACGTATGATAAGCCAAAACTCATCGAATCATGAAGCCACCCCAAATGTGCACACATGTGATACAAGTTAATCTTTAAGCACCAAAGAACAATCCTCTGAGAGATTCATCACAACAAAGCAATGTAATACTAGCAAACACTGAACTAATGAATCACAGACTTAAAATCATCAAACAATCAATTGGCTCTTTGAAATAAAGAATGAGAAAATCACACATTCAAAAATTTTGCATAGATAGTAGAAGCATCACACCATGAATGAAGCACCAATTCTATGTATTGTATTAATGATCAAATCGACCCTCATTACATTATTTTATTAAAATTTATAGAGTTGCGCTCTTATTTTCACAGCTAGGGTTTCACTACATCAAAAACTTGGAAACAAATCTAAACTAGAGATTGCATTAATGAAACTACTTCTAAAACTTAGTTAAGCTACCCTAGCATGGAATTAAACCTCGTGCATTAAAAATTTTGATCAAATCATGCATTAAACATCTCTAAAATGGAGCTGGAACTCATGCATGCTCTTGATAATCTTCATGATTTTTCCCTTGATCCTTGGTTGTGACTTCTCCACATGGAATCAACTAGAAGAGATCCCAAAATCATGCAGAAATGACCCCTAAAAAGAAGCCTAGTTGACTAAAAAATTATCTCTAAGATAACTGGAGTTAACTTTCAAACGTGCCAAAAAATCCCCAAATCCTGATAGTTGGTCTGAAAAATCAAGTCCCAAAAAATGACTAATTGTCAAGTCCTCTACTCCCAATTTTGGACTTCGAACTTTCAGAGGTTGAAAGTTCTCTAGGGCTAAAAGGCCAAAAAATAGGCTTTGCAAAAATGGTTAAGTACAAAAAACTGCCTTTCTCTATACAAAATTTGGCTATCTCTAGACTGGCTACTTTTTGACTTGGGAGCATTTCTAGATGTGCTTTTCAAAAAATATCCATGATCTCCAGTACTTCTTCAAAGTTGGGCATCTTGACCCCTTTGAGGGTTTCTTGCTATCTATCTTGAAAGGTGATCAATTCACTCAAAAAATTCTATATTTCTTCTTCCCGAGATAGCATTTTCTAGATTTCATCCTTCTAATAGAACATCTGTTGAAGGTCCTCTTTGGTCTTGACACCCCTAAATATAGCCAAGTACTTATTGACTATGATGTTCACTGAATGCATGGTCTTCTCATCATCCTCGTCATATAGATCCAAATCCAAACCTTCAAAGAACTTATGCAATTCTTTTAAAAAAAGTAAACTGTTATCTTGCCTCTTATCCATTCTTTTGAGAACCTTTTCAAAGACAGTCAATGCACTTGTTATATCCTGGATCCATTGCTCAAAATTATCTAGCTCTGAACCTTCATAAATCTTGACCAAAACATGGAAGTGCTGCATCCTTATTACTACTAAGTCATCTAGTACCTTCTACCACTTCAAAATATTCTTGGCCATGCTGTCTTCTTCGCTCATGATTTCAACTAATGAGCTTATTCCTGCCAGAATGGTTCTTAGAGGCCTCAGGATCTTTTTAAGGGATAGCTTTGTGAATTGCTCAAAATCTTCCTTCCAATCTGTACAAGCCTGCATAAAACAAAACATAATATCCATGTTTATTTCACCCTTCTTCTCCAAAATAGTTTGTAATGAGGCTTCAGGGTTATCAGGGTCAATGGGACCCACTATCTTCAGAATGAATCTCTTCATGGCTTCATTTTGTTCGATTAGAGTCCTTATTTTCTCCTCATCCTTGTCCATGAAACCAAGGGCATGCTTTAATCAGAGGATTGCCAAGGTTTTACTTCCCTCTCTGGTTGGCTCCTCCAAACCCACCTCCTCCAATACATAGTCATTGGGAATGATTTTAGTTGTGCTGATGTTCATTGTGGGGATAGCCACCTGTGCCTTCCATCTACCTGCTTGATCTTGTGTTACATATGAAAGTGTCCTTTCCTGCGTAATAGACATCATCTGATGGAAGGCTTTCCCTAATGCGGCCATGATAGTCTCATCATTTATGTAGACCTTGACCCTCGACTGAATTTCATTTGTAAACCAGGTGGGCTTAGAAAAATCATTTAGTGCTTCATACGAGGCTGCAAGAGTAGAAGAAGTCATTGGATGTTCTATCTCTAGCTCTTCGAAACTCTCCTCTCCCTCTCCTTCTATCTCTTGTTCTCTCATTACATTCTTTTGGGCCTCCTCCTACATTTTCTTTTTTCTACATGTTTCTCCTCCTCTGTTTGTGGCTCTTCCTTAGTCTGTGACTATCCTTGATCAACCTACTCCTCTGATCTTGTGTGTTCTTCTTCCATCTTTTCCTCACTAGCGGCCTCTATTTCTTTCTTAGGCTCTTGTGAGCTTTGTGGCACTAATTCATCTTGGTCAAGATGTGGATTAGGGGCAACAACGGGAGTGGGTGAAGGCATTTGAGGTCGAGGTAGAGTTGGCATGGGGAAATGAGATGGAAGAGGTTGCTGAGGAAATGGAATGGTTTAAACTAGAGGTAGAAGTGGAGTGTTAGGTGGTGTTTGAAAAAATGGATGAAGTGGAGTGGGATGCATAGGTGGAGGTGGAGGTGGAACTATAGGTGAAACTAAGGGGACCTGTGTAGTTGTATCCTCTTCAGAAGTGACCCCAAAGGAAGAGTCTTTATCAGGTTCCGCAGTCTACTTTTGCAATTCAATTATCTCTTCTCCAGCTTGCTCTTGGGGCTTTTTTTGAACTTCCTCTTCTGTATTCCCAAGATAACTTGTGAACTGGGTAGGAACCTATTGCTCAAACTCCTTGAAGCCATGCAATCCTACAAAGTCCATGATATCAAATTCATCATCACCAAGAGCATCTAGATTTATTGACTCTTCTTGAGTACCCCCTCTAGCATCTTCTGGATCATCATCCACTATTCTCCTCCTCTTCATCGATCATGTGGACCTTGTTCTTTTACTGAGAGGAATGTCTTCCAATTCATCCTCATCCTCTTCTAGCAAGGTGTCCATCTATGTTGGCATTGAGCCTTTCTTTCTCTTGTACATAGTCCCTTTGATCACTCCTACTAGCTTAGGTCCGATTATCTTGAATTTGGTTTTCTTTGTTGCACTTAGAGAATTGTGACCACTGGAGGAGGGCACATCTAGAGGCACTATGCTCCCTGTCATTCTATTCTTAACCTTCTTGGAATAAGTGGCCGGACCATAAGCAGTAGGCCGCTCATGCCTGTACACCATCTCTTGTTTTAGGAGAGTAGCTTGAACTGTGGTTTTAATAATTTGTCTCCTTTCTTCCCTTTTTCTTTGGAGGGCTACTTTGGCAGTTGTTTCATGGGCAAAAATTTAATAGGGAACAGATGGGTGATCCATGCTTTGATGACCTTGATAACGTGTCAGTCTTTGATATCAATATCATCATTCTTAGCTCTGCCCACCTCTGTGTTCAGGATAGCCCCTGTGTACATCTTATCTATGTGGTAGATGGGATCCAATATGTCCTCAGAGTTAGCATCTATTTCCTTCTGAGGGATTTTCAATGAAAGAGAGATATGTGCTAGCTCCAAATGCATCTAGCAATAGTCATGGATTCTTACCTCATAGTCATCCACACAATTCATCTAGTGATCTACAATATGTGGCTCATGAATATAATGCCTCCCCATTATATGGCTGAATGTACTGATGGGATCAAAGAGAGCTCTTATCAAGTTGTAAGTTGGTAAAGGGAACTCATCCCATTCAAAGGTCAGAGCCTTGCAGATAGAGATTGGGAAATCCCAACAGTGTCTCTTCTTATGTTTTATGTGTTCATGTGTATCAAACAACTGCCTTGCTATTTCCAGGAGGACTACTCTATTAGAAGGATACCAGGGTAACTTCTTGGGTGGAAGAGTGCATCCCACCACTTGAATGTATGTGAATGTCCTAAATTGGATATAGAATTCCCCAAGGACCTTTACGTTTATTGCAACTTTTGTAGACATTATTTTTGCATAGTCTCCCTCTATGGAGTGTATGATAGCGAACATGAAGACATCATTAAATATACAAAAATACAAAATTTTATGAGTATAATATTCTTTTCTCACCAATTGAGGATACATCGTGAATGGCCATGTATCCAGGTTTACCATAACTCCAACCTCTGTCAATCCCAGGTAAACTACCCAAGCAACCAATAGGTACACAACATAAGATGTCATATAAAAGTGAGGATCAATTTTCACTCTGATCAGCTGCTCATCTAGGTTATCACTTAGAATGGTGGCCCAATCCAACCTTGTATACCTTTCCTTTATCTTTTGGATGAGAAGGATCATCCAGCGCTCCAACTGACTGGATTTTGGTAACTCATACACCCTACTAATCATTGTGATAGTGACCTGGATGTCTTCTTGCATGTATCCCCTCCGTATATCAATTCTATCCAACTTTTTCTTTGGCATGGGTTGCATGAGGTATTCATTATTTACAATGTCATGGGCCCGTGATACATCCTTATTGTAGAGCTTCATTCCCTTATTGATGTGGAAATTGAAAAAATAGTCAACCCCTTTGGATAGGTGGAAGACATCCTCAATGTTATCTAGCCTTAGGTCCAGGACCACTTTGCTAACACTTTTCTTTACCATCCTCTCATCAGGCACATAGTGGCTGGCTAGAGTGTTAATCAAGTCAAAAGACAAGATGGACACTGGATGAGCTGCTACATTCACCAAGGAGTAGTGCACCAATGAATTGTAATCTTCTGACTGCCCCACTGGTTGGGTGCACTTTATCAAGTAATCATTCTAGCTTACATTTCCAATGTCCATGTCTATGATGTCTGCATGTAGGTTAGTCACCTTTGAAGGTGGATGGTACCCCTTGAATTGATATTTCATTACTGGTGACATAACTTTTTTGGCCATTTCTACAAAGAGGACAAGACATGAATCAGTAGCAGGAGAGAGGAAAATTTCAAAAAAATAAAGAATTATGACAAACTAAGGCTTAAAATGGGATAAAAAAAGACCTTTTCGGCCATTCAGACTTTTGGGGGTATGAGAACTCTAAAAGGCCCAGAATGCCAAAAATGCAAAAGAGGCTTGAGTTTTAAAATACCCCCTTTAGTCTTTCGGCAAATCAGAGGTGTGAAATCTTCGTAGGTTGAAACCTTTGAATCATTGAAAAGATCCCTTGGTGTTCATTTTACCAAAATTTGTATAGACTTCAGCAAGTCAAAGTAACAAGATCTTCAACATGCAACAACACTTAAAGGATGAAACTGGCACTTGGGTGATTGAACTTGAAGTTAGTCAAAACATGGTGCTTTGGTTTTGGTGAATCGGGCTAGAGGAAGTTTCAGTGTGTGGGAACATCGAAACATCGAAACAACAACACTTAGGAGAATTATGCCAGAAGGTATTGAGAGTTTCGGACTACGAAGGTTCGAAACTAGGGTTTGGTTTATTCGACTCAAAAATGAGTTCGATGATGAGTTTGACCATAAAATCACCAAGGGGATTTAGAGGGAACTACCTCACAACCCCCAAGGCTGAACCATGTCGATTAAGAGAAAAACAAACCCTAAATTAGCAAAGGAAGACCCAAAAACCCTAGCTAAGACCAGAAAAAACAAGAAACCCTAACCTAATCAATAAAGAACAACAAAAAAGAGAGAAAAAGGAAGGAGAACCAACCTCAAAAGCAAGCAAAGGAGGGAGACTGACAGATGAGACTGAGGTGACAAGTATGAAGTGAAAGCATGCAAGAAGCTCTGAAAACACAATAGGTGAGAGTGAAAAATTGGGTTAAAAATAACCTGTTCCACCTTATATAGGCAAATCGGCAAGTGACATCAGCCCCAAGCCGATCGGCCTTTCAGCCTTTCAGGGGTATCAGACCTCTGAAAGGCCCAAACACTAAAATGTTGACTCCCTTTTGGGGAGTCAGACCTCTCGACATTTCAGCATCTGAAAGTCTGAAAACCACTCGGGTCTAGAAATGCCTAAGGCAAGATAGATCGCTACTCTAGCTTTTTGCCCTTTCGGACCTCTCGCACTTTCGAACATCTGAAAGTGAAAAAGTGCAGAAAGACAAAAAAAAAAAAAAAGTAACTAAAAACAAAGACAAAAGGACAAAACACTCAAGAAACCTAAAAAAATGCTAAAAAGAAGGGGGGCCCCTTAAGCCAATAGGAAAAAATGGGAGATTGGTTGTGGGACCCCAACAGTTACAATACATACTGATAAGTATGACCTTGTTAGAGGATTTAACACTAACCATTAACTTTTGACCAACATTCACTATGGGGTCAACAAGATAACACTTTACATTCAATAGAGTGTCATAGGGTAGAACATAATATTGTCAAGTCCACTAGATTAAGAGATTTTCTGAATCAATGGTTAAACTGATATAGTAATGATCTAATTTAATTACAACTCAATTGCAGATATTCAAATCTATTCTAAGCACTTAGAAATAATCCTCTGATCATTAAACAATTCAATTCCATTAATATCTCAACTTACTTTCACTCAGTAAAGTGTTCTCTAACGCTTGATAAAACTCTGCAACTCAGTTCTTCAATTACCAGTTTGATTAGGCATGCACTAAAATTGTCTTCTTGCAAATTCTTTGTAGTTCCCTTCTTCTGGCATAGTTTCAACAATGAAACTTGTGTCTCTTAAATAGATAGGTAAAATGTTTTCTTATCAATGAATAGATTTTTCTGCTTAATCTCCTTCATCCATTTTTTCGCTTAAACCTTCCTTGGTAGATGTGTTCACAACACGTTTCAATCTCATCCTTTAGATCATCTTCAAATTTTGTCAGCCGCGGATCTCATAAAACACTCCATCCTTAACCTCGAAATCATAACAATATCTAGCTCATCATATTTCATCGGCTAACCTTAGCATTTAATATTTTCATCTATACTCGGTTAATATAGAAATGCATCGGTGATAACTAGTTAGACTAGCTCGGTTAATACTATCACTCAGTATACACTGCACTGCCTCTGTGTATACATAAAACTTCAATTACTGACCACATTGACTTGTTCAATTTTGAATCTCTTCTTCAAGATAGATTAATGCAACATCATCAAGTCAACAATATACAGTCATACCCTCATCAAATAAGTTACCCAATGTTTACCTTTTCCTTCTCTGTCATATTCATCTTTTCCTTACGTAGATATCTTTGTTCTTCATCTTTTCTTCTTCAAAAAATGTTTAGATGTTTGTAACTTAACATGATAAGTATTGTCAAGAATAGTTGACATCAATGACAACATATTGACTGATTTCATCATCTTACATATCATTTCAATACTCGGTGATCTCTAATCATAGTTCTTCAGTTTATCTCAGATTTTCAATTAGTTGTAGCTCATCACTATATAGCTCACAACTACATTGTTGATCTAGAGATAACATTATTTTCTCTGAAAGTGCCTTTTATTGTCATGTTTTTCAACCTAACACAACTTTTTCTTCAAAAATCCATTTTTGGTGCATCATATATTGTCAAAAATCTATTTTTGCCAACTTCATGGTGGTTGAGGTATTGTTAAGATATTTTTCTTTCTTGTACTTAGTTCCTTCAATTAAAGTTACATGTTAGATATTTTACCATGAATCTAGATTTTATTCCTTCTCTCATTTTTCTCTTAACAATAATTTTACTTTCGATGGTGTTCATACCCTTCCACCAAGGGTAAATTATGTTATTGAGGAGAAGTTTAGTCATTTGAACCTTGGATTTTTTTATCCTAGTATTTAGCTTCCTCTTCCATCACGTCCTGCCTCTTCAGAGTTGGAGATTGATTCAATTCATTAGGTTGATCATAAAGTTCCAATCTTTCTATGTGGGATGAGTACTTGGCATGAAGTTTCTTGTAGATTTGGGAGACATATTTGAGGGGATTTTTTTCTCCTCTTAGATGATGGTTTGAGCACAAATATTGATACAACTACATTATCTTTGGAGATATGTGTTGATGAGTTTCCTCATTCACTTGCTTTATCACATTCCTTGGTTAAGTTCAATCATGATCAGTATGTGGAGGCTTATTTGAGCTTGGAGATCCCTACTCAGTTTTAGAGATTCCTATTTTGAGACTTCCTTCATCCTTTTAGTTGGACATGAGATGGATTCTTCATCATTTGGACTTGTCTTTTCCTAAGGGGAGATATGTTTCTTGTAGGAATTTGTTCATCTTTTATTTCCAAACATACTTCATCGATATTGGAGCTTCTTCTTTGTAAGGGGGCTATGTTGTTTCCTTTCTTCCTTCCTAGGGGGATGTAGTCCTTTGGGGGTGTGATTGAGTACTTCATATAACTACTTGAATCTATGTTCTAATATTTGGATAAGAATTGACTAGTTGACTTGTATACATATTTGCAAGCTACTAACTTGCTAGAAAAAAGGAATAGCTAGAGAGTGGATTGACTGCATTTAAGAAGAAACATTGAAGTTCTAGCTATGACAGAGAGAGCCATCATAGCATTGAGGATCATGCCACTACTATGGAGGATCCACCATCCCAAAAAATATAGGAAACAACTCTGCTATATTTCCTCAATGCTCATTATTTTGTTGAAATAGTTATCCAGGTTTTATTGTATTATGTCGTGGGCTATTATATTTCCTTCTTCTATGGCGAGATTTAGTCATAACTTACTTTCATGCTTTCAATAACCACCAATCCTCTATATAAAGGGATTTTATTGATAAGTTATGTAATGTGAAAATATATACAATTGTTGTGTTTAGCATAGTAGAGCTGCTCTTTTTGTTTTTCATGTATTCCTCCATTACTATGTAACCAGTTTATGGGAATATAATGAAAGAGTAATTTTTAGTACATTCCATGTTAGTAGTTAGCATAAGCCAACCAAGGGGGCCCACTTGGTAGGTGGAGTAGATTAGGATAGAGTAGATTGCTTTTTGTATTTCCCATGCTTTCAAGTAGAGTTACTATTTTACTCCTGCAACATTATTACTATGAATTTTCCTGTAGCACTTGTAGAGATAGACATAGTGAATGCTTTGAGTTGCTAAAATAGGCTTAGGTTAAGTTTACAAGATTTCAGTAGTAATTTCATTAAGTAGTTCAGTGTGCTTACTTTCCTGCAACAATAACATAGGTTTCTTTCATGCACTTTGTCTTCCTACAGCATAGGTAGTATGACTCTTTGAGGGGCTTAGTGCACAAACTGTGCTGTCCCATTTCAAGTATATGTCCCTGGGTTGACAATCTAAATGCATTTCATGATGGGAAAAGTAATCCTTAGTATGAATACATTATTCCTAAGAGAGGCAATGGCATGATTATCATTACCTATTGTGAGACTATTCATTTTTGGCGTCGTTGCTGGGGATGGTGTCAAACTGAGAACCTTAATGAGTCATTCATTTTTTAAGATAGTTTTTTGTTCTTAGTCACTAGTTAGTAGTTGTGAGATTTCTTCACAAATTCATTAACTCACTTGGATGCATCAAAGAAGGTGAGATGTTCATGGTAGATTTCTTCCAAAAGAACCTATTAAACTAAAAGAATAATTTGAAGAAATTGAGTTACCATTTGTTGATGCAAGTCCTAAGTTTGCTGCATCGCCTTCAATAGAAGAAGATTCTTTTGATGCATTTGACCTTTGCCCTTTTGCAGAGATATTTGTCAGTTTCCTTGATAGCTCTACTCTAGGACCATCTGTTGGCCAAATACTTTTGGTTAATAATACTTACCAGTCACAATTTTGTTACCCAACACCTCCAGTAATGGCAGCTCCTACCTTTCCATTTCTTATTCCAAGCGTTATCAACAATCCTAATCTCAAGAACATACCTACTTCGGCCCTTCCAAAGTTCTATGGCCTTATTACTGAGGACCCTAAAACCTTCTTATTCAAATTTGACATTTTGTGTCAAAGTTTTGACTATAACACTAATAGTCATAAACTCAAATTGTTTCCAGCTACATTAAAAGAGTCAGCCTTGAGATGGTCTAGGGACTAGGAGAAAATGCAGCAACTGATTGGGATGGGATGAGAGATTTGTTTCTATAGAAATAAGGAATACTGCAAAGGAGGTAATTGAAGAGGAGATGACATCTTTTGAATGTCACAAAAAGAAGTATCCATGCTTAACCTTACCACTACTATTGAGCTTTCCCAAGATCATACCCTTCATGTTAATAACAAGCTACCCTCATAGCAGTTGGACTAATTAACCAAACTCCTACAAATACATAAAAAATCCTTTGCATGGGACTATGTGGATATGATGGGACTGAGCCCCACACTTTTTACTCATAGGATTTATATCAATGAGGGAAGTCTACCACTCCGCTAGCCTTAGAGAAGGATTAACCGAACGTTAAGAGAAATAGTCAAAATAGAGTTATAAAAGCTGCTAGATGCTAGTTTTATATATCCAATCTTTGATAGCAAATAGGTATCACCTTTGGTCATAGTAAAAAGGGGGTAAATGGAGAATTTGTGTAGATTATAGGGAATTAAACAGAGCCACAAAGAAAGTTCATTTTCCCTTACCCTTCATTGATCAAGTACTTGATACTTTAGCTGGTAAAAAGTATTTTTCTTTTCTTGATGGATATAGTAGATACAACTAGATTAGTATTGCTCTAGAGGATCAAGAAAATATGACAGTCACATGTCCCTGGTGAACTTATACATATTATGTCCTACCATTTGGGTTGTGTAATTCTCCAGCAACATTCTAGAAGGCTGTAATTAGTATTTTTGCTGACATTTCACATGATTACATGCAGATATACATGAATGATTTTACTGCATTTTGGGTCACTTTTGAAGAAGCTTTGCAGAATCTGGAAAAGGTGTTGATCAGATGCAAGGAACACAATCTCTCTCTCAATAGTGAGAAATGTTTTATGCTGATGCAAGAAGGTGTTGTACTTAGATATTTCATTGCAGCAGTAGGCATCCAAGTAGACCCAACAAAAATTGAGGTAATCCTCACATTACCTACACCTTATAAGCAAAAAGATGTAAGATCCTTCTTAGGACATGCTAGCTATTATAGGCATTTTATTTAGAATTTTAGTCAAATAGCTAGTCCTCTATACACCTTGCTTACCAAAGAGGCCAAGTTTATATGGACATCAGCTTGTGATGAATCCTTCCTACAGCTCATGTCACTTTTAACAACTGCACCAGTCCTTAAATGACCTGATTGGTCTCTACCATTTCACATACATATAGATGCCTCAGACTATGCAATAGGTGCTATCTTTGGTCAAAATCCTAGTAACCTTGAAAATGCCATTTACTATATCAACAAGAGCCTACATGGACTAGAGTTAAATTACACAATAACTGAAAAAGAATTACTGGCAGTAGTTTATGGCTTAAAAAAATTCTACCATTATGTAACAGGTTACCCCCATCTTTGTTCATACTAACCATGCAGAAATCAAGTATCTAATGAACAAACCTTCCATCATAGGCAGGTTAGCAAGATGACTTCTTCTTTTGTAGGAATTTGATATTTAACCATTATTGACAAGCTAGTCAAGGCAAATGTAGTGGTTGACTATTTATCTAGGATTTAGAATGCTGACACAGATGCTACTATGGTTGGTGATACATTCCTTGATGAACACCTATTTCACATTACTATCAAAAATCCATGGTATGTTGATATAGCTAATTACCTTGTAGCTGACAAAATGCCCCCACATTTCTCTCCAAAGGACATATTAGTACTTAAAATTGCAGATGACCAAAACTCAATAAGAAAACTCTTATTTATAACTCTAGCAGTCCCAATAGGTGCATCAATAATAATCAATACTAAGGTATTAAGGATTTTCAATCCTTCTTCTCTTTGAGCTTAAAGCTAAAGGTAGGTATTACCTCTCTAGATTAAATTCTTCAAATATCACAACTATGATCTATATAATTGATATAGATCTAATCATATAACTCATATAGTTTAAAGTAAATCATTTTAATTTGATTCATGGTGAAAACAACTGCAAAATAAGCATAAACCAGTGCCTAATCCTAGGGCATTAGAGTCAATGAATGAACATCTATAGAAAATCTCAAAAATCAAACACACCCAAACCCCAGATAAGAAGCATTGTAAATTACCTTCTTATGCATAAATCATATCATCTAATTCATGTATGAACACAAAAATCTCAGAGACCTCACTCAAGATTTATCCCTCCCTTGAAAGGAACTCAAATTTCAACCCCACTATCTACCTTGTAGAAAGATATGTATAAAATGCCTTGCAAATTTAAATATACAAAGAAATCAAAACCATACATGAAGACAATAAGAAATATAGATAGAAATTTTAGTATATTTTATTGATAAATCTCCAGTGTCAGTACATTCAAAGAAAAATGGATTCCTGAGAATCAAAACCCAAATCTATAAACTCTTATGACAATACGTATTTCACCACCCTTTGGTGTGAGAGAGAAACAACTATATATAGAGAGACCACCTTGGGATCCTTGAGAAAATGATGCAACAAGCTACGGGTGGCTCTAATAGTGACTTGCACTAGAATACAAAATTTTTAAAGCATATAATAAAAAAGGGGAAAAAGGTGCCAATTCTTGTTTCTTCTGGAGTTGAATTTCCACTTTAAGATGCACCTTTGTCTACATGTATTCAGATGCAACTACTGAAGTTTTTTGTGTGAATGATGACTACCTAACTGGCTAACTTACATCATCCTATGTATGATCAGTTTTTCTTCCTATGCTCATAGATCAGGTGCACTGCTGGAACTCATTCATCATCCAAGTCATCCAAGTCATTTGTAGCATGCCTACTCACCTTAGGCTTTGTCATGCTGTCCCATGTAGTGACTTGGTCCTCTATTGGCCATGGGAATTACTGGATGCTCTGAAACTGCTTCTTTTGTCTTTCCCATCTAGCATCATAAATTTGTTTTACATCTGTGATGAACTTGCTGATGTCCATTTCTACTTTGATAGCTTCATCCAAAATTATGTTGAAATGATCCATATCAACATCATTCTTATCTTTAAGAAAAGTCTCTTTCTTAGGCAGTAAGAGATCAAAATCTAACCTCCATATATCCAAGCTCTTTATTTCTCCCTCCTCTATTCTGATTTGAGGAATGAACCTATTGAAATCAGGTCCAAATATTGCCATTCTTGTCTCTACCTGATTTCCTTTTCCCTTGAAAAAAGATAAAACAACACCAATCTTGGCAATATCAGCTCCCACTTGTAACACTATCTCCAGGATGTCATTTCTTAAAGACTGTACTACCGCTAGTTTCTCAAACAATGACTCCCTTGTGGACCAAGTTGTTTGATATGTGCTTAAAAGAGAAAAAAAAATTAATTACTTCAATTTTTAAACCAGTCAATTTATTAAATGCAGTATAAACTGCCTCTGCCTTATCCTTCAAGACTTCTATCCTATGCTGCAAGATTTTCAACAGGGACTATACTATACTCTTAGTCTTTTCCTTGTTCATCCTTTCTTTAATAGAAAAAACCTCTTCTTCAGTTACACCTTGTACCTCTGGTAGTGTAGGATTCTCTCATGGTGTAGGGGAAACTTTAGGCATGTTGAAAATTTGCAATTGCAAGTCCTCTACACACTTTTCTAGTTCTTTTCCCTTCATTATCAAAATCTCTCTATCTTTCACTAATGCACTGTAATCATTGAAAAGATTTTGATGCCTCTCTGATAATTGTTTGGTTTTATATTCATTTAATCTAGCAAAATGAGTCAGCACCTATGAGATCTCAAGATCTCCAGTATTGTGTATTGACCATATCATCTTATCACCATCCATCTTCTCTTGGGTGTTTAATAGGGAAGGCTTTTGATCTTTTGGATATAGGCTCCGCCAATCCCTTATTTTTAGTGTTGTACCCAAAGCCTTTTATCAAATCCCCTACTTGGGTTTCTGAAGTTAGATTTATATTCTCTTGTAACTTGATTTGGTCAATAATGAAAGCTGAAGCCAAATCCCACCCAGGTACAAGAAGTATGTTGCTAGCCTTTACTAATTGCCTAGCTTCTTCTGGGGTAATTGTCTCTGACTCTGGATCATAATCCTTCAGAATTTGTAAGGCCTCATCTAGTATCTGGCCATCTTCATTGATTTTTATAGTAGAGGCCACCTTCTATTGCTTGCACCACAAAAGGAAGTCCTTGAATTCATTTGACTTAAAAAAAAATTCATCCTTCAAGAAAGCATCCTGCTCCAACATCCTCTCATCTTGTCCTAGAATCAAAGGTACCTCAACTAATTTTGTTACTTCTTTCTATTTTTTTTCCCTCTCTGATCTTCTACCTAAGTTGATGATCATGGTTTGTATCACCTAGAAAAAGAGCCTTTACTTTGTCTCCCTTCCTTTCTTTGACCCTAGCAAGTGAAGATTATCCTATTTGCAGCTTCTACTTCTTCTGAGGAGGCTCACTAGTGTCTTGAGAGCTAGGAAGCTCTGTCAAGTCCATTATCACATTTTCTTCTCCTTGTTGGGCAGCAAGGGATCCTTGTTCCATAGCAGGGGGGCTATAGATTCAGTAACCTCCATCACTATCTTCATAATCAGATTCTGAATGCTTCTCCTTTTCTTGATTCTTATCATCAATTTGGTCTTCAATAGAGTTGACCAATGTTTGGTAATTATCCATCATCATCTCCAATCTTTGCAAATAAGGCACAATGGGATAGAAACCTCCAAAGGGAATCCCTTGTACTTTCAATTTCTTCTCATACCTCATCAATTCATTGAATTGATATGCTCTCTTTTCTATCACATCCTCTTCAACAATGTTCTTGATCAAATCTTCTTTAGGATACTCCTCATTTCTTTTGTTGATAGGGATGGTAGGATTGTAGTATTTTTTGGCCATTACAATAAAACCCTCTGTATCAACATACCTAGGTGATGCAACATTCATTCTGAATTGGCCCAACCAATCATTTAATTTGGAAAATGCATTCTTTCCAATTATGAAGTTGCATACACAAAAATATCTAGGGGTAAGTGTACCCTTTCTGAGGCAAGCCAGATGCTCCTTATCAGTTAATATCAATTGCCAAATAATTTCCAGGAAAGCCACCCTTGGTGGAACAAAAAATGGTAGTATATGAGGTGGTTGGGGGCATCCATACATTCTTATCATAGTATAGGTCCTTTCACAAAAAAAGTCTCCCCAATTGTGCCCTTTAGGCCATTTTTCAACAAATTGGGTAGGTCTTAGTAATTCAAGAGCCTTCACTACCAACCTACAAAGATCTAACCCTAATTCTAGCATGATGGGTCTCACCATCCAATTGTGAAAAGCACAAAAGTTACAATTTGGGCAAGTAGGGCTCCAAGCTCTTATCCAAAACTGTTCTGGATTAGGTTGTCCCTTCCACATCATCTAAGGATGCAAGTAATCTAGATTCATGATATTATAATTGTAGAACAAAATGAGGTGCATTAACAAAGAGTAATGTAAAAACTTAGGGGAATCCTCCCTATTTCTTATTTCCTACAATCCCTTATGCATTTTATCAATAGCATACCCAATGTAATCATAGTCTTTGTTGGTATGCATGTGTTGTGAGTCCAATACCATCATCAAAAGGTTAGAAGTAATCCTCTCTGGCCCACCATCTACTCCAAGCACTCTACATAGACCATATGCAATATACTTCACATAAAAGGCTAAATCCTTATAGAAGTAAGGGGTTGACCAAGCCACTGGCACAATGTAATTCCTATTGCCTCTGTTAACATGATTTTTAATCTCCTTGTCTATAAGGATAGATTCTTGAGTATATCTATTTGCTAGGGCTTGTAGATTAATTTATGTGGCCATGGGAATATTGATACCAAAGGCCCTCATGAAAGAGCTCCTATCTAAAGTGACTAGGGCTGAGCCATCATGCTTTATGATTATCTTAGACAAGGGGTCATAACAGCTTGCTAATGTAATTAATAAAGCAACATCCAAAAAAACATCTGGGACTACTAATTTGGCTAATCCTGACATCCAAGGGTTTGACACATGGACTGGACTCTCAACATTTTTATAGAAATATCTAAATAGATACATTCTAGAAACCTCAGCTATCTTGGCATCTCTTAAATAGCTCAAATTATCAGTGAGACTTTTTCCAATAACCTTTTTATTCTGTGACGATCCTGGTAGAAGGGTAACAAACTCATCTGAATAGCTTTCTTGCCTTCTCCTTAGAACCCTTGCTAGTAGAAACCCCACATGTCGATGGTTGACTCATTTCTGATGACAACTATATATTCTTCTGAAAACTTTGAAGTTGTAAATTCTCTAACTGCAGAAAGCTCAAAAAACTCTTCGTATTTTAGCTTTAGCTCTCCAGAATACTTGATGATTTAGCAATGATTGACAGTTAGTTATTTATGCTAGAGAATTGAATTCAACTTGCCCTTTCAAGATTTTGAATTCTGCAAATCCTGTCACTTCTATCATTACTTGGCATGCCTTGAAATTTATTTCACTAGCCATGGGATACGACAATGACAGGTAATCAAATTTAATTTCTGGCAATCTAGAGACTAGCAAGCCAACCATAATCGCTGAAAGATTTGGCACTTTTTCATTTTATTTAGAGATCAAGCGACTAAAGGGAAATCTTTAATTGTTATATATTTAAACAATTTCCAACAACCTGGCGACTATAATAAAAAATCACAGTCACTAAATGTTTTGACCTTTAAGAATTCTATCTCGCGATTTGGTGACTGTATAAAATTGTATTTTCCATTCCAAGGTCTGGCGACTATAGTCTTTCATAAGTCCTATTTTCTTATTACGAGACTTAGCGACTATAAAGAAAGTCTCATGATTGCTAGAACTTGGTGACTTTTCAAACTTCTTAAGGAGATTGTCTGACTCATCCATTTGGAGACCTGGCGACTACCTTTGATCTCTGAATCTCTTAATGTTCTTTCCACCCTTGGGTTTATCCGACGATTTGGAGAATAGAATAGTCTCTAAATCTCAGAATCATTTCTTAATCTTGAGTTAAATCTAGTACTTGGATGACCGACATTAGTCTCCATATCTCTAAGTCTCCAAGTCTCTGAACTTTTTGTGCTAACTGCTAGACTTTATGAAATTGGGTGACTGTGGCAGAAATCTTTGATTTGTTTTATCTGGTGATTAAGCGAATATAGTTTATCTTACATTTGCTGAGAGACCATTAATATTTTATTTCTCGGCTGGCACTTAACCTTTAGTCATCTTGAGATTACGTGACTAAGGCTATCTTTCAATCACCGAATAATTCTCTTAACCCAAGTTTAATTCAAAGACTGAGCGATAAAGCTTTTCTCACAGTCGCTGCAATATTTCTTAACTCATGGTTTAACTTGGAGATAATGTGACTATCGCCCAATTTCAAACACATCAACAACTTAGATATGTTTACTGAACATCTTTCCCTTAACCCATGTTCTCCTGGTGATCTCACGATTAAAGGCATCTCACAGTTTCTTAATATTTTTCCTTACCGTGGTTACATTAAGAGACTATTCAGACCCTTTATCCACCAAGTCGCTAGATACTTTTCTTAACCTCAATCAAACTGTGAGATATAACGCTGACCATAGATTCTTCCTTCATCCTACGATTATCACTGAGTCACTAGATTTACTATGGCTTAACCACTTCATTGTGAGATTAAGAGATAACCGTGTCGCTAGATCACTAAGTGTTTAGATCATAACCTCTAGGAATATGAGAACATGCGACTATCACACTCACTAGGTCACTGGATAATATTCTTAACTACCAAAGATTTAAGAGATTATGAGACTAAAAGAAACATAACTGTCAACCTTTATTTAGAGATTTTGTGACCAATTAGTGAGTCTCCCAATCTTCAGAACTTTGATAATTTCATCATTCCATAAAGAGATTACCCGACTGCACGTTTTCCACATCTAGAGATCTGGAGACCTCAGTTTAACTCTGAAATATTCACTAGTATTTGTTGCTAAATCTCACAAAGATCATTGGGAGACTTGGTGACAAAGAACATTCGCTGAGCCTCATGATAAAAGGGAACATTCTCTAGGCTTGTAGAGATTGCACGACAAAGCATTTTTTGAATCGCTAAACTAAAAGGAATATGTTGAAAGTGTTTTGAGATTAGCTGACTGAGCGATAATATAAAATGCACATGTTTAAAGGATTACTTAAACCATTTGAAAAAGTAACAACAAATTAGAACCTGGTCAAGCCTTTTGTAGGGTTCTTTGGATTTTCACAAGCATTTAAACCTAGCACCTAGGGTTTTCAACATTAGGAACATAATTCTGGCACTTTGGACATGAAATTTGCAGGATAAAAGACACAAAGACTTGGAAAATTACCAAAGAAACAAGGAAAGTATGCAATCTGGAAAATTTTGAAAATGTGACCAATAGTGGCTCTCTCTGAGGATGCTTAAATTCTAGTTTATAATAAGAAGCCAGAATCTCTGGGTTATAGACCAATACAAACTTAAATTAATGCTGGAAAACAACACACAACTTGGAAAGAAACACACCTATACACTAAGAGACTACTGTGCATGGAATATAATTTATTTCAATTGAAGAAAAATTTCAGGAATTATCCATGCATTGGCAATTCCTATTCTTCACCATCCATATTTTTCAGGAAATAAGAGTCTTTCCCATGAGTCTAATGGATGATATAAGGACCTAGCCATAATGATTCAAATTTCTTGTGCTTGCCCTTATCCTCACTTCTTGCATTCCATTGTAAGAACAAATCTCCAGGCTGAAACTTCCTAATAGTTTCCCTTTTATCAAACAAGTATTTCATCTTTTTCTGCAATCTAATGTTCTCCTTTTGACCTTCTCTTCTTGTCTCATCCAATTCAACAAACTGGAGCACTCTATCTTCCAGAGGATCAAACATTTCTAGATCTTCTTCTTATATAAATTTGTAAATAGGCAATAAATTGTTTACAGGTGACCTTGATCTTATACCATAAACCATTTCAAAAGGAGATTTGCATGTAGCTCTTTTTTCTATGATTCTATCTGCCCATATAGCTAGTTGAAGCTTAGAGTGCCAAGTTCTTTTATTCTTTTCCAAGGTATTCTTCAAAATCTGCAAGATACTTTTATTGCTTGATTTTGCTTGCCCATTTGCTTGTGGGTGATATGGAGAAGAATATGACATTACTATGCCCATTTCTGAACAGAAATCCTTGAATTCTTGTGATCTAAAACTCATGGCATTATCCATCATTATCTTAACAAGAACACCAAATTTTTTGATAATATTATCCATTAAAAAATTAATGAACACTGTACTTGTAGCTTTCTTTGTTGGGATTGCTTCAATCCACTTGGTAAAATAATCAGTAGCTACAATTATCCAACTGTGACCTCCACTAGATTTTTCAGTAAACTCTCTAATGAAATCAGTTCCCCACATAGCAAAAGGAGCTTCTGCCACCACAGAATTTAACATCAATGCTCCTGAAAACTTCAATTTATTTGAGAACCTCTGGCATGGTTCACATTTTATAACAAATGTATGGGTATCCTTGAACAATAAAAATCAAAAATATCCAGCCCTCAATATTTTATGAGCAGTTGTCTTGGCTGAGTGGTTTCCTCCACACATTCCAGAATGCATTTCTTTTATGATCTTCTCAGATTGTCCTTTATCTAAACATAGCAATAGGATACCATCATTGTCCTTCCAATACAAATCACCTTGTAGTAGTACATGCTTTTGGGCTTGTAATTTCAGATATCTTCTTTGATTATCATTGAGGCCCTTTAGACAAATAACATCTTTGAGAAAAATTATAATATTAGTGTACCAAGGCTACATTTCAATGCTAGTAACATTTCTTCCAATGTCATCAACATTATTGACCTGAATCAGATCCATATTCTCTTCAGTCATTAATTTTGCAAGACCTAGTCCTCTGACAAGTTTAGTGATATGAAGTTCTATATCAAATTCCTAGATTCTATTGATCCATTTGCATCTTTTTCCTGTAACCTCACTCTGTGCTAGAATATCTTTTACTACAGCATGAGGGACATATGCATTCACTTTAGCACTACCAAGTATGGTCTAAATGCTTTGACAACTTTTACCAGAGCATAAGCTTCTTTTTCCATTAGCTCATAGTTCAATTCTACTGACTATAAAGACTTGTTGAAAAAAGCAATGGGATGCTCAAATCCCTCATCATCCTTCTGTAACAAAATTGCATCAATGGTTTGAAAGGAAGCAAAAGAGAAAAGAGAGAAAGGCTTGGAATAATCAAGAGATGTCAAAATAGGAGCTTCTTGAATTGTTTTCTTTATCTTCTCAAAAGCTTCTTGTGCCTGTTGATCCCAAATGAATTTCACATCTTTCTATAGTAACTTGACAATGGGTTTTACTAATTCAACAAAGTTTGCAATAAATCTTCTGAAAAAATTTATTTGTCCAAGGAAAGATTGGACACCTCTGAGATTCTTGGGAGAAGTGACCTTCTTAATAGCTTCTACTCTTTGAGGATCAATCCTCACTCCTTCTTTAGACACTATATGTCCTAATAGGTTCCCTCAATAACAACAAAGTGGCATTTTTTAGGATTCAAAGAAATACCATACTCTAAAGCTTTAATCAGGACCTTTTCCAAATGATTACAATGATCCTCAACTTTCTTGGAATATGTAGTCAAATCATCTTGGTACACAACCATAAGAACATTAATAAGGTCTTTAAAAGCTACATCCATAGCCCTTTGAAAAGTTTCCCAAGCATTTTTCAAACAGAAAGGCATCCTGACATACACATATGTTCCCCAAGGCGTAGTAAATGATGTCTTGAATTTCTCTGATTCTTTGAAAAGGACTTGGTTGTATCCTGAGAATCCATCCATCATGGACAATAAATCACAACCAATCACTTTATGAAGCATGGCTTCCATATTAGGTAGTCCATAATTGTCCTTGAGTGAAGCAACATTCAAATTTCTAAAGTCAACACATAGCCTTATGTCACCGCTCTTTTTCCTAACTAGTACTAGATTTGAAACCCAGGATGAATGTCTTATGGGTTAAATTATGCCTACATCTCTTAACTTGGTTAACTCAGTTTGCATTTTGGTGGCCAATAAGTGATTAGTAGGCCTTTTCTTCTACCTGAAAGGTTTAGTGTCTTCCTTTAAAGGAATTTCATGTTGAAAAAAATCTATCCTACAGGCCTTGAGATCATCATATGACCATGCAAAAACATGTTTATATTTCTTGAGCAACCTGATTAAATTACTTCTCACTTCCCTACTGAGAAGTTTTCCAATGTAGACAATTTGTGGGGAAGTTTTTGACCCTAAGTTTATCTCCTCTAAGTCTTCAATTTTGGCATTAGACTTCTGAGACATGTGACTATCATTTATTTTGAACATCCCTTCCGATTCAACTAAACCCTTAGGGATATTGTTTGAAGGCAACTAAATAATCTCATTTCCCATAACATAATCCTTCCCATTTACCACTTATTGGTAATTATCAAAATCAATATGCTGACCATCATACTGATCCAAACCCTGGATAAACCTTAAGATGTCATTATCATCTTCAAAGACTTTCCAATTGTAGATATTATCAGGGACAGTAGGTCTACTTTTTACTTCCAATCTTGACACTCCAGTAAGGGTTACATCATTTCCTTTTAATGCAACATTTGCAAGGAAGTCTGCCATAATATTTTTTGATCTTTCTAACCATAAAATATTGAAAGCATAAAAAAACTCAATCCTATCCCAGAAAACATATTTATATAACTTGAGTCTTTCATCCTTAGCAACATATTGTTCTCTAATCTAAGCAATGATTAATTGGGAGTCTCCATAAACTTCTAAACATTTTATACCATGTTTTATTGCAATTTCTAATCCCAATATCAGAGCTTCATATTCAGCAGTATTGTTTGTGCATTGGAAAGTCAATAGAAAGGAGTACTTAAAAGTAATACCTAATGGGGATGTTAGTAAAACACTAGCTCCTGAGCCTTCTTTAGAGCATCCACCATCAAAGTATAGCTTCCATAATCCATCTTGTTGTAAAAGTAACTCATCAACAATTGGGTCAGTATTTTTTAATTTAGGCACCAATTCCTCAATCATGAAGTTATTCATATCAATATCTACAAAACAATTCAGATCCTCAAGGGCTACCATCTCAATCATAACTAAGGAACAAGGTTCTCTATACAACTTTACCTCAGTACCATTCATAGGAATTGTAGCATAAGATAAGTCTAATTGTAGCTTTCCTCCTACTACTACTACCCACTATCTAGATAGTAACATTCCATAATGGGGCTTAGTATCAACTACAACAACATCCATTTTATAAGTGGCCTTAGGAAATGCAACAATTTTTACCTCTATTCCAACTAAGGTCCCTACTACAGGAACTGCCCTCTTGTCCATGACATAACATCTGCCATTAGAAGTGTCAACTTGAAGTCCTAATTCCTACATTACATGGTATGGCATCATTGTTGCTACAACACCAGAATCTATCATACAATTTTTTAACAATAAATTATTCCCAATCAGGGTGACATAAAAGGGATCAATAGATGAAGGCTCTTGAGTCACAACATTCCCAACACAAAAGTTAGAAACTACTTCGGTCATTTCAAGTTCTGCTATTGATAACTTCTTTTCTGTCATAGTAGGAAGGTTCTCTTGCTCATTAATCAGAGCCAAAGTTGTTGCTTTGTGCTCCTTTATTTTCAACATTTCTAGCAAAGGGATTGATACTTTCATTTGAGACAAAGCATGTCTCATGTCAAAGGTTGGCACCTCGGTAGACAAATCTGACAAATTTCTTTTCCCACCAGCCTTCTTATTTCTTTGTTCTATTGTATTTTCCTCATTCTTCTTGTCATTCTGAACTACAACTCTTTGTTTCTTATTGTTATTATCTTTACTTGTAGAGACCACTAGTTTAGGAGAAACTTTATTCTGAGAGTCATTCTTAACAAAGATTGACCTAGGGAATCCTTGATTTTCATCAACTATTCTATTTCTCAAATTGTATGAGGGTCTAGCCTAAGAAATAGCTGCTATAGTTAGATTCTCAATTTCTTCTTTACTAGGATTTCTCCAATGATTTTCTTTCATTTATGGTCCATTCATTTTAGCAATCTTAGTATCAGATTCCTCATGATCAGAATGGGAGAATACTTGTTGCTCATAAGCTAGGAGAGTTCTCCTCTTAGAGTCAACATTTTCCACTAACTCTTCATCCTCTAGAAAGACATAATCTTCCATCTTTTCAGTGGTGAACATATTCATTGTAGGCTTTTCAGAGCCTTCATGGTCTCCTGCATGTGAATATTCTAGTTCATCCCTTAGAGCCTGAGCAACAATAAATTGAAAAGGTGAATGTGGCATGTTGCAGGTAACACACCATGGAATGCTTTCCACATTGTGAGTTGCATTTCTTTTTAAAGGATCAGGAGTATCCCTGCCCTTTGGATCATTGTTGTCAAAAATAGGTTTCCCATCCTTCCAATTTGTCTTATATGGCTGATCATGTAATCTTGGGAATCTTTCCTGCCTCTGATTAGGTGGCCTGTTATCTTGGGGATTCTTCCCACCTTTATCAAATCTATTTGACAAATCTTTTACAACATTGGCCAACTTGTCAACCTTGTCATCTTCCCTGGCAAATTTCACAAAGTTGGGCCTAGTCTCTTTCCACAGTCTTCCTTTATCTTGTTAGCACCTATAAAAATTTTATGACTCTATAGCTTTTCTTTGGCCTCTGTAGTGTTTTCCTTGCCCCTGGCCTCAAACCCTAGTTCAAATATTCAAATTGTAGCCATTGGTGAAAAGAAGCCCTAATCTATCTTGGCAGGTTCTATTTAAATGTTACCTTTTTTATCACTTAAGTCCTTAATAAACCATGTGCTAAAAGGTTGTGTCCCCTTCGCATGTTATGTAGTTGGGTTTTATTAATGGGGCCCCCTTTAATATTTTCTATCTAAGCCTAGGTCTCCTATTGATTTTTCCTAAGTTCTACCTTTTATTTTGTGTGGCTGTCATTGTTTTGCAAGGCTTCCTATTGTCAGAGTTTCTGACATGCGATATAGCGACAAGATGCCACTTGTCCTAGTGGGCCCATCCTCAAGTTTACTATCAAATAGATGTTGAGTTGTTTGATGATTATTGGTTGTAGAGCGATGAGTTGGAAGTGTTGCTAGGCGGGCCCAATATCTCAGTCTCAAATTCAAGATCTATGGCAGGTGTATGATCTCCTGGAATCTTTTCAGGCCATGAGATCATGTGACGGCCATCCAATCTTCCACAGGGTAAAGGCTTGATAGTGGGTCCAGTGCCAGGTCATGCCACCATGTTCATTTCTAATTGGTCGACATGGTTAGTGAGGTGGAAGTATGTCAGATGGACCTATGTGTGATAAAGGTGGTTTGTCCACCTGTCAGATTTCATGATGTGGCATTTTATTATTGGTCGGTGGGTTTGGGCTTTGACATTTGTAGGGGATCTACAGTTAGTGTATGATCTCATGGGTTATGTCAGTCCCATGAGATCTTATGCCAGCCATCGATCTTACTTTATTCTCAGGTGACAATGGGTGGGTCCTCTAACAGTTGGAGCTAACATGTGTGATTTTCATTGGTAGAAAGGGTAACATTGTAGTGGGACCATGTTGCCCACTATACAGATTTGTCTTATTTTGATTGGTCAGTTGGTCGATGACTTAGATGTGTCAGTGGGCCCGAATCTTTTAGGAGGATTGCAGATTCAAGATCTATGGTGGTCGTATGATCGCATGGAATCTTTCCATGATATGTGATCATATGCCAACCATCTGATTTGAAAGCTTCTAAGTTGTGGGTCCGCTATCAGATGGTGCTGACTTGCTCAGTTTTCATTGGTTGTGGTGTTTTGATGTGGCCAAAGACTTTTGAAATGGCTTTGTGAATGTTGTAGGGATTAATGTGAACCACTTGATTTGCCGGGAAAGTGCTAAGATCGACAGCCACATTTTAAAATCTATCTGGATAACCATTTTAGTTCAAATTCAAATTTTTAGATGGCTTCTCTTTGACAAGAAGGACTGAAATTAATTATTTTAGCGGCTGAATTTGGTGGAACTGGTGGCGCCTGTTGCTGCAATGTGGTCCAGGGAAGTTAATGATTAATTGCAGGGGTTTGTACCATGATTTTATTGCTCAAAGGCATATTGCAGGTGGTCAAACAGGTTGATAAATGTGGGCAAATCCATGATTTTCAATACTTTCTCAGGGAATTACCATGATTACAAATCATTCTTGGATCTGCTTTCTCTAGGCTACCTGGTTTTCCCCCAATTGTAATAAATTCCTAATTGATCTTAGTTGGTTTGGTTGGTAAAACCTTAATCCTAATCATTTGTAGCTTGTTGCATCCTATTTTGGGATCCCAAGATGATTAGTGGTATATATGGTTGAATTTTATATTTTGCAAAAGGTTGGTTGATGTATGTTGAAAATCAATGTAAAGACTGAACAAGGAGAGCCTGGATTTTGGGTCTTTTTCCTAGCATTTTTGTTGTTCTGGTAATAAATTGATTCTGAAAATTTTAATGAGAATACACTTGGATTCCAATCTCAAATTCATGTTTGTCTTCTTATTTTGATCTTGGGCTCATATATGTTAATATCACATAGTGGGTTAGCATATGGTAAACAAAGAGTATTGTGGGATTATCTTTGAGTTCCTAACAAAGTTAGCATTAAAGTCTTCAAGGTGATTTTAGTGAGTTCATGGTTGGGTAAGAATTTGATGATTGGGTTTGGGAGTGAGAGGGATAATAGGCAAAGCACTTATCCTAAGTTCAAGAGTATTTGATTTAGGATTTTCAGTTGATTTATGTTATTGGGTGACTCTATGCCCTAGGTTAAGGCACTGATCCTTTCTCTGGAAGCAGTTCATCATCATCCACCATACTTATAAATGATAAAATCTTTCAATCAGTTTGTAAAGGGTATAATGCATAACATTTTGTGATTACTTTCAAGAAGTGAATCAAAGGTACACCTGCCTGAGCATCCAGGCTCAAAGTGTAGGAGGATCTCTTTGATCCTTGTTAATTGGCCCTTTTCCTTGCAAACTTTGGAGTGGTGATAGAGTTAGTGACATTAAGTTTTCAATCATAGTGTAAGCCTACAAGTAGAAAGAAAAGAACACCAACACATCTCTTTTATACATTTGACCAAATGCTTTTCTATTACTTTCAATATTTATCGCTAACTTGAAAGTGTCTCTCAAAGTACATGGATTTTTATCCCTTAAGAGATAAGACATCTTTCCTTCTACAGCATTGAATTAAGTGGTCAAGAAAACTTCATCATCTAATCTTAAGAATTGGAAGAGTTTGTACATGGCCTTTTGGAATCTTCCATTGAATTCTGACATACTTTCATTCACATGATTTTTTATATTATTGAATTCATTCAACATGTAACTAGAATTAACATGTGTAGCATACTGTTCTTTAAAACTTCTTATGAATTCATCCCATGAAGTGATACTATTTTCTAGTAAACCTTTGTACCAATCCCTAGCATCCTCTATCAAAGATTGAACAAAAAGCTTCATAACAACATCTTCATTCTCAATCTCATAATCATTTATTGTATCAGTAAAAGATTTAAGGTGCTCTTCACATGTAATAACATTATTTCTAGTGAACTTAGGGATCTTGTCTCTTACCTCTGTTGGGATGACATTTGGTTGGCTAGGAATACCATCAAAGAACAATGGCCTGTATCTTTCCAGATGAACTCACCTCCTTTGAAAATTTTGTGCAGCCTAGGCTCCACCTCCTCCAGTATTCTGCTATACAATATTTCTAGCAAGATTACCTATCACAAGGATTGTATGACTTACATTTTGGAGTGTTCCTTGAGTCATTTGATTTGATACTAATGCTTGGATGTTAGGCAAAGGACCATCAGATTGATTATTTGGTATTTTCCCATTGACAATAGGGATTGAATTACTAGCATTTGTATTCATAGTAGTATGAAGGAAATCTATTTTCTTCTTCATCTCATCTGTAGTAGCCTCTAATTCTAGCTTTTCTAGCTGAATGGGCAAATCTTCCTTGGCTTTTCTAGCCTTTTCTAGATCCAAGTTAGCTTTAGATATTATAGTAGGATTAGCATCATTCCTTTTGGAATCATTTATGCTAATCCAAACTATTTTTTTCTTTCCTTTATCAGATGCACCTACCTCTTTATTCTTAAGATCCTCACTTCTTTTAATCTCTGAGGGATGCAACTGTCTCAATACATGGCCCTCACCCTCAAACTCATTCTTCTTAGGAATTGGCTTAATTTTATTCACTTGTTGTCTCAAGACTTGGACCTCTCCAAAAAATTCACTATTTACACCAGTGACCTTTTATTTCAAACAATCATCTTGGATCTCATTGTTCTTTGTCTTTCTAAGGAGCTCTTGCTTTTCCATGAGCAATTCATAAATTTCTTTCTCCCGCTCCTTTTACCTTCGCGTGATTTCCAAAAATTGTTCCTGATCCTTTCTTCTTAAAGCCAGTACATCTTCCCTCAGCTTCTTAGAATCATAAGATTCAATATCAGTAGCAGAAACATTCTGCTTGCTCTAAATTCTCTTCTATAGGGAAGAAACCAATATCCACAAATTCACCTTCCTGAGGGGGACTTACAGACTCAAGGTCTATTCTTCTAAGGAATTCAAGTTTTGTAGAAAAAGATGGAATCTCATTTTGGGCGGGAATTGGAATGTATTCCTGAGATGGTCTAGGAGAATTACCACTAACTACCCCTCTTCGGGACCATTGCTTTCTATTACGAGTATGTAATTCCTCACCCATCTTGCTTTCTAGATGATCCCTATAATAAGACCTAGTATTCCTGGGTCTACTCATGTTGCTTGGGATAGGATAGTCTCAAACCTTTTCAAAACTTTTACCAGCAACTGGTAACACAGAGCTTAGAGTCGCCACCCAAAAATTTGTAGGAAACAATTTGATAAACTGGTTAGCAATAAAACCATCAACAAAGCTATTACTAGGCTTATTGCAGAAATATTTTAAATCCCCAGTAGAGTCACCAATTTTGTTAGTACTTAAAATTGCAGATGATCCAAACTCAATAAGAAAACTCTGATTTATAACTCTAGCAGTCCCAATAGGTGCATCAGCAATAATCAATATTAAGGTATTAATGATTTTCAATCCTTCTTCTCTTTGAACTTAAAGCTATAGGTGGGTATTACCTCTCTAGATTAAATTCTTCAAATATCACAACAATGATCTATATAATTGATACATATCTAATCATATAACTCATACAGTTTAAAGTAAATCATCTTAATTTGATTGATGGTGAAAATAATCGCAAAATAAGCATAGACCAGTGCCTAATCCTAGGGCATCAGAGTCAATGAATGAACATCTATAAAAAATCTCTCAAATCAAACACACCCAAACCCAAAATAAGATGCCTTGCAAATTGTCTTATTATGCATAAATCATATCATCTAATTCATGTATGAACACAAAAATCTCAGAGACCTCACTCAAGATTTATCCCTCCCTTGAAAGGAACTCAAATTTCAACCCCACTATCTACCTTGTAGAAAGATATGTCTAAAATACCTTGCAAATTTAAACATACAGAGAAATCAAAACCATACATGAAGATAATAAGAAATATAGATAGAAATTTTAGTATATTTTATTGATAAATCTCCAGTGTCAGTACATTCAAAGAAAAATGGATTCCTGAGAATCAAAACCCACATCTATAAACTCTTATGACAATACATATTTCACCACCCTTTGGTGTGAGAGAGAAACAACTATATATAGAGAGACCACCTTGGGATCCTTGAGAAAAGGATGCAACAAGCTACAGGTGGCTCTAATAGTGACTTGCACTAGAATACAAAAGTTTTAAAGCATATAATAGAAAAGGGAAAAAAGGTGCCAATTCTTGTTTCTTCTGGAGTTGAATTTCCACTTTGAGATGCACCTTTATCTACATATTGTCTTCAGATGCAACTACTGAAGTTTGTTGTGTGAATGATGACTGCCTAACCGGCTAACTTGCATCATCCTATGTATGATCAGTTTCTCTTCCTGTGCTCATAGATCAGGTGCACTGCTGGAACTCATTCATCATCCAAGTCATCTAAGTCATCTGTAGTAGGCCTACTCACCTTAGGCTTTGTCATGCTGTCCCATGTAGTGACCTGGTCCTTTGTTGGCCATGGGAATTTCTAGATGCTCTAAAACTACTTCTTTTGTCTTTCCCATCTTGCATCATAAATTTGTTTTTGATCTATGATGAACTTGTTGATGTCCACTTCTGCTCTAATAGCTTCATCCAAAACTATGTTGAAATGATCCATATCAACATCATTCTTATCTTTAAGAAAAAGCCTCTTTCTTAGGCAGTAAGAGATCAAAATATGACCTCCATGTATCCAAGTTCTTTATTTCTCCCTCCTCTATTCTGATTTGAGGAATGAACCTATTGAAATCAGGTCCAAATATTGCCATTTTTGTCTCTACCTAATTTTCTTTGCCCTTGAAAAAAGATAAAACAACACCAATCTTGGCAATCTCAGCTCCCACTTGCAACACTATCTCTGGGATGTCATTTCTTAAAGACTATACTATTGCTAGTCTCCCAAACAATGACTCCCTTGTGGACCAAGTTGTATGTTATGTCCTTAAAAGAGAAACAAAATTATTTACTTCAATTTGTAAACCAGATAATTTATTAAATGCAGTACAAACTGCCTCTACCTTATCCTTCAAGACTTCTATCCTATGTTGCAAGATTGTCAACATGGACTGTACTATACTATTAGTTTTTTCCTTGTTCATCATTTCTTTAATAGCAACAACTTCTTCTTCAGTTACACCTTGTACCTCTAGTAGTGCAGGCTTCTCTGGTGGTGTAGGGGCAACTTTAGGCATGTTGAAAATTTGCAATTGCATGTCCTCTACACACATTTCTAGTTATTTTCCCTTCATTATCAAAATCTCTCTATCTTTCACTAATGCACTTTAATCATTAAAAAGATTTTGACACCTCTCTGATAATTGTTTGGTTTTATCTTCATTTAATCTTGCAAAATGAGTCAGCACCTGTGAGATCTCAAGATCTCCAGTATTGTGTATTGACCATATCATCTTATCACCATCCATCTTCTCTTGGATGTTTAATAGGGAAGGCTTTTGATCTTTTGGATATAGGCTCCACATAGCCAATGCCTTATTTTTAGTGTTTTACCCAAACCCTTTTATCAAATCCCCTTTTATCATCATCTCCAATCTTTGCAAATAAGGCACAGTGGGATAGAAACCTCCAAAGGGAATCCCTTGTACTTTCAATTTCTTCTCATACCTCATCAATTCATTGAATTGATATGCTCTCTTTTCTATCACATCCTCTTCAACAATGTTCCTATTCAAATCTTCTTCAAGATACTCCTCATGTCTTTTGTTGATAGGGATGGTAGGAGTGTAGTATTTTCTGGCCATTACAATAAAACCCTCTATATCAACATACCTGGGTGATGCAACATTCATTTTGAATTGGCCCAACCAATCATTTAATTTGGAAAATGCATTCTTTCCCATTATGAAGTTGCATACACAAAAATATCTAGGGGTAAATGTAACCTTTATGAGGGAGGCCAGATGCTCCTTATCAGTTAATATCAATTGCCAAATAATTTCCAAGAAAGCCACCCTTGGTGGAACAAAAAATGGTAGTATATGAGGTGGTTGGGGGCATCCATACACTCTTATCATAGTGTACATCCTTTCATAATGAAAGTCTCCCCAGTTGTTCCCTTTAGGCCATTTGTCAAGAAAATGGCTGTGTCTTAGTAATTGAAGAGCCTTCACTAGCAGCTTTCAAAGATCTAACCCTAAATATAGCATGATGGGTCTCACCATCCAATTCTGAAAAGCATAGAATTTGCAATTTGGGCAAGTAGCGCTCCAAGCTCCTATACAAAACTGTACTAGATTAGGCTATCCTTTCCACATCATCTGAGGATGCAAGTAATCTAGATTCATGATATTATAATTGTAGAACAAAATGAGGTGCATTAACAAAGAGTAATGCAAAAACTTAGGGGAATCCTCCTAGTTTCTTATTACCTCCAATCCCTTATGCATTTTATCAATAGCATACCTAATGTAATCATAGTCTTTGTTGGTATGCATGTATTGTTAGTCCAATACCATCATCAAAAGGTCAAAAGTAATCCTCTCTTTCCCACCATCTACTCCAAGCACTCTACATAGACCATATGCAATATACTTCACATAAAAGGCTAAATCCTTATAGAAGTAAGGGGTTGACCCAGCCACTGGTGCAAAGTAATTCATGTTGCCTCTGTTAACATGATTTTTAATCTCCTTGGTTACAAGGACAGATTCTCAAGTATATCTATTTTCCAGGGCTTGTAGATTAATTTTTGTGGCCATCAGAATATTGATACCAAAGGCCCTCATGAAAGAGCTCCTATCTAAAGTGACTAGGGCTGAGCCATCATGCTTTCTAATTGTCTTAGATAGGGGGTCATAACGGCTTGCTAATGCAATTACTAGATCAACGTCCTGAAAAACATCTGGGACTATTAATTTGGCTAATCTTGACATCCAAGGGTTTGACACAGGGTTTGGAATCTCAACATTTTTATAGAAATATCTAAATAGATACAATCCAAAAACCTCAGGTGTCTTGGCATCTCTTAAATAGCTCAAATTATCAATGAAACTTTTGTCACTAACCTTTTTATTCTATGATGATCCTAGTAGCATGGTAAGAAACTCATCTAAATAGCTTTATTTTGCCTTCTCCTTAGAACCTTTGCTGGTAGAAACCCCACTGGTTGGTGGTTGATTCATTTCTGACTGCAACTTTATATTCTTCTGAAAACTCTGAAGTTGTAAATTCTCTGACTGCAGAAAGCTCAAAAAACTCTTTGTACTTCATCTATAGCTCTTCGAAATACTTGGCAATTTAGCAATGATTGACAGTTAGTTATTTATGCTAGAGAATTGAATGCAACTTTCCCTTTCGAGATTTTGAATTCTGCAAATCCTGTCACTTCTGTCATTACTTGGCATGCCTTGAACTTTAATTCACTAGCCGTGGGATACGACAATGATAGGTAATCAAATTTAATTTCTGGCAGTCTAGCGACTAGCAAGCCAACCATAATCGCTGAAAGATTTGGTGCTTTTTCATTTTATTTAGAGATCAAGTGACTAAAGGGAAATCTTTAATCATTATATCATGAAACAATTTCTAGCGACCTGGTGATTTTAGTCAGAAATCACAGTCGCTGAATGTTTTGACCTTTAATAATTCTATCTCACGATCTGGCGACTGTATAAAACTATATTTTCCATTCCAAGGTCTGGCGACTATAGTCTTTCATAAGTCCTATTTTCTCATTTTCTTATTACAAGACTTAGCGACTATAAATAAAGTTTCCTAATCTCCAAAACTTGTTGACTTTTCAAACTTCTTAAGGAGATTGCCTGACTCATCCATCTGGAGACTTGGCGACTACCTTTTATCTCTAAATATCTTAATGTTCTTTCCACCCTTGGGTTTATCCGGTGATCTGAAGAATATAATAGTCTCTGAATCTCAGAATCATTTCTTAATCTTGAGTTAAATATAGTACTTGGATGACCAACATTAGTCTCCATATCTCTAAGTCTCCAAGTCTCTGAACTTTTTGTGCTAACTGCTAGACTTTATGAGATTGGGTGACTGTGGCAGAAATCTTTGACTTGTTTTATCTGGTGATTAAGTGACTATACTTTATCTCATATCTACTAAGAGACCATTAATCTTTTATTTCTCAGCTGGCACTTAACCTTTAGTCATCTTGAGATTGCACAATTGAGGGTATCTTTCAATCACCAGATGATTCTCTTAACTCAAGTTTAATTCAGAGACTGAGCGACAAAGCTTTTCTCACAGTCATTGCAATATTTCTTAACTCATGGTTTAATTTGGAGATAATGCAACCATCACCCAATTTCAAACACATTAATGACTCAGATATGTTTACTGAACATCTTTCCCTTAACCCCTGTTCTCCTAGCAATCTCATGAATGAAGGCATCTTGCAGTTGCTTGATATTTTTCCTTACCCTGGTTACATTCGGAGACTACCTGAACACTTTATTCACCAAGTTGCCAGATACTTTTCTTAACTTTGATCAAACTATGAGATATAACGCTAACCGTAGATTCTTCCTTCATCCTACAGTTATTGCCGAGTCACTAGATTTACTATGGCTTAACTACTTCATTGTGAGATTAAGAGATAACCGTGTCGCTAGATCATCGAGTGTTTAGATCATAACCAGTAGGAATTTGAGAACACGCGACTATCACACTCACTAGGTCGCTGGATAATATTCTTAACTACCAGATATTTAAGAGATTAGGAGACTAAAAGAAACATAATTGTCAACCTTTGTTTAGAGATTTGGTGAACTTCATCATTCCATAAAGAGATTACCTGACTGCACATTTTCTACATCTAGAGATCTAGTGACCTCAGTTTAACTCTGAAATATTCACCAGTATTTGTCGCTAGATCTCACAAAGATCATTAGGAGACTTGGCGACAAAGAACATCTGCTAAGTCTCATGATAAAAGGGAATATTCTCTAGGCTTGCAGAGATTGCGTGACAAAGCATTTTCTAAATCACCGAACTAAAAGGAATATGCCAAAAGCATTTTGAGATTAGGTGACTAAGCGGTAATATAAAGTGCACATGCTTAAGGATCACTTAAACCATTTGAAAAGTAACATCAAATTAGAACCCGGTCAAGCCTTTTATAGGGTTCTTTGGATTTTCACAAGCATTTAAACCTAGCACCTAGGGTTTTCAACATTAGGAACACAATTCTGGCACTTTGGATATGAAATTTGCAGGATAAAAGACACAAAGACTTGGAAAACTACCAAAGAAACAAGGAAAGAATGCAATCTAGAAAATTTTGAAAATGTGACCATAGGACAGATGAATGCTTGTTGAGAAAATTTTTCAATTCTTTTGGATTGACAACACCTTATTTTATACTGGTCTAGACCAAATTATGAGAATGTGTGTGCGAGAGGATGAGACATATGATATTATCCATGCTTGTCATAATGAGCCATGTGGAGGCCACTTTGCAGCCAAGAGGATAGCTCTGAAGATCCTGACAACAGGTTACTACTAGCCAACACTTCACAAGGATGCAACCAGCTATACAAGAAAATGTGACAAATGCTAGAGAATGGGTCATCCCACCAAATCAATGAAATGCCCCTAAAACCATGAGTGGTGGTAACACCATTTGACAAATGGCGCATGGATTTCATTGGTCCAATAGATCCTCCTTGAAATGGGAAATCATACATACTAGTATGTACATATTAACTGACCAAATGGGTGGAAGTAAAAGCCATGTAGCATGCATGGGATCAAAAGGTAGCAAAGGTTTTATATGAGGATATCTTCACCTGCTATGGAGTGCCAAGAGAACTTGTAACTGACCAGGTAGCATAGTTTACATCCAATCTGATAATCAAACTCATGAAGGAATATGATATCAAACACTAGAAGTCTAGTCCTTACCATTGTATGCACCCTAAAATGGTTGCCTAGACTTTGGGCCCCATTTATTAAATCATCAAATTCCTGAATCAATACTTTGCAAAATTCAAATCAATTTCTTTGATCAAATCATAATTAATTCAATCATTTCAATTTCCCCTAAGGTTTGATCATTTCATCAGTAATTTATTTAATTAAATCAAATATTCCCTCTTAAATAAATAAAATAACCTTATTTAATTGAAAGAAATATCTTTTAAATGAAATGATTTTATTTAATTAAAATTCCTTTTAATTAAATGGTTTTATCTTATTTAGAATAATATCTCTTTTAAATATATAATGTTATATTATTTAATTAAAAGAGAATCATACTTTTAAATAAATAAATAAATAATCCTCTTAAAGCTCTTTTGTGATGAAAAAGGGAAACAAATAATTAAAAATAAAGAAAAATCCTTTTCTCTCCACACTTTCTAAAAAATGAGCTTTCTTTCCTCTTTTTGGATTTATCCCACATTGCTCTTGAGGATGCATTCTCTTCCACATTTTTCTATATAAGGAGCCCTCTCCTTCTTATTTCAAATCCCAAATTTTCATACTGTTGTTATGCTGCAAGTTTTCTTGGCAATATTTGGAGTTTTGAAGATTATTACATTCTAACTTTCATATTTACATTAGCTTAATCTTCACATAGTTAATTAGTAAATGAGAGTAAAACTTGCATTTCAATAGCATAGTTTATTCCTTTGCATTGTTATCATCTAGATTAGTTTCATTTAACATACAATAACTTGATGATCAATGGAGATTAGCACTCTTGCTTCTCATCCTTGAATCTCTCATTTCTTGGTGTACTTGCATGGGTTTAAATAGGTTGATCTGAGGGCCTCATAATACAACCTCTGCACTCCATGAATAGAGAGTTGTGAATCACTATTTGAGACCTCACTGTTGAGTGTTCTTGGATGTAATGATTCACAAAAGTGTGACTACTTTCTAGAACACAACCATCCTCAAGAAAATGGTTAGGCATAGGTCACAAATAGAGAGATTGAAGCCATCTTAACAAAAATAGTTCATCTACACCAAGGATATTGGAGCAATAGACTTTCAGAAGCATTTTGGTACTACTAAACAACCTGGAAGACAACCTCAGGATTCACTCCATTTGAATTAGTATATGGGAAGGTAGCAATGTTACCAATTGAATACAAGCACAAGATATTGTGTACATCGCTAAAATTAAACATTAACCTCCCTACAGTATAGAAAGAACACCTTCTACACCTCAATTCCTTGGATGAAATGTGTAAATCCACATTGGAGCACATAGAGCTGGTACAGAAACAATAAAAGAGGTGGCATGATTCCCATATTAAGAGCAAATAGTTTCATGTGGGTGAGTGGGCATTATTGTATGATTTTAGATTCAAAGAAATTCAAGGCAAGCTATAGACTAGATGGCTGGGACCTTATGCGATTGAATATGTCTTCGACAATGGAGAAGTCCAGTTGACAAAAATCAATCCAGTGTAATTTAAATTACTCATCAATGGACATCAGCTATGCCTGTATCATCAGCCCCAAACAAAGGAGGACTTCCTACAACAATTCTGCAATAACACTTCAACAACGCAACAGGTAACACTTCCCACAACAAAAGGTGAAAACCTTCTTCCTATAGCTTCAATATAGCATGCCTTCAAAGTATGACCATAATAAAAATTCATGCCACATGAAGTCCAATTCTCCATTCACTTTTTCATATTCTTCTTTCCAACCCATTTCATTTCTCTATCTTCCATCCACCCACCCTCCACATCATTATATTTTTCTATTTCTATATTTTCAATAAGAGCCACGTCAGCTGACACATGCAGTCGCCAGCATTGTTTCACTCTCACCAGCTTTTATTTCATGTGTACGATCATCAACTACCAGGTACAACTTTTCAAATCTCTTTCCACTTTTAGCACTTAGATTTCGGTAATTATATTTAGTTTGCAATAAATGTATGATTACAGCATTACACCAGTTCCTCATCTCGTGCTGAATGTGCCAAGTGTGGACACTTGTTCTTGTTTCATAGGGGGAAAGGGAAGTGTATTAAGTTCTAATGTCATTTCTAAGCTATTCTTGTCACTTCCTTGTCATTTCAAAGCTATACTTAGGCCTTATTTCATTAAGTTCCTCTATTCTCACACATTTGTCGTACTATAAATCCTAAATATTTCCCAATTTTATGAAGTTGATGTGACCTAAAAAGATTATAATTAAACTGTGTGGAAAATCACAGTTAAAGTTATAATTTCCTTTTTTTAAATTCCATTATTATTGATTCGTGCTAAAAACAACAGAGGAATTGTAAGAGAAAGGTTTGTATTTTCAAGAAGAGCATTTGAAATTCAAGAAAGGAATAAGGTATTTGCAAAAAAAGAGGGATTTGAAAATATTAACAAGCTACGGTGAGCAAAAGCTTGGAGGTAAAATATTTGGAAACAAATGGGTGGATAGCTACTAAGACATGAGCCAGTGCATCATGGCCTTTTGCTTGTAGACATTGAAGCAGTTAGGAGGTTTAATGCATGTGGTTGGTTGGGTTATTTCTTGAAATTATCAGAATTTAATGAAGAGGTGGCAGCTGAGTTTATGAATACTTTTGAGGAAGGGTAGGTGACCGTATGGGGTTCAACAGTTTTCGCGATAGAAGAATGAATACCAGAGGTAATTGGGTTACCAACAATTGGGGAATATTACTGCAATGAACATGACATCAGGTCGTCATGAGCCCATTTTCCCCTTCCAAGTGATGCTCCTCTAGAGATTAGCAAGCAAGGGTGCAAATGAATGTCTCTTCCTCCACCATACAATGAGCTAGCAACACATATTATCAGGTACCTGACATGTGAGGGAAGATTTTCAAATTTGCATGCACATCATTTTAAGCTACTTATCTCTATAAGGCATAGTCTCCAAGTAAATGTCCCTAATTTATTGTATAATATGCTAAGTATTAGCACCAAGGAGACTCAAAAAGGGAATAAAAATTATTTCACCCACCATGCCCTAATTAAGTTGTTGGTTGAAAAATCCCTTAGGGATGTCTCTCCCTTAGCATGATCAGAACTTGTCCAGCATAAAACACTGCAACCTCAAGTTGACCCTGCTGAGCAACCCCTTAAAAATGATGTAGCACCTTTTGAGACCACTGTAGAAATAGCTACACAAGAAAAAGAACCGAAATTACTTCAAGAAAATAGGCCTTCACCTATTCTAGAAAGTAATGTCCCTACCTCTTCCGCAAGGGAGGAAAATGAAAAATTGGAGAGGAAACCCCTGATCTTGAGAATGAAGTTCAAAACCTGGTGGTTCCAAAAAGTAAAAGAAAAAGGTCAAATCCTGCAACAGAAAGGCCAAAAAGAACCCTTAAAAAGGAGACTGCAGAGGTTGTGAAAACAACTGTGCGGAGAAGTCCTCAAATGTGAGGATAAGTGTAATACCCCAAAAATGGGCTATAAGTTCATTAATCTCCTATATCAACAATTCGAATGAAATCAACATCAAAGTCCTAATCTAAGGCACATCTAAACATCATCAAATCATAATTGATTATCTTAAATTCTACATTGGGGAATATTCCTAGCAATATTCCTAATTATCTTAATTATCTTTAATTTAATGATTATTTGGTGATAAATCACATTTATCCTAAGTTTGATTAATTGAATATTTTCATATTTAATTAATTAGATTTAATATCTTGCCACTTAATTATTTAATTAAATTTAATTCTATCTATTATTAATTGTATTATTTAATTTTGACAATAAATCCAATATCCTATGAATAATTGATTAAATTCTTATTGAATTAATTAAAGCATGTTGTCATTATTTAATAATATAGTTTATAATAAAAGTTTGATTAAATGATTGATTAACCCATAAATCAATTATTTATTTTCAAAAATCAGTTAAGTTGAGAGTAAATCATTTAATTATTTATTTAATTTTTAATTATTATGCACATTCAAAAGAAACAGTTAAACTCCAAATCAAAAAATCAATGCAAAGCGTTGACTTTTTGGAACTCAACATCCTTTTGGAGTTCAAAAAGCTGATCTAAACTCTAATTTGAGTTAAAAAGTTGTTTTTGCATGCTTTTGCATAATTTTGAGAATTAACTATCTTTCATGATCAAATAACTCAAAAATCAAGCTGAGTTAATCTAAGTGATTTATGGCTTTTTCCATGCACCTCCAAAGCCCTAAATTTCTATAAAATCAAGGCTCAGCTCTTCATAATTCATCTCTCAAATCCATAGAATCTCATATTTTTGCATCCTCGTGCTGTCGAATTGGAGGACGAAGAATCAAAGCTTATTGCGAATCAAGACTATTGTGAGATCAATTCATTTGCATTCATATCATATTAGCTTTCATTTGTTAGATCATTTAGCATATCATAGATCAATTTTCATATTAGCATAGATTCATATCAATTTATCATTCTTATTGCATCTAAAATCCAAAAAAAAATAGATTACTTTGCATTCATATTTCATATCTAGATCAATTGCATTCAAATCCTTCATTTAGGTGTCGTCAAGGTCACTGATCTTGATTACAATCTGAGAACATCAATCTCGCACCTATTAGAAGGTAGTAAATCACTTGGTTAGATTAGATTTCAATTATTGCATGATTTTATTTTTGCTAACCTCTAATGTTTTACTGAAGTGTTGTGTCTACAGATCAGGTACAATTTTCACACACACAATAAGTTCCTCCAATTTCCCAAGAAAGCCCAAGTGTTCCATTAGAAAAACCTACCACAGAGCCTTCTATTGACTATATCTATGACAATTCCCCTAAGCAAATAGAAGTGCCTCCATCTCCCCAAAATTTGCAAGAACCTTGTGGTAATATATCACATGATGATCTAGGTGCACCTAAGCCTAACGTAGCACAAGAAAACATCGCTGAAAATGTCCAGTTGCCTCATCTACTAGTCCCTGTTTATTCCCATATGTCTATTGTTCCTTACAAAGAAACATGGTTTACCAAAGATTTTGAACAAGCTTATAAGGAAAGGACAAAATAGAGCACCTAGTTGCAAGAATTTGGCCCTCCAACATTACAATCTATCCTCTTTAGTATATATAACCAGTTTGTCTTCCCGAAAACTTTGTGGAAGCAAGAAAGAAAAAGAATACATAGAAAGAGATAGATGAGCAGCAAGAGGAAATATAAGTTCTAGAAGAACAGGTGAAGAAGTAGAACAAATAAATGGATCATGCTTTCAAACTAGTTGATCAGGTTATAACTTGTAGACCACCTCCCAAAGTTTATGCCATATGTTTGAAAGAACAATTCCTCCTATTTCAACTAATGATGACTATGAAGGATATAGACTGTGAGTTTAAATCACCTCAAGAATTTTATGGATTGTACTAGACCCTTCCTTCATGGCAACATAACTTACTCTATGAGCTTTATCTGCATAATTTTTTCATTCCTCATGAAACTGATTGGAACCCTTTGCTTTACATAGGAGATATCCATTTGAGAGCCCTAATGTCCTAGATGCATAATGTGGAAAATTATGATAGGTAGCTAAATAACTACAGAGACCTGGAAAAGTTTGAACCATTACCCTTAAGGGATGAATTGAGAAAACCTAATGTCCTCCTAAGAGATTGGCTTAACCTAACCTATGGAAGGAAGAAACTTGAAATTAAAGAAAAGGTCTTTTCTCTCAGAGATCATGTTTACAGGGAGTATCAAGGGTTACCCTATTTTTCATTCCAAAGAGCTCTCATCGGGGTAAGAAGCAGATGGAATAGACTACTCGAGGTCTTTAAGAAATCTAAGCTTCATAGCCCAATAAATTTTGAGGCAGCTGTGAATAGAGAAACTAGGTACATGTAGCCAGGATGACAAAATAGAAGAGAACTGTGGTTTCCCCTATCTTTCCAACCACCAACACTCTTATGGCCCCTATATGATATCAAAGCTACCAGAATAGACCATCTACAGGAGGACCATCATATGGATTACTGGGTGAGGAAAAGAGGATTCTATTATACTTTTAAGAGTGGGAAGAAGTGAAAGACAAGTGTTGGTGATTTCAGATCTATAGCCAAAAAGTGTAATGCTTAAGGACAAGTATTATTCTTTTTGGGGGCCAGATGATGAGACAATTTATTGTCTCTATTTTATGATAATCTTTATGTTTTGTTAAAACATTTCTAAGACATTCATGGACCTATAACTATTTGAACTTGTGATAAGTACAGTTAGAATGACCAAGATTATGGGTAGTTAGATATGACATGTTTTGCTAAACATTATATATATATATATATATATATATTGTAGTACTACATATAACTACTTGAATCTATGTTCTAATATTTGGATAAGAATTGACTAGTTGACTTGTATACATATTCGCATGCTCCTAACTTGCTAGGAAAAAGGAACAGCTGGAGAGTGGATCAAATATATTTAAGAAGAAATGTTGAAGTTCTAGCTATGATAGAGAGAGCCATCATAGTAGTGAGGATCATGCCACTATTGTGGAGGAGCCACCATCCCAGAAATATAGGAAACAACTCTGTTATATTTCCTCAGTGCTCATTATTCTATTGAAATACTTATCCAGGCTTTATTGTATTCTATCGTGGGCTGTTATATTTCCTTCTTCTATGGTGAGATTTAGTCAGAACTTACTTTCATGCTTTCAATAAGCATCATTCCTCTATATAAAGGTATTTGATTGATTAGTTGTGTAATGTGAAAATATTATACGATTGTTGTGTTTAGCATAGCAGAGCTACTATTTCTATTTTTCATGTACTGCTCCATTACTATGTAACCAATTTATGAGAATATAATGAAAGAGTAATTTTGAGTACATTCTATGTTAATAGTTAGTAGAAGCCAACCAAGGGGGCCCACTTGGAGGTGGAGTAGATTAGGATAGAGTATAATTTCTTTATGTATTTCCCGTGCTTTCAAGTAGAGTTACTATTTTACTCCTACAACATTATTACTATGAATGTTCCTGCAGTACTTGCAGAGATAGACATAGTGAATGCTTTGAGTTGCTAAAATAGGCTTAGGTAAAGTTTACAAGCTTTCAGCAGTAATTTCATTAAGCAGTTAAGTGTGCTTACTTTCCCTCCAACAATAGCAAAGGTTTATTTCATGCACTTTATCTTCCTACAGCATAGGTAGTATGACTCTTTGAGGGCTTAGTGCATAAACTATGCTGTCCCATTTGAAGTATACGTCCCTAGGTTGATAATCTAAATGCATTTCATGATGGGAAAAGTAATCCTTAGTATGAATACATTATTTCTAAGAGAGACACTGACATGATTATCATTACCTATTGTGAGATTGTTCAACTAGCATAACTTTTGATTTTATTATATGATCATTTATATAGTTTTGTATAGGCAATTAGATCAAGATAGGGGTCTCTATGTCATGGGTATGATATCTACTAAGAGATCTTCCATTATTGGAATTTAACATTAGAGTAATTTGATCCCTTGTTAAGGTCACTTCTACATAATTCATTAGTCTCTAATGGATAAATTTCCTTTGAATAAGATGTTTATAACATAGTCACCTTCAACTATAAATATATATTTTTCTACCTCTTTTGAACATACTATTAATATCCGTAATACAATTGCTTTTCACTCTACCTCATAATTAGTTTTTGATGTCAAGAAATAAGAATCCTCATATACAATATCATCCTTAGAATCTTTAAACAAAGATAGTACTTTCATTCCCCAATTGCCTTGAGAAGATCCCATCAAAACTCAATTTCACATAATTCCTCTCTGGGGGCTATAGATTGTCCTTTTTCTCACTCATATTTGTGTGTTTCTTATTACTTTGTCGTCATCTAGGATTAGTTTCTCTTAACCCTTTTAAAGAGATGATGTAAGAACCTATTTAACCCTAATAAAAATAAACATGACAATAAAGCTAAAATATCACAAGGTCAGACAAAATTTTCCCATTAACTAGAAAATTTAATGATTTAAGAATTGACCAAAATGTCGAACAATAAGTTACTGATTGAGTTACAAATTAAAGATAGTCGACCATATTGCTGATAAGAACATACATCTAAAGGAGTTACAATATATTATTAGAAAATAATTTTTACCATCAGTCGATCATGTGGACCCTTGTTCCTTTTACTGAGAGGAATTTCATCCAATTTATCCTCATCTCTTCTAGCAAGTGTCCATCTGTGTCGGTGTTGAGCTTTCTTTCTCTTGTACACAGTCCCTTTGATCACTCCTACTAGCTTAGGTTTGATTATCTTGAACTTGGTTTTCTTTATTGCACTTAGAGAATCGTGACCACTGGAGGAGGGCGCATCTAGAGGCACTATGCTCCCTTCATTCTAGTCTTAACCTTCTTGGAATGATTGGCCAAACCATAAGCAGTAGGCTACTCTGCCTGTACACTATCTCTAGTTTTAGGGGAGCAACTTGAACTCTGGTTTTAATATATTTTCTCCTTTCTTACCTTTTTCTTTGGAGGGCTGCTCCGGCAGTTGTTTCATGGGAACCAATTTAATAGGGAATAGATGGGCGATCCATGCTTTGGTGACCTTGATAACATGTTAGGCTTTGAAATCAATATCATCATTCTTAGCCCTGACCACCTCTACATTAGGATAGCCCTTGTATACATCTTATCTGTGTTGTAGATGGGATCCAATATGTCCTCAGAGTTAGCATCTATTACCTTTTGAGGGATTCTCAATGAAATAATGGTTTGTGCCAGCTCCAAACTAATCCAACAATAGTCATAAATTCTTACCTCATAGTTGTCCACACAATTCATCTAGTGATCTTCAATATGTGGCTCATGAATATGATGCCTCCCCATTATATGGTTGATGTACTGATGGGATCAAAGAGAGCTCTTATCAAGTTGTAAGTTGGTAAAGGGAACTCATCCCATTCAAAGGTCAGAGCCTTGTAGATCTTCATATCTGGAACACAATGGGGGCCTATAGAGATTGGGAAATCCCAGCAGTGTTTCTCCTTATGTTTTATGTGTTCATGTGCATCAAACAACTACCTTGCAATTTCCAGGAGGACTACTCTATCCACAAGGATACCAAGGTAACTTCTGGGTGTAGATTGCATCCACCACTTGAATGTATGTGAATGTCTTGAATTGGATATAGAATTCCATAGGGCCTTTACTTTTATTGCAACTTCTGTAGACATTCTTTTTGCATAGTCTCCCTCTATGGAGTGTATGATAGCAAACACAAAGGCATCATTGACTATACAAAATCCAGGCTGTTATGAGTATAATATTATTTTCTAATCAATTGAGGATACATCATGAATGGCCATGTATCCAGGTTCCATAACTCCAACCTTTGTCAATCTCAGGTACACTGCCTAGCAGCCAGTAGGTACACAACATAAGATGTCATATAAAAGTGAGGATCAGTTTTCACTCTGATCATCTACTCATCTAGGTTATCACTCAGAATGGTGGCCCAATCAACTCTTGCCTACCTTTCCCTTATCTTTTGGATGAGAAGGATCATCCAGGCTCCAATTGACTAGATTTTGGTAACCCGTACACCCTATTGATCATTGTGATAGTGGCCTGGATGTCTTCTTGCATGTATCCCCTCCCGTATATCAATTTTGTCCAGCTTGTTCTTTGGTATGGGTTGCATGAGGTATTCATTATTTACTATGCCATGTGCTCGTGATACATCCTTATTGTAGAGCTCCATTCCCTTATTGATGTGGAAATTGAAAAAATTATCAACCCCTTTGGGCAGGTGGAAGACATCCTCAATGTTATCTAGCCTCAGGTCTAGGACCACTTCGCTAACATTGTTCTTTACCATCCTCTCATCAGGCACATAGTGGCTGGCTAGAGTGTTAATCAAGCCAGAAGACAAGATGGACACTGGATGAGTTGCTACGTTCACCAAGGAGTAGTGCACCAATGAATTGTAATCTTTTGACCACCCCATTGGTTGGGTGCACTTTATCAAGTAATCATTCTAGCTTACATTTCCAATGTCCATGTCTATGATGTCTGCATGCAATTTAGTCACCTTTGAATGTGGATGGTACCCCTTGAACTGATATTTCATTACTGGTGACATAACTTTTTTGGCCATTTCTACAAAGAGGACAAGACATGAATCAGTAGCAAGAGAGAGGAAAATTTTAGAAAAACAAAGAATTTTAACAAACTAAGGCTTAAAATGTGATAAAAAAAGACCTTTTCGGCCATTTAGACTTTTGGGGGTACGAGAACTCTAAAAGGTCCAGAATGCCAAAAATGAAAAAGAGGCTTGAGTTTTAAAATACCCCCTTTAGTCTTTCAGAAAATCGGAGGTTTGAAATTTTCATAGGTCAAAACCTCCGAATCATTGAAAAGATCCCTTAGTGTTCATTTTACCAAAATTTGTATAGACTTCGGCAAGTCGGAGCAACAAGATCTTTAGTGTGAGACAACGCTGAAAGGATGAAATTGGCACTTGGGCAATTGAACTCAGAGTTAGTCAAAACTTGGTCCTCTGGTTTTGGAGAATCAAGCTAGAGGAAGTTTCAGTGTGTGGAAACATCAAAATGTTGAAACAAATGCACTTAGGAGAATTCCACTAGAAGGTATTGAGAATTTTAGATTGTGAAGGTCTGAAACTAGGGTTTGGTTTGTTGGACTCAAAAATGAGTCCAACAATGAGTTTGACCATAAACTTGCCAAGGGGATTTAGAGGGGACTACCTCACAACCCTCGAGGCTAAACCAGGTTGACAAAGAGGAAAACAAATCCTAAACTAGGAAAGGAAGACCTAAAAACCCTAGCTAAGACCAGCCAAAACAAGAAACCCTAACCTGAATAATGAAGAACAACAAAAAAGAGAGAAAAAGGAAGGAGAACCAACCTCAAAAGAAAGCAAAGGAGGGAGACTAATAGGTGAGACCGAGGTGAAAAGTGAAAAGTGAAAGTGTGCAAGAAGCTCCGAAAGCACGACAGGTGAGAGCAAAAAATTAGGTTAAAAATAACCCGTTCTGCCTCATATAGGCAAATCGACAAGTGACGTCAGCCCCAAGCCGATTGGCCTTTCGGCCTTTCAGGGGTATCAAACCTCCAAAAGGTTGAAACACAAAAAGGCCAACTCCCTTTTTGGGAGTCAGACCTCCTGACATTTCAGCATCTGAAAGTTCAAAAACCACCTAGGTCTGGAAATGCCTAAAGAAAGATAGATCACTACTCCAGCTTTTCGCCCTTTCGGACCTCTCACACTTTCAAACATCCGAAAGTGCAAAAGTGTGGAAAGACCTAAAAATAAAGAAACCAAACTAAAAAAAAAAAGACAAAAGGACAAAACACTCAAGAAACTAAAAATAAGCTAAAAAGAAGGGGGGCCCCTTAAGCCAACAAGAAAAAATGGGAGCGTGGTTGTGGGACCACAATAGTTACAATACATATTGTTAAGTGTGACCTTGTTAGAGGATTTAACACTAACTGTTAAATTTTGACCAACATTCATTATGGGGTCAACAAGATAACAATTTACATTCAATAGAGTGTCATAGGGTAGAACATAATATTGTCAAGTCCACTAGATTAAGAGATTTTCTGAATCAATGGTTAAATTGATATAGTAATGATCTGATTTAATTACAACTCAATTGAAGATATTCAAATATATGCTAAGCCCTTAGAAATAATCCTCTGATCATTAAAAAATTCAATTCCTTCAATATCTCAACTTACTTTCATTCAGTAAAGTGTTCTCTGATGCTCGGTAAAACTCTGCAACTCAGTTCTTCAATTACCAATTTGATCAGGCATGCATGAAAATTATCTTCACACAAATTCTCTGCAGTTCCCTTCTTCTGACATAGTTTCTACAATGAAACTCATGTCTCTTAAATAGATAGGTAAAACATTTTCTTATCAACTAATATATTTTTCTACTTAATCTCCTTCATCCATTTTTTCACCTATACCTTCCTGGGTAGATGTGTTCACAACACGTTTCAATCTCATCATTTAGATCATCTTCAAATTTTGTCAGTCGTGGATCTCATAAAAAACTTCATCCTTAACCTCGAAATCATAACAATATCTAGCTCATCATATTTCCTCAGCTAACCTTAGCATTTAATATTTTCATCCATACTCGTTTAATATAGAAATGCATCGGTGATAACTAGTTAGACTAGCTTGGTTAATACTATCACTCGGTATACACTGCACTAGCTCTGTGTATACATAAAACTTCAATTACTGACCACATTGACTTGTTCAATTTTGAATCTCTTCTTCAAGATAGATTAATGCAACATCATCAAGTCAACAATATACAGTCATAGCCTCATCAAATAAGTTACCCAATGTTTACCTTTTCCTTCTCTGTCATATTCATCTTTTCCTTATGTAGATATCTTTGTTCTTCATCTTTTCTTCTTCAATAGATGTTCAGATGTTTGTAACTTAACATGATAAGTATTGTCAAGACTAGTTGACATCAATGACAACATATTGACTCATTTAATCATCTTACATATCATTTTAGTACTTGGTGATCTCTAACCACAGTTCTTCAGTTTATCTCAGATATTCAATCACTTGTAGTTCATCACTATATAGCTCACAACTGCATTGCTGATCTAGAGATAACATTATTTTCTCCAAAAGTGCCTTTTATTGTCATGTGTTTCAACCTAACACAACTTTTTCTTCGAAAATCCATTTTTGGTGCATCATATATTGTCAAAAATATATTTTTGCCAACTTCATGGTGGTTGATGTATTGTTAAGATATTTTTCTATTTTGTACTTAGTTCCTTCAATTAAAGTTACATGTTAGATATTTTACCATGAATCTAGATTTTATTCCTTCTCTCATTTTGCTCTTAACAATAATTTTACTTTCGATGGTGTTCATACCCTTCCACCAATTGTAAATTATGTTATTGAGGAGAAGTTTAGTCATTTGAACCTTGGATTTTTTTATCCTAGTATTGAGCTTCCTCTTCCATCACATCCTGCCTCTTCAGAGTTGGAGATTGATTCAATTCATTAGGTTGATCATAAAGTTCCAATCTTTCTATGTGGGATGAGTACTTGGCATGAAGTTTCTTGTAGATTTGGGAGACATATTTGAGGGGATTTTTTTCTCCTCTTAGATGATAGTTTGAGCACAAATATTGATACATCGACATTATCTTTGGAGATATGTGTTGATGAGTTTCCTCATTCACTTTCTTTATCACATTCCTTGGTTAAGTTCAATCATGATCAGTATGTGGAGGCTTATTTGAGCTTGGAGATCCCTACTTAGTTTTAGAGATTCCTATTTGGAGACTTCCTTCATCCTTTTAGTTGGACACGAGATGGATTCTTCATCATTTGGACTTGTCTTTTCCTAAGGGGAGATATGTTTCTTGTAGGCATTTTTTCATCTTTTATTTCCAAACATCCTTCATCGATATTGGAGCTTCTTCATTATAAGGGGGCTATGTTGTTTCCTTTCTTCCTTCCTAGGGGGATATAGTCCTTTGGGGGTGTGATTGAGTCCTTCATCCATGCATCTTGTTTCTTTTATCTCTTTTAGAGAGGAGTTTTATCCCATGTGGTTTTAACCTTTTCTTCTCTTTGTGAGATAATTTCATTGCACTTTCATCGTACTTAGGAACCTAACATGGCCTAATTACTGGAACCTATCTTGCCTCTAGCACATATTGCATAATAATATTCTCCCTAAGTTTTACTTAAGGAGGGGTGTTGGAGTACATATAAATTACTCACAAACTTAAGTTAACTTGGGTATCATTATTTTCTAGGTTGCATAAATATTTGTGTTGTATAGTTCTCAGGTAGTTGAGTTTACCTACTATTACCTAACCTTGCATTTTATTTTCCCACATGGCACTTTGTGTTCCCTTCATTCTCTCCTACCTTGCCTATATAAGCAATCTTATGTGTATATGTAATTCATCTCAATATAAATTCTTATTTTTGGGTGAAATATTATTTTTCTCTTGTCTAGGTTGTTTTATAGGTTACATATCTTGGCAGTGGAGTTGGTCACTTCAACATTACAACCATTATTAGGTTTTAAAAAATATTGGCAGTGTAGCATACAAAGTAGATTTATAAAAATTATTAAATATCTTTGGTCTTACACATTTCTTGCATTGGACAGTGAATTTAAATCTAGAAAAAGTTACTAAAGATTTTGTGAGGTGGAATTATTTTGGAACTCAAGGGAATCCTTCAAATATGCATCAAGAGGTTGAAAACAAGGACCATTTTACATATTATTTTAGAAAGTGAAAGAATCTAGCCAATGAAGATGTGATGTGGAAATATGAAGCATTTGTATAAAAATATCAAGGAATCATCAACATTGAGGATAATGTTGGGTCTTAGGGGAGGAGAATGCTACACTTCTAACCTATAGTGTACATAGGGATATTTATAGATGACTTGTGACTAGTGATAAGATAATTTCTTGTCTCTATTTTGTGATAATATTTATGTTTTGTTAAAACATTTCCAAGACATTCATGGACCTATAACTATTTGAACTTGTGATAAGTACAGTTAGAACCACCAAGATTATGGGTAGTTAGATATGACATGTTTTTTTGAACATTATATATATATATTGTAGTTCTCCATATACCTACTTGAATCTATGTTCTAATATTTGGATAAGAATTGACTAGTTGACTTGTATACATATCTGCATGCTACTAACTTGCTAGAAAAAAGGAACAGCTAGAGAGTGGATTGACTGCATTTAGGAACAAATGTTGAAGTTCTAGCTACGATAGAGAGAGCCATCATAGCACTGAGGATCATGCCACTACTGTGGAGGAGTCACCATCCCAGAAAATATAGGAAACAACTCTGTTATATTTCCTCAATGCTCATTATTCTGTTGAAACAATTATCCAGGCTTTATTGTATTATGTCATGGGCTATTATATTTCCTTCTTCTGTGGTGAGATTTAGTCAAAACTTACTTTCATGCTTTCAATAAGTGCCAATCCTCTATATAAAGGGATTTGATTGATTAGTTGTGTAATGTGAAAATATATACGATTGTTGTGTTTAGCATAGCAGAGTTACTCTTTTTATTTTTCATGTATTGCTCCATTACTATGTAACCAGTTTATGAGAATATAATGAAAGAGTAATTTTGAGTACATTCCATGTTAGTAGTTGGTAGAAGCCAACCAAGGGAGCCCACTTGGGAGGTGGAGTAGATTAGGATAGAGTATAATTTCTTTCTATATTTCTTGTGCTTTCAAGTACAATTACTATTTTACTCCTACAACATTATTGCTGTGAATTTTCCTGTAGCACTTGCAGAGATAGACATAGTGAATGCTTTGAGTTGCTAAAATAGGCTTAGGTTAAGTTTACAAGCTTTTAGTAGTAATTTCATTAAGTAGTTAAGTGTGCTTACTTTCCTGCATCAATAGCATAGGTTTCTTTCATGCACTTTATCTTCTTGTAGCATAGGTAGTATAACTCTTTTGTGGGGCTTAGTGCACAAATTGTGTTGTCCCATTTCAAGTATACATCCTTGGGTTGATAATCTAAATGCATTTCATGATGGGAAAAGTAATCCTTAGTATGAATACATTATTCCTAAGAGAGACATTGACATGATTATCATCACCTATTGTGAGATTGTTCAACTAGCATAACTTTTGATTTTATTATATGATCATTTATATAGTTTTGTATAGGCAATTAGGTCGAGAGAGGGGTCTCTATGTCATGGGTATGGTATGTACTAAGAGATCTTCCATTATTGGAATTTAAAATTAGATTAATTTGATCCCTTGTTAAGGTCACTTCTACATAATGCATTAGTCTTTAATGGATAAATTTCCTTTGAATAAGATGTTTATAACATAGTCACCTTCAACTATAAATATATATTTTCTACCTCTTTTGAACATACTGTTAACATCTATAATGTGATTTCTTTTCACTCTACCTAATAATTAGTTTTTATGTCAAGAAATAAGAATCCTCATATACAATATCATCCTTAGAATCTTAAAACAAAGATAGTACTTGCATTCCCCAAGTTGCCTTGAGATGATCCATCGAAAATCAATTTCACATAATTCCTCTCCGGGGGCTATAGATTGTCCTTTTGCTCGCTCATATTTGTGTGTTTCTTATTACTTTTTCATCATGTATTATTAGTTTCTCTTAACCCTTTTAATGAGATGATGTAAAAACCTATTTAACCCCAATACAAATAAACATGACAATAAAGCTAAAATATCACAAGGTCGAACAAAATTTTCCCATTAATTAGAAAATTTAATGATTTAAGAATCGACCAAAATGTCAAACAATAAGTTACTAATTGAGTTATAAATTAAAGACAGTCGACCATATTGTTGATAAGAACATACATCTAAAGGAGTTACAATATATTATTAGAAAATAAGTTTTTACCATCAGTCGATCCATACTTCGTAAAATACATAAGATTCAATATGAAAGATAAGCATCAATTTCCAAGACCTTCAAAGTCAAGGTAACATGGTATCACACTGTCAACATTCCTATCTCCTAAGCCTCTAGACAACACGTCCACCTATAAATCTTGAGATGAGAGTGTGGCCTAGGCACTTTTTCTGCCCAACCATGGAGTGGTTAGCTCCCCCGGGGCTCACCCTAAAATGGAAAGCACACTGACCCTGAATGAGGAGACTCACATCCCAACACTGATGGATTAGAAGAATATGGAAAAACTATGATTCTAACTACTTATCAATCTTTAGACTAAGAATAAATTATAATCACAGGGTGGAAGAGAGAAATTAAACAATAGCTAATCATGCATATTTACAAAACTTATACGAAAAAGATTTGGTTAAAGCATCTAAATTAAAATTTACTAATAGGTAAATAATCATATACTTTACCCTTCTCTTTCCATCGACATTAGACCCTCATTGAAGATAAACAAATAAAATAAGAACAACAACAATTTTGTTTTACTATGATGAAGCAACCACTTATTACACTCAAATTTTGAAATACATTTACTAGTTTAGGTAAACAACAATTATCTAGTTGTCTTTAGTTTATAGTCCCAAAAGAATTTATTTAATTTCTTCGTCTACTTAGTAGATTTAGTTTTTAATCTAAAGCCAAATCATTGATATTTAATCACCATTACATAAAATAAAACTAAACAAAACTTGTCTTAATTTATATGAATAAATAACAATGTTCAATTATGTTCTGGAAACGTATGTTTCCCTGGGTAATCTAAATCCTAGAGATTTTACAAGGTTCATGTTTGATTTCAAAAAGGTTCCTTCTCAAGGACAAAAAATTGTTCAAATAATCAGAGAGAGAGAGCCCAAATTCAAAACATCAAAAACAACAAACTACAAATATAGCAAGAAAATAATTTAAACTAGACTGGTGGCATTTGTTTAAGTCCATCCCAATAGACATAAAACTTAGATCCTTCCATGCCTTCCTACATCTCTAAAGATTGACTAACCTTATAAAAATTGAATAGTTAAGACATGAATAGAAATAGAAATTGGAAGAAAAACACTCATCAAGAGCACATGCGATGTTTTAACAAGAAAAAATGCAATGTCTTTAAACTACAAGAAGAAAATTGATGCTAACAGAAAATTTGAGGTAGCATCTGTTCTGAAATGTTTTTTTATTTTTTTAAAATAAAACTCTAATAAAGCATACTTTCATTTAAGGAAATGGGTAAAAGAGTATAGACTGGAGTGGATTCAGTTAGCATTCTAACTTTGTTTTACCCCTTTTTTTAAATAAAATGTTTTACATCAACAAATATATGTTGCTACTTCAAAAAAAAAAAACACAGCACTACTTCCCAATAGCACCAAATTTATAACCAAATGTAAAATTCAAAAAATCATTGCAGAATAGGGAGAAAATAATAACAAAAAAAATAATGTGAAACCTGGAACTATTTGTACTCTTCTTGAAGACTCTATATAGCCTCCTCATTTTCCTATGTATGAGTCTCCCTTTTCCTTCTCTGTGCATGTCTCTCATTTTATTTAATTCTTCTTTCCCTCCATTCATGCCTTCCATCAAGCATTCTTTCTCTCCATTCATGCCCTGCGTCAAGAATACTGTAAAAGAAAGCAAGATCTCTTTTTTAATCCATTTTGTTGTCATTCAAAAATAATAAATAGACCCTATTTCCTCTTCGACTACTGAAGACTGCCAGTTCATTAAATTTTTATATAAACAGTCAGATCATGCTTCAATAATTTTGATAAATTGTTGAAAGATATTTTGGATATTTCCAGAAAAACTCACTCTTGGTATTAGATAAGAGTGCATTAAATTCAATTCTTGAAGTTCAGTTAGAGTCTAAGTTTCACTATAAGTTTAGTTTGATTAAAGAACAAAAATAACCACACAATCATTTTAAAATTTACAAGGACACTTAAAAAAAATGAATATATTTTTTAACTATGTGGTGTGTGCATTTCCAACCATTTTTTCGATCACACCCTTGCCGAGGAGCTAGTCTCCCCTACCTCGACCACACCTCCACCTTCAATCCTATCATCACTACTAACCACTCAATTATTATCAGTAGGTAAGTCACAAAAAATCCATAATCAATTTGAAATTGCATAATACTCACATTTAAGTAGAAATTCCTCAATAAAAATAATGAAAACAACAACATAATATCCATTCATAAACATAAAAAATTATCTTTTACATTTTAATAACATTTCATCAGAATAAAAAGATATAAATTTATTTTATTTTATGCGAAATTAACCCAATACACACACACATGTGTATATATATCTAACTAACGCATCCCATAAGTTATATAATTTTATTAAATCAACCAAATTTAGCAAGGCTTAACTAATCGACTTGGGTCGTCAAAACACAACCAAGTCCCAAAAGTTCAAATAAAGTCGCTAATAACTTAAAAGCTATAAGTCTACAAAAATTGGTTATGACATCCCTCCCCTCTAAGAAGAGACGTCGCCTTGATGTCTTATGGAAATACATCAAATATTCTCACTCCACACATTGAAACTAAAAAACATGAATCAAATAATAGGTAAGAGTCTAAGGAAGTAAATGTGGGAAAGATCTAATCATATCATCAACATCCTCCCATGTAGCACTATAAATAGAGAATTGGTCCCATTGGACATTATATTGCAAGATTTCTCTATCATGCACTCGGATGGTACACTGGTCAATGATACTAGATGGCTCCACTAACACCACTCCTGAATCTTGTACCTATAAGGCACACCAATCAAGGATACGAGAAGCATCTGGATGGTAGGGATTCAATAAAGATACATGAAACACATTATGAATAAAAGCAAGAGTGGGTGGTAAAGCAAGTCTATACACAATAGGATTGATAATCTCCAGAACATCAAAAGATCCAACACATCTAGGTGCGAGACTAGAAGCTCTACTAAATGATATAGAGATCTTATGTGGCCTCACATGAAGAAAAACTATGTCCCCCATAATGAACTATATGAAAGTACAGTTCTTGTTCGCATAACTCATTTTTCTATCAGTGGGTTCCTTCAACATTTCTCTAATAATAGTCATCTTCTCTTCCATCTCCCTTAATGATTCAGGACTAGCAATGATTCTATCCTCTACTCTGTCCCAATTGATAGGTGTTCAAAACTTTCTCCTGTATAGTGCCTCAAATGGAGCCATTCCTAGAGATGAATTATATGAATTATTGTAGGAAAACTCAACCAATGGAAGGTATTCTTCCTACTTGTACTGTTGATCCATGTAGTACATATAGAGTAATTTCTCAAGAACCTAATTAACCCTCTCAGTCTATTCATCCATCTGAGGATGATAGGTTGTGTTGAAGTTCAATCTAGTTCCCAAAGATGCATTTAAGGTTTTCCAAAACCTTGATGTCATCTACATGTCCCTATCAGATATTATGGTCCCAGGTACTCTGTGTAGTATAAAAATTTCCTGAACAAATTTCTTGGCCAAAGCCAAGGATCCATCCCTCATACTACTTGGTATGAAATGAGAGACCTTGGCTAATGTATCAAACACTACAAGGATTACATCATGTTTGTGCCTAGTCATGAGAAAACCTTGGACAAAGTCCATAATGATAACCTACAACTTATATTATGGTATCTCGTGAGGATGCACAAGTCTAGCTAGGTGGACATGCTCAGCTTTGACCCGCTGACATTCTAAACATTGAGCTATAGATGCTAGCATGTCTCTCTTAAGTCTGGGCAAAAATACAATGAACTTATATTAGAAAGCATATTATTTACCCTTGGATGTCCTGAAAATGGAGTAAAATGCATCTCCTCAAAAACCAGTTTCCTCAATCCTTCCTAATTGGGAATATACATTCTACCTTGGTATCTCAAAATACCATCATCATCATAAGAATAACCCTAAAAATGGTGATCTATCACTATGCAATACTAATTTGACCAACTCATAATGGTCATCACTCTAAAGGTTATGCAACACTTGTTCCTTCAGGTGTGTCCGGGTATTGGAAATAGCTACAATGTGCCTCCTATTTAAAGCATCAACTACCCTATTTTATTTCCCTTTGATATATTCAATACCAAAATCATACTCACTCAAGAATTCTAACCATCATCTATTTCTAGCATTAAGGTTGGTTTGAGTGATATTTACATCAAACCCATGTGATTAGTTTTCAACTCAAAAGGATTACCCAAAAGGTAGTGTCTCCACATCATAAGTGCATGAACTATGATAGCTAATTCTAAATAATGAGGCACATAGTCAACCTTGTACTGTTTCATATTTCATGACTTGTAAGCCACTAATTTACCATCCTGTGTAAGTAAACCTCCTAAACCCTCATCTGAAGCATCATTGATAACATTAAAATGATCATTAGGGTTTGGTATAACCAGGATGGGACCAGATGTGAGTTTCTTCTTCAGCAACTGGAAAGATTGCTCACAAACCTTTGTCCACTCATACCTCTTTCCTTCTATTTGAAGAGATGTAATAGGTGTTGCTATCTTGGAGAATCCCTCCAAGAATTTCCTGTAATATCCTAAAATCCCCATGAATCTTCTAACTTCACTCATAATCTGAGGTGTTGGCCATTCAAGTATAGCTTTAATCTTTCCAGGGTTCATTGCAATTCTGTTAATAGAGATTATATGCCCCAAATAATGAATTTCTTTTTGATAAAATGAACACTTGGATAGTTTTCCATACAATTTCCTATCCTTGAGGTGTTGTAAAACTATACACAAGTGCTCCTCTTGTTCTTCAAGATTCTTGGAGTAAATTAGAATATCATCAATGAAGATCTCTACAAATTTATCCAAGCAATCTTTGAACACACTATTCATCAAGTTCATGAATGTCACTAGAGTATTAGTTAGACCAAAAGGTAATACTACAAACTCATAATATCCATACCTTGTTCTATAAGAAGTCTTAGCTATATCTTCCTCTTTGATCCAGAGCTGATGGTATCAAGATCTCAGGTCAATTTTTGAGAACACCGTTGCTCCTTTCATTTGATCGAATAGTTCATCTATTCTAGGAAGTGAATATCTATTCTTTATAGTCACTTTATTGAGCATTTAGTAGTCTTTACATAACCTGAAGGTGTCATATTTCTTCTTTATGAAGATCATAGGTGCTCCCCACGATGACACACTAGGGCGTATGAACTTTTTGTCTAAAATTTCCTACAACTGGGTTTTCAACTCATACATTTTAGTGGTTTTTATTCTATATGGAGCCTTGGATTGAGGTTTGGTTCTAGGCATCACATTAATAGAAAAAACAAATTCCCTTTTAGGAGGTAATTCAGGTAGTTCTTCTAGGAACACATCCTGAAACTCTTGCAAGATAGGATAATCAATGAAACTGTAAGGAGTGTCTATGTCCTTTGCCTATCTTTAGTTTTGTTCCTCCAATTGTTTCCATTCCTATTGTTCCCATTTCTATTATTTCCCTTGTTCTAATTCTAATTCTAAGAGTTATTGGTATTTCTGCCTGAATTATCCCTACCTTTACCTCTCAAGTTTCACACTTTATAGCATCCATTGTTCCTTGGTTTATGATTACCATACTTCCTCAACCTCAGATCCAATCTCAGCATGTAATCCTAATACAAACTTATGTGTCCTAAAATGATCATCCTGCAAATATTCTGGAACATATTTTACCAAATGGAAAAATCTCCCATGGTACTTGGTCACAAACAAAACCCCCTGGATCAAATTTTAAAATTCAGATACTTTCTTGTCATAGAATAGCTGTGGCAACCATCATTTCCTGAAGAGAGCTAGGAAGTCCTATCAAGTTATTTGTCCTAGTCACAACTTCTTCTCAGGCATCTCATTGTTCCACCATGTAGTTGCTTCACCGATCAAGTGAAAAACCCCCCATAAAGCCCTAGACTGACCAGAAAGGTTACGAACATGAAATTAAATTTCAATGGAGATGATCCATGCATCTACATCATCCCCTATAGTTTTCCCATCAAAAGAAGGTGTTATGACCTTTTTAAGGTCCCTTCTCAATTCCTCATCTATTCGGTCATTATTAATATCTCTTGCATTTTTCCCAATATCGGTGTCTCTATTCCATTGTTCCTCAATCCTCCTATCCTCTTTCTCTTTTCATTGAGCCTCAAGCCTTTGATCTTCCACCTATTTCCTATGAGCTTCATCTTTCTGCTAACCCTAATTTTGTCTACCCCTCAAATCATTCTCAATGAAATTCATCAGATCATTTTTTTGTTGCAAGATGTTCCTCTGTTCACCTAAGAGGGCCACTATCTCATTCTACCTTTGATTTGGCACACCATTTTGTTCATTGCTAGTTCCAGCTCAGTTACTGTTCTGATTTTGCACGATGACAATCTAAATCCTAGACCAAGCATATACACAAGTTTAGCATAGAAGATCCAGGCCCTAAGTTTTATACATGGCTCTGATACCACATGTAAGAACCTATTTAACCCCAATACAAATAAGCATGACAAATAAGCTAAAATACCACAAGGTTGAAAATAATTTTCCCATTAATCAAAAAAATTAATAATTTAAGAATTTACCAAAATGTCGATATACAATAAGTTCGATATACAATAAGTTTTTGATTATGTAAAATAGGTTTTGATGGGTACTTGAAACCCAGAACAAGGATTAATATTTTAAAATAAAGTACTACAAACAACAAAACAAACAAAAGAGAGAAAGGCCATCAAAAAGGCCAATGAGAAATAGTCAGCAAAAAATGACAGTAGAAAGAGCCAACGCCAGCAACAACACAAACACCAAAAAAAGAATAGTGGAACAACTCAAGACATCTTCTCGAGCAAATTAGCCGCTTGCATCTCCAGGTGATCAATTTTATTAGTCACTTCCTTAATTTTCTTGATCTCATCAAGGGAACTAGTGGCAGCCCTTTTTGTAGTGCTTGATCTTATACACATACCTAGTCCCAGGTCCAGGTTGGCTTCCAAATCCTGATTGGTCTAGTCCTCAACTTTGTCATAAGGGTTAGCTTCCAAATTGGTAATGAGAATCTTAATATGCTCATTGGAAGCTTTGATGATATTAAAACTCTACTCAGTAATGCCCTTGAGGGTACCTTGAATACCCGACACCTTATTTTCCGTTTCTAGCATGTGTGCCTCCAGCTTGTAGAAGTAAATAGCATTCAGAATGGGGTCAAGGGTAGGTTTATCCCTATCATCATTCCCCCCAATTTTCTTCTCCATATCGCCCATCCTAGTTTTTAGATCACCCACTTCAAAGAAGAGCCATTTGATGGACCTATAGTTGTCCAACATACTTTCCTAACATTATTGAGAAAATTAAAATTGAATTCCCTAGTGGAATCACTCAGAATAACCAACGAGGGGTCAATGAGCTCAGAGATATCAATTTTTCTACCTTTCCCTTTAGGAACCATGAGGTTAATAGTCTCTTTGGTGATACCCAGCTTCATCATGTGACAATTCAATAGCTTCCATGCCTTGTTCTTACATTTGGTGTCCTGGTAATGTTTCAGTTGGAGCATAGGGGGGATGGCCTGAGAGTTCTTATCACCCATAGAAATATTCTTTTTCCTAGAATCTGAGATGTCCAGAGGAGTGGTTACATGGGGAGTAGGGGATGAACCTCTATACTTCCCATCTTCTTCAAAATCTGAAGAGACCATGTCCAGGCTTATCTCCCTGCTCTTGTTTAGTTTGATCTACTTAGGGTGCTTAGGAACCTTTTGCATTGTTCCCTTCTTCCATTTCTTTGTTGAGCTCTCCTCCTCATCCTCATTATACTCCTCATTCAAGGATATAGCTATTTTTATCTATTTTTTAGGGAAGGGACCCTTGACCTCTTTCTTAACATTCTGCATATTACATTTTCTTTTTTTTGAGGAAGAGCTGGAGGCCCTTTTCTTAATATCCTCAACCTCCATATCCTCTCAGTCTTCAGAATGCAGTCCAGTGCTATCCTCCATCTCCAAAGGCTCATAATCAGACCTTGAAGCATCCTCCTTAACCCCCTATCCTTAATAGTTTTACTCACCATTTGTAATTTAAAGTAATCATAAAGAAGCACCAACAAGCCCTCATAAAAAGTAGGGTTAGCAGTAACTTTTCCCATAAAATTGTTGATAGTTTCATTAATGGATGAGTAAAGATAGAAGGGGATGAATATCATCATACCATGTCTGAAATGGTTACAAAGACAATAAGTTATTGATTGAGTTACAAATTAAAGATAGTCGACCATATTATCGATAAGAACATATATCTAAAGGAGTTATAATATATTAATACAAAATAATTTTTGACCATCCATCGATCCATACTTCGTAAAATACACAAGATTCAATATGAAAGATAAGCATAAATTCTCAAGAATGTCAATGTCAAGGTAACATGGTACCACACTATCAACATCCCTATCTCCTAAGCCTTTAGAAAACATGTCCACCTACAAATCCTGAGATGGGATTATGGCCTAGGTGCTTTTTCCATCCAACCATGGAGTGTTTAGCTCCCCCTGGGCTCACCCTGAAATAGAAAGCATGCACCAACCCTGCTCGAGGAGACTAGCATCTCAACACTAATGGATCAGAAGAATAAGGTGAAACTGTGATTCTAACTACTTATCAATCTTTAGACTAAGTGGAAATCATAATCACGGGGTGGCTGAGAGAAATGAAACAATAGCTAACCAAGAATATTTACAAAACTTATGAGAAAAATATTTGATCAAAGCATCTAAATTCAGATTTATTGATAGGTAAATAATCATATACTTTAACCTTCTCTGTCCATCCACATTACACCCCCATTCAAGATAAACAAATAAAATAAGAACAACAATAATTTTTTTTTACTATGATGAAGCAACCACTTATTACAATCAAAATTTGAAATACATTTACTAGTTTAGGTAAACAACAGTTATCTAGTCATCATTTGTTTATAGTCTTGGAAGATTTTTTTTACTTTCTTCATCTACTTAGAAAATTCAATTTTATTTTTTTATGTATAACAGGATAATTTTATTGATATTAATAATAAAGAGATTACATTAAGTTCAGACTTAAAAATTCTCTTCTACAAACATTATAATATGTCCATGATTTTTCATAAACCTACTACACATAAAATTGACCTTCTATAAATTCCATAATAAATGCAAATATTCAAGTGACTCTATTACATAACTAATTCATAACCAAAAATTGGTGCTCCTAACAATGAATTTGTAACTCATCGCTGCTCAGAGAATGTCTAGGGCATTGGCGTTCGATTCAGTGTCTCCCCGGCTAGCAACATATAAACCTAACTAGTCTGTAAGTTCCAAAAATTTATCTTCATTGCTTCGAATTACTTCTTAACCATAACCTCGCATTAACATTAAAAAATATAGTAAACACACCCAAAATTGCAACTTTGCATGTCATTTTGGAGCTTCTTATTCATAAGAAGGATCTTTCCTTCATCTCTGCCCCTGTTTCTATCATGGCACGTTACAATAAATCATTCGCTCGTTGCCTTGAGCCAACTCCTTTACTCTGTCCAATTCTATCTTAAAACATCTCCATTTTCTCCAAATGTTTGCACTGTAGGCTTTCCCCCACCATCACAAAAAAGGAACCTAACCATAGATTCATCCCTCATTTTCATCTTCAAAACACTTATCATAGTTGAATCCTATTCCCGGATAAGCCCACTCTAAAATAGACTCAAGCCCTCCTAGCATGTCTTTATCAAAAAGATCTTCCATCACCCTTTTAACCACATGTTATGGATCCCCTAGCTGCAAGGTCCAAGCAATCACCATTGAAACCACGTCCACATTAGCCATCTATTTTTGTTTATGTTCTTGAAATTGGGCTCCCAAAACATCTATGGCAGCCAAAGAAGCCACACCATCTTTGAGATTTAACATACCTAACATTTTTTCTTTACTGAATAGGCCTTTGAAGGCTTTCTGTTGCTTCTTGGTCTCCACCAAGAAAGTAGCTTCCATTGCACCAGTAGAATTGTAAACAAGCCGAAGAAAAAACCCTGCACAAAAAACACCCAGAGAAAACCTGATTTCAAAGAAAAAAACAAACTCAAGGATGTAACTTATTTAAGGCTAACATCGCATCCACCAAATGCCTTCCCCTTCACATGTGCCACCTTTCATTTCATATGTAACAGTGCCACCAACCTCGGGTTATGACAAGAGGTTCAAATAATTAAAGAACAAGGCTAGTCTAGAAATAATAATAAAAAGCATATAAAAACATGGGCCCGAGCTGACATCATCAAAAGGCACTCTATTTTAAATTGATGCAAGACAACGTTCACCATCCACCAATTTATAGAAGAGACAATTCACAAATATAACACTAACAACCAATTCCTTAATCTACAAAATCCTCAAGATAGCTATCATTAGTATTTTCCAGTCCAATTGCCCATTTAGACAACACATTTTCCTCTTGATTTCCTTCTCTTCTTATGTGACTTATTTTAAAATCTTCAAAGGAGAGGAGCTTAGCACTAATCTCCATAAAAATATTTTTTAAATGCCAAGTCTTCACCTCCTGGTTTCTTATAGCATTCATTATCACCTGAGAGTCACCTTCCATATGGAGTTTTCTAACTTTCAATTTGTTCCCCAAATGCATGGCTAGAAGTGCAACCCACACTTCAACTTCATTATTTGTCCCTTTATTCAATTTTTGAGCTGAAAAGGCCACCATATTACCTCTCCAGTCTTTAGAAATCACACATGCACTTGAAGGGCCAAGGTTACCCTTTGAAGCCCCATCAAAATTAATCTTTAACTAGCCTTCCTCTGGTTTAGTCCACTCCACTGTCTTGTCTATTTTAGAAGAAAAACTATGCTCAAGAAGGTCCCCTCTATTTAACTTCAAACAAGGCCATTCAACATACAACCTTTTGTCATCTGTTGTATATTCCAAAGAACCTTGTTGATTAAGAATTTTTTCCCTCATCACTTCTTCAACTGAGATAAAAACTCTCAATTTTAGTCTATCCATAGATTCAATTTTATTTTGAAAAAATCTTGTATTCCTTTCCTTCCACACCTCCCGAATTATAATAGAAGGGCAGATAATCCATAAAGGAGCCATCATAGAATTGAGCTCAGGGATTGGCTAAAACTCAAAGGTTTTGTCTAATATTATTAGGAAAATGGACTATTCAATTAAGTTTTGATCTAATATGATTCCAACACTCATAAGCATAGGGTCAGTGAAGCAGTAAGTGATCCACATCTTCAGTAGTTGAATTTCATAGAACACACTTTGTATTTCCTTGGAGACCAAACCTCTTTCTCCATTCACCAGTTAAAATCCTTTCATGCACAACTAACCATGCAAATGAACCTACCTTAGGAAGAAAAAATCTATTCCAACATAAGTTCATCGGCCATCCATTAAAATCCTCATAGTTATCCAAAGCCTTATAACCTAATTTGATCAAGTAAAAACCAGAGGATGCTGCACACCAAATGATTTTGTCCTATACCGAGGTTTTAAAAACTTTCCTTGACTGAAATAAGTTCAGCATTAAAATTTTCTGATGCTCATTCAAAACCAAGTTATCTAAATTTTTCCATGTCCATAATGGACCAATAGAAGACTCCTCAAGAGAAAGATAATCAACAACCTTATCCCCCCATTGCACTGTCATAATTCTACTGATGTATCTATACATATCCTCATTTTTCAAAAGTGCATAGCCATTCCAAGAATCCCGCCAGAACAGAGCCTTCCTCCCATCTCCAATGAGCCATGTGATATGATTTTTTATCACATCTCTACATTCTAAAATTAAATTCCATACAACAGATCCTTTTGGAGGATTCCTAATCTTCAAAATACACCCATTTTTATTTGAATCTAGATATTTAGCCTTAACAATTTTAATCCAAAGTTTGGAGGGGTCATTATAAATGTTCCAAAAAATCTTAGCTCCAAGAGCTTGATTCATCTATTTTCAATTTCTGATCCCTGCACCTCCTTTCATTTTAGTGCTACAAATTTTATCTGAAGAGATAAGAGGCCATTTATCTTCTTCATTACTCCCACACCAAAATAATTTTCTCGTTCTCTTTTCAATATTATCTAAGACTTTGTATGGAATCTTTAAACAACTCATGGAAAAATGGGAATGACATAAATTACTATTTGAGGGAGTAAAATTATGCCAGTAGAAGACAACCATCTTCCCTTCCGGTTTTCCATCTGTATCATCTTAAAATGGAAGCACTTCCATGTTAAGAATTTTTAGCCCTCCTTAGGGGGTGTTTTGGGCCATCATCATGTTGTCCTCTATTTTTTGTCCCCTTCTCATCTTTTGTCCCTATTTAGGGCTCTATTTGGACCTCCTCGGGCACTGTTTTCCTCACCTGGCACATTTTCTAGGGGTCCTAAACCCCTAGGTCAAGGTTGACCTCAAATTTGACCTAGTTCAAAGTTGACCTCGACCTTGACCTAGGTCCCCCTTTTCATCAAAAATTTTTCCAGATGTGGGGGGAAACTCAAAAGTTTATTTTCGCACTTCTGGGTTGGCTGTTTTGGTCTCCGAAATGGTAAACTCTTAAATTGCATTTAATCTAGGTCCATTTATAGGGTTAAGGGCCCAATGGGAATTTATTTCTCATATGTCAACCTCTCTAGGAGTTTGTGCCCTAGATCTCTATAAAAAGAAGCCTTCCTCATCTCTTTTCCACATCTCTCAATCAAGTGCATCCATAATCCATTAAAGTTTTCTCTCAAGAAAATCAAGTGAGAAAGCATTCAAGAAATCATCCATTCAAGAATTCAAGTTCTCCATTGAAGATCAAGGATTCAAGCCTTTGAATGGATTTGGTTCAAGCATTCAAGATTCATCATTCAAACCCTAGATCTATCCATCATGGTAGTGTGATCTTCCTCAAGATCCATTCATTCTTCCCTCAAGGTGGATTTCAAGCATACAATCATGGAGGTTTTGATTTACATTTATGGTTTTGATTTATATTGTTGAGTCCAAGCCTTCATATCAATATACTTGTTTACATTTCAAATACAATTGCATATCTATTGAATATCATAGCTTTGTTGTTAGATCTACTTCTACTACTTGCTAGCATTCTCTATTTCAATTATATTTTAAAGGTTGATTCCAAACTAGGGTTTGACCAAGGCAAACCCCTCATCCAAACAACAAAACCCTTTTTCTTATAGGTACCAGTGGGGGACTAAAAATATCAGTGTAGATTTGAGTACCCTTTTCACCAAACGTTTGGGATCCGTGAACAAAAATTCTGTCAAAGCAATGCAAGTCAAGGATGACTTTTTTGGGGTAAGATTGTACCCCGGGGTAAGATCTTACCCCTATCTTGAGGTCAAGGATGAACTTGATCAGAAAAGAAAAATATTTCTAGATTTTGTAGATCTCACAATTCCAGTTCAAGATCGTGGAAATCAATAGTTTTTGAGACTATTTGATAGGGTTTTCAGTAGGTTCTTTTTCACAGGTAAGTACTTTTATTTCTTCATTTCAATATTAACATTTCCATATTTACATTCTATCCCCTTAGAATTCATATGTATGTGTAAAATATGGGTTTAGGATCTCTTTCATATGCATTATTCTAAACCCTATTCAAACCATATTTTATATCTTACACCATCCTTTTAAAATAATTATCAATGAGGTCTTTCCACATATTTGACTTAAAAACACCTTCAAATAATGGGACAGCAAGATATTTACCTGGAAGAGAGCCATGTCTCATTTCCAAAATGTTACAAAATTACCTCTGCATTGTGCCACAAGTGTTAAAGAAGAAACTTTCTAACTTCCTCCAATTTACACACAACCCTATAACTTTAGAGAAGGAATCCATAGTGGCTTTAATAACCCTTGCCTCCTAAGATGTGGCATCACCCATAAGGAAGTTATCATCTACAAATTATAAGTGGGTAGTAGGATCCAACCCTTCCACAATAGTAATTCCTTTTCACACCCTTGTTTTCCTTTTTCCAAGTAATCAATCTTCCTAAATCAAAAGAAAGGGAGAGATTGGATCCCCTTGCCTCAATCACCTAGAGGTCTCAAAAAAACTTTGACGGCTTCCATTTACAAGAATTGAGATCCTAGGAGTGTTTATACAACTCTCAATCCATTTTAACCAATCTTCACAAAAGCCAAATTTTCTAAGAACCTCAATTAGAAAATCTCTATTAGCATGATCATAAGCTTTCTTGATATCAAGCTTGATCACCATTTTAGCAACTTTAGCCTTTCTAACTGTATGTATTGCTTCATGTGCTACAATAATGCCTTAAAAATTTGATCTATTAGGAGCAAAACCACTTAGTTCCGAGAATATAAGGTAGTTCAACTATGGTTTAAGTCTATTCACAATCACTTTGGTTATTACCTTATAAATGGTGTTGCATAAGGAAATAGGCTTGAAATCCTCAAAGGAGTGACAAACACTTTTTTTTGGAATTAAGGAAATAAAAGTGTTGTTGAAATCTTTCAAGATAAAACCACCACGCCTTGACTCCTCCACTACTTCCCGCATGTCATTACCCACAATGTCCCATAAGTTATGAAAATAGAAAGCCAAAAAACCATCTGGTCCCATGGCTTTATCTCCCCCCTAAGCCAAAAAGAGAAACTTTCACCTCCTTTATAGTAACAAGATTCATTAAGCTTGAATTTTGCTCATTTGTCAAGACCTTTGGAATTATGTCAATCAGGTCCATTGATCCTTTCAAAGTTCTTGCATTATCTGAAAACATATTCTTGAAAAAGTGCTCAACCTCCAAATTAATCTGATCAAAATCAGTTAGAAGCCTTCCATGTTCATCATTAATAGAGAAAATCCCATTCCTGGCTCACCTTTCTTTAATAGACTTCTAAAAAAATATTGTATTGGGGTCCCCATATCTTAGCCAAGTTTCCCTTGATTTATGTCTCTAGAAGACTTCCTCTCTTGCAATAATTTCTTTATATCTTCTCTACAATTCTTTTTCTTCCTCATAAGCCATTTCATCCATCCCTATCATTATAAATCTTTCATTTAGAGATGCAAGACTATTTTCCAAAAACAAATTTTCAACAAAGATGTTCTTAAAATAATCCATATTCCAAATCTTTAATTGATCCTTTACAAATTGTAGTCGTTTGAAGAAAATGAAAGATAAATTACCTTCTAGCTTTGGGGCCTATCTCCACTAACAAGAAATTTTAGAAACTAAATCCTAATCCCTAAAGCACATGGCTTCAGATTTGAAGGGAGAACATTCTAGGGAAAGGTCCTCTTAGATGTTGCAAAAAATAGGGTAGTGGTCAGATCCTCTAATATGTAGGATATCAACACTGCATAACTAGCTAAGTTGGTCTCATTGCCCAACTAATAGGAACCTGTCTAACTTTTTAGCTATATTTAGAAATCCATTCCTTCTATTTGTCTATGTAAAATCCCCCATTTTGAAATCAATCTCAGTAAGACCATTTTTCCAAACAAAATTTAAAAAGTCCTTTTGGATTCTTCTCTCCTAGCCTTTACCCCCTTTTTCTCAGCATGGCTTAAAATTGCATTAAAGTCACCTCCTAGTAGAAATAATGCATCCTTTCTTGAATTAAAAATGTTACTAATAGCACTTCATAAAGACCTTTTCTCCCTAGAATTATTAGGACCATACACACTCAATACAAAAAAAGATGTCATAAGTTGCTTAGAAACAACTTCCAACCATTGCAAGTTACTAGTCTGGTTGATGAGATAGATATCAACTACACTAGAGTCCCACATAACACAAAGCCCTCCCAAGGCCCCATTGGAAAAAGAGAAAAAGCTCTCCCTCCTACTAAACATATTTTTAAAAAAGTCACCATCTACCTCTTTCAGTTTGGTTTCTTGGAGTAAAATTATATCTTCCCTCACCTGATCAAGACCTCTCTTGATCAAACATATCTTGTCAGGGGAATTGCAGCCCTTGAAATTCCATGAAAGGATCCTCACACCTCATCAATTTTGCTTGGTCTAGTGCACAACCTGCCAATTCAAATTTTTCTTTGTTAGAGAAAGCTCCTCTCTTCTTCCTTTCACCCAGTCTTGGGCCTTTAAGTCTGGAGTCTTCCTGTTCTATGCCTCTTGGACTTAAAATATTTGGAGTTTCAAAAATGCCCATATCATCTCCTTCCCCATCCTCACTTTGAGAGGTATAAATATTTTCCAAATCAATTAAGTCCCCTCCACTATCTCTTACATCTGCAAAAAGACCATCCAAATTATGGATTGGAGATATTCTACCATCAATAGCCTCCCTTCTATTAACTGTTACAAAGCCTTTTCCTTTTGATCTACTATTTGACTCCTCACTATTATGAGTATCTTCTTCCCTTAGATTTTCCTCTCTGTTATCATCTAAGAACCTTCTCTCCTCACAACCTAAATCATTATTCAAAATAAAAGTTTTTGAAGCCTTTTTAACCTCAATGGTTACCCAAGGGATCACCTCTTTAATAACCCAGTCTTGCGTGGCATCACCACACAATATTAGGATTCTGAAAACCCTAAAGAGAATTATCTAGCATATTCTCTATAAAATTTTGAGAAACTTTACTATTTTTCCAACCCGAGAGAGGTGTTTCACTTACCCTTTGCATGGAGAGTTCCACCTAGACATTAAAAGTATTTGGAGCATATTCCTCCATTAAGATTTTGTCGATTTCTTTCAACATGGCTCTATCCTCCAAGTTGGAAGCTCTATGCCCTTCACCTTCATTCCCAAAGGAGTTGTCACATTTTATAAGAGGAAAATCCAACCTATAATCTTGTTCTATCATTTGAAGTAGACATTCGATCATTCTTGTGTAATCAGTGTGTTGTCCTTTACCCAAACAACCTTGTGTCTCCCCAAAAAGAAACAACCAATCATTCTTGACCTCTTTTGCCGCCAGCAGTTGCCACCAATCTCCTTTATTAGTGTGAATAATGATATGAGAAGGGAGCTCATAACAAGTTTTCTGCCACACAAAGACCCTTGGAGTTATAGCATTGTTTTCAATCTTAATCCCTTCCTCACTTCTAAAAAAATTTCCCAAATATTCTCCCAAGATCTTCAAGGTTTCCTCTCCTTTGTATTCATGTGATAGATTCTCCATCTTAAACTAGATCGGTGTCTATTTTATAGTTTCCTTCTCTGGATTAAAATTATTTATCCATTTCTTCATATATAATCCCTTTCCATTTAGGAAATAAGGTCCATTCCCCAACATCTAGTCCCTATCCTCCTTTTAAGCACACAAGATGAGGTAAAAACCATTATTCATCATTTTTTAGAGAGATGAATGAGCCTTACCAATTTTTCTCACACCAACCTTTTATCTTGGTGTAAGAGGGCCATGGTCCAAGCCACTTCATAACTAGAGTCTTTTCTTCCAACATTTCTCTTTCCTCCATCCATTATGGGTTATTGAGCACCACTATTGCATAGGATGAGGCCACAGTTACATTAGCACCCCTTGGGGGAATAGAGTCCTATGTATGTCTCTTCTACTTATTCATTTCCAAACCTCTCCCTAGTTTTTTCCTCCAGAACTTCTCCTCAATCTTCTTGAACTTAAAACCTTTATCAATCGGCAAGGATTCCTGAAATCCTCTATGCCTGGTTTTCCTATTCTCCCATTTCCTTCCATTCCCATTTGAATACCCATGATCCCACTGGTTCTAGTTCTTTCTATCATGAATAATATTACTATAAGAATATTGTCCCCTTCTATTGAAGGGCCAGTGCCATTGCATTTCCTTCTCTTGGCCACCATGACTGTTACTGTTACTGGTCCATGACCATTGCACATAACACAAAATTGTCAACAAATTTAGTTTTTAATCTTAAGCCAGAACATTGATATTTAATCACCATTACATAAAATAAAACCAAAAAAAAACTTAACTTAATTTATATGAATAAATAACAATGTTTAATTATGTTTTGGAATCGTATGTTTCCCTGGGTAATCTAAATCCTGGAGATTTTACAAGGTTCATATTTGATTTCAAAAAGGTTCCCTCTCAAATTTGGTCAAATGAACAGTGAGAGAGAGAGCCCAAATTTAAAACATAAAAATAACTAACTAAATATATAGCAAGAAAATAATTTAAATGAATTCATTAGTTAAATAGAACAGAATTGGAAGTGGATCTGCAATCAAGTAAATGGAACTTTGATCCATTTGGGTTAATATGACATTACACTAGAGATTCATGAGTTTACAATAAATCTAAGAACGATACAAATAAAAAAAAAACAAAGAATTCGCCAGCTATGCCACAAGAAAAACCTCACAACCTAACGTGGATAAATATTTTTTTAAAGTTGTAATCACTCAATTCAATGGCGTAGAAATGACTAGACTAGTGGCGTTTGTTTAAGTCCATTGCAACAGACACAAAAATTAGATCCTTCCATGCCTTCCTACATCTCTAAAGATTGACTAACCTTATAAAAATTGAACAACTAAGGCGTGAATAGAAACATAAATTGGAAGAAAAACTCTCCTCAAGAGCACAAGAGATGTTTTAACAATAAAAAAATGTAGTGTCCTTAAACTGCAAGAAGAAAATCGATGATAACATAAAATTTGAGGTAGCATCTATTCTGGAACACTTTTTTTGTTTTTTAAAAATAAAACTCTAACAAAGCATACTTTCATCTAATGAAATGGGTAAAAGAGTATTTCCTGGAGTGGATTCAGTCAACATTATAACTTTGTTTTACCCTTTTTTTTAATAAAACATATTACATCAACAAATATATGTTGCTACTTTAACAATAAAAAACACAACACTACTACCCAATAGCACCCAATTTATAACCAAATATAAGATTTAAAAAAAATTTCTAGAACAGGGAGAAAATAATAACCAAAAAAAAAGAATGTGAAACCTGGAACTGTTTATACTCTGCTCGAAGACCTGATATAGCCTCCTCCTTTTCCTATGTGTGCATCTCCTTTTTCCTTCTCTGTGCACGTCTCTCCCTTTATTTAATTCTTATTTCCCTCAATTCACACCTTGCGTCAAGCATTCTCTTTCCATTCATGCCTTGCATCAAGCATACCATAAAAGAATGCAAGATCTCTTTTTTAATCTGTTTTGTTTCCGTTCAAAAATAATAAATACCCCCTATTTCCTCTTTGACTATTGAAGACTGCCAGTTCATTAAATTTTTATTTAAACAGTCAGATCATACTTCTATAATTTTGATAAATTGTTGACAGATATTTTGGATATTTCTAGAAAAAGTCACATTTAGTATTAGATAAGAGTGCATTAAATTCAATTCTTGAAGTTCAATTAGAGTCTAAGTTTCACTATAAGATTTAGTTTGATAAAAGAACAAAAATAACCACATAATCATTTTAAAATTTACTAGGACACTTAAAAAACTAAATATTTTTTTTTAACTATGTGTTGTGTGCATTTTAAACTATTTTTCTGATCACACCCTTACTGAGGAGCTAGTCTCCCCTACCTTGACCACACCCCAGGCTTCAATCCTGTCATCACTACTAACCACTCAATTATCATTAGTAGGTTAGTCACAGAAAATCCATAACCAATTTAAAATTGCATAATACTCATATTTAAGTAGAAATTCCTCAATAAAAATAATGAAAACAAAAATTTAATATCCATTCATAAACATAACAAATTATCTTTTGTATTTTAATAACATTTCATCAGAAAAAAAAGATATAAATTCATTTTCTTTTATGCAAAATTAACCCAATACACACACACATATCTAACTAATTCATCCCATATGTTATATAATTTTATTAAATTAACAAAATCTAGCAAGGCTTAACAAATCGACTTGGGTCGTCAATACACGACCAAGTCCCAAAAGTTAAAATAAAGTCGCTAATAACTTAAAAGCTATAAGTATGCAAAAATTGGTTATGACATACCTCCCCTCTAAGAAGAGACATTGCCTCGATGTCTTATGGAAATAAATCAAATGTTCTCACTCCACACATTGGAACTGAAAAACATGAATCAAATAACAGATAAGAGTCTAAGTAAGTAAATGCACGAAAGATCTAATCACATCATCAACATTCTCCCATGTAGCACTATTAACATAGAATTGGTCCCATTGGACCTTATACTTCAAGATTTCTCTGTCATGCTCCCAGATGGTACACTGGTTAGTGATACTGGATGGCTCCAGTAACACCACTCCTAGATCCTATACATGTAAGGCATGCCAATCAAGGATATTAGAAGCATCTGGATGGTAGGGACTCAATAAAGATACATGAAACATGTTATGAATATGGTAAAGAGTGGGTGGTAAAGAAAGTCTATACCCAATAGGATCGATAATTTCCAAAACATCAAAAGGCCTAGTATATCTAGGTGTGAGATTAGAAACTCTACCAAATGATATAGAACTCTTGTGTGGCCTCACATGAAGAAACAATGTATCCTCCACAATGAACTATCTGAAAGTATGGTTCTTGTTCGTATAACTCTTTTGTCTATCATCGACTTCCTTCAACCTTTCTTGAATAAGAGTCATATTCTCTTCCATCTCCCTTAACAATTCAGGACCAACAATGATCCTATCCTCTACTCTGTCCTTAAGCATTAAATTTTCTACCTATAGATTTGAAATCACCAACACTTGTCTTTCCTTCTTCCCACTTTTGAAAGTATAATAGAATGCTCTTGTTCTCGCCCAGTATTTTGTACGATGCTCTTCCTACAAATGATCTAATCTGGTAGCATTGATATCATATAGTGGCCATAAGAGCATTGGAGGTTGGAAAGATAGGGGAATCCATAATTCTCTTCTAGTTTGTCGTCCTAACTACATGTACCTAGTTTCTCTATTTGTAGCTGCTTCAAAATTGATTGGACTATGTGGCTCTAATTTCTTAAAGGCCTCTAGTAACCTATTCCATTTGATTCTTACCCCTACAAGAGCTCTCTAAAATGAAAAATACGGTAACCTTTGATACTCCCTATAAAACTTGTCTCTGAGTGCAAAGACCTTTTCCTTGATTTTAGGTTTCAGCCTTCCATAGATTAGGTTGAGCCAATCTCATAGGAGGACATCAAGTTTCCTTGATTCAACCCTTAAGGGTAATGGTTCAGACTTCTCCAAGTCTCTGTAGTTATTTAGCTGCCTATCATAATTTCCCTCATTATGCATCCATGACATTAGGGCTCTCAAATGTATATCTCCTATGTAAAGCAAAGGGTTCCATTCAATTTCATGAGGAATGACAAAATTATGCAGATAGAGATCACAGAGTAAGTTTTGTTTCCATGGAGGAAGGGTCTGGTACAATCCATAGAATTCTTGAGTTGATTTAAACTCACATTCTATACCTTTCATAGTCATCATTAGCTGAAATAAGAGGAATTGTTCTTTCAAACAGATGGCATACACTTTGGGAGGTGGTCTACAGGCTATAATGTAGTCAGCTAATTTGAGAGCATGGTCCATTTTTTACTTCTATTTCTTTACCTATTCCTTAAGAACTTCTATCTCCTCTTGTTTCTCATCTATCTCTTTTTGCATTATATTTCTTTCTTGGTTCCACCAAGTTTTCAGGAAGACAAACTTGTTATATAAATTCAAGAGAATAGATTGAATTGTTGGAGGACCAAATTCTTGCAACTGGGTGCTTTGTTTTCTCTTTTTCTTAGAAACTTGTTGAAAATACTCAGTAAACCATGTTGATTTGTAAGGCACAATAGACATATGGGAATAAATAGGGTACGGTAGAGGAGTCATCTGGACATCCTCGACAATGCTTTCTTGTGCTACATTAGGGATTTTCTCAGCTGCACCCAGATCATCATGTGGTATTTTACCACAAGGTTCTTGAAAATTTTGGGGTTCTTGCAAGTTTTGGGGAGGTGAAGGCACTTTTGTTTACTTAGGGGAATTTTCAGAAATATAGTCAACAGAAGGCTCTATGGTAGGTTTTTCTAATGGAACACTTGGGTTTTCTAGGGAAATTGGAGACACTTGTCCTCACATCCAAGGAATTCTACGCATAGTTATTTTCACAATCTCTCCAGTCTTCTTTTTGAGGATTCTTTTTGGTCTTTCTGCTATAGGAAAAGATGCTGCAAGATGCGACCTTTTTCTTTTACTTTTTGGAATTGCAGGGTTTTTAATTTCACTCTCAAGGTCAGGGGTTTCTTCTCCAATTTTTCATTTTCCTTCCCTTATGGAAGAAGTAGGAAAATTGCTTTCTGGAGCAGGTGAGGACCTATTTTCTTGAAATAATTATGGTTCTTTTTCTTATGTAGTTGTTTCCACAGAAGGCTCAGAAGGTTCTGCATTATTTTCAAGGGGTTGCTCAATAGGGTTAACCTGGGGTTGCAGTGTTTTATGCTGAACAAATTCTGACCATGCTAAGGGAGAGACATCCTTAAGGGATTTTTTGATGAGTAGTTTAATTAAGGCATGGTGGGTAACATAATTTGCATTCCCCTTTTGAGTCTCCTTAGTGCTAATACTTAGCATATTATACAAGAAATTAGAGACATTTACTGGGAGACTATGCCTTATGCAGGTAAGTAGCTTAAAATAATGAGCATGAAAATTTGAAAATATTCCCTCACATGTTAGGTACCTAATAATATGTGTTGCTAGCTCATTGTATGGTGGAGGAAGAGACATTCTTTTGCACCCTTGCTTGGTAATCTCCAGAGGAGGATCACTTGGAAGGGAAAACTGGGCTCGAGATGACCTATGTCATGTTCATTGGGGTAATGTTCCCCAATTTCTAGTAACCCAGTAACCTCTGCTATTCTTTCTTCTATCACGATAATTGTTAGACCCCATACAGTCTCTTTCCCTCCCTTGAAAGTATTCATAAACTTAGTTGCAACTTCTTCATTAAAATATGATAATTGCAGGAAATAACCCAACCAACCACCCAATTTAAACCTTGTAACTGCTTCAATGTCTGCAAGTAAAAGACCATGATGCACTGGCTCTTGTCTCTATAGTTGTCCACCCATTTGTTTTCAATATTTTGCCTCCAAATTTTTACTCACTAATTCCTTTGTTAACCTTTCAATCCCTCTTGTTCTGCAAATACCTTATTGCCTTTTTGAATTTCAAATGCTCTTCTTGAAAACACAAACCTTCCCCTTGCAATTCCTCTATTGTTTTTAGCATGAAACAATAATAATGGATTTTTAATAGAGAATAGTATAACTTTAACTGTGAGTTGGCACACAATTTAATTATAATCTTTTTCAGGTCACATCAACTTCAAAAAATCAGGATTTGTAGTACGACAAATGTGTGAGAATAAAAGGGACTTAATGAAACAAGGCCTAAGTACAACTTTGAAATAACAAGGAAGTGACAAGGATAGCTTAGTAATGACATTATAACTTAATACACTTCCCCTATCCCCTACAAAATAATAACAAAAGTCCACACTTGGCACATTCGGCATGGGATGGCGAACTGGCATAACACTTTAATTATATATTTATTGTAGTACTATATATAATTACCGAGATCCATGTGCTAAAAGTGGGTAGAGATTTAAAAAGTTGTACCTAGAAGTTGATTACCGTACGCATGAAATGAAAGGTGGTGAGAGTGAAATAATGTTGATGGCTACATGTGTTAGCTGATGTGGCTCTTTTTGAAAACATAAAAATAGAAAAAGTGAATGACGTGGATAGTGAGTCGATGGAAGAGAGAGAAATGGAATGGGTTGGAAAGAAGAATAAAGAAAAGTGAATGAAGAAGTGGACTTCATGTGGAATGAAGTTTTATTATGGTTGGACATTGAAGGCATGTTATTTTGAATCTGCAGGAAGAAGGTTTTCACCTTCTGCTGCAGGAAGTGTTACCTTTTGCATTGCTGAAGTGTTATTGTAGAATTGTTGTAGGAAGTCCTTTATTTGGGGCTTGTGATACAGGCACAATCAATGTCCATTGAAAAGTAGTTTGAATTGTACTATATCTATTGTGGTCAAATGGACTGCTCCATTTTTTAAGACATATTCAATTGCATAAGGTCCCAACCATCTGGTATGTAGCTTTCCTAGAATTTCTTTGAATCTGGAATCATACACTAATGCCCAATCACCCAAATGAAATTGTTTTCTCTTAATATGGGAATTGTGCCACCTCTTCCATTAATTATGTACTAGCTCCATGTGCTCCAATGTAGATTTATGCATTTTATCTAAGGAATTGAGGTGTAGAAGGTGTTCTATTTGCGTTGTAGGAAGATTGATGTTTAATTCTAGTGTTGTACGCAATGTCTTGTGATTGAATTCAATTGGTAACATTTCTTCCTTCCCATATACTAATTCAAATGGGGTGAATCCTTTGGTTGTCTTCCAAGTTGTGCGATAGGCCCAAACTACTTCTATGAGTTGGCTACTCCAATCTCATCAGTGTAATTGAACTATTTTTGTTAAGATGGCTTCTATTTCTCTATTTGTGACCTCTGCCTACCCATTTCCTAAGGATGGTAAGGGATGGACTTCTGGTGCCTAATATTGTATTCCTTCATTAGTTCATTGATCATATTCAATGTAAACTATGCTCCTTGGTCAGTTACAAGTTCCCTTGGCACTCCAAAATGGGTGAAGATATCCTCATACAAAAAATTTGCTACATTTTGATCTCGTGCATGTTGCATGGATTTTCCTTCCACCCACTTGGTCAAATTATCTATACATACTAGGATGCAGGATTTCCCATTTGAAGGAGGATCTATTGGACCAATTAAGTCCATGCCCCATTTGTCAAATGGTGTTACCACCACTTGTGGGTTTAATGGCATTTCATCTGAATTGGTTGGACAACCCATTCTCTGGAATTTGTCACATTTTCTTGTATAGTTGGCTGCATCATTGTGAAGTGTTGGCCAATAGTAACCTATTGTTAGGATCTTCAGAGCTATCCTCTTGGCTACAAAGTGGCCTCCACATGGCTCATCATGATAAGTGAAGTATATCATATGTCTCATCCTCTCGTACACACCTTCTCATGATTTGGTCTGGACCAGCATAAAATAAGGTGTTGTCAATCTAGGAGAATTGGATATATAAAGCCAGCATCTAGTAGCTTTTGTAACTCTATTTTGACTATCTCCCTTAATGCTCGGTTAATCCTTCTCTAAGGTTGGCAGAGTGGTAGACTTCCTTCATTGATATAAATACTATGAGTACAAAGTGTGGGGCTTAGTCCCTTCATATCCCCATAGTCCAATGAAAAGGATTTTTCATGTGTTTTTAGGAGTTTGGTTAATTGCTCCAACTGCTGTGCGGGAAGCTTTTTATTAACATGAAGGTTATGACCTTTGGAAAGCTCAACAATAGTGGCAAGGTTAAGCATGGATAATTCAGAGATAGGACTTGTAAATACTTCATAGGGTAGTAACTAATGGATAATATTGGGTTTTGATGGCAAAAAATAGTCCTCGACATGGTCCTCATAAGTAGTTAACTCCAACACAAAGCTTTCAGATATGTCTTTGATCACAACACAGTCATTATTAAGGATACTCCTAATCAATGCATCTTCCTCTTGCAACTTTAGAAAAGACTGTTGGACTACAACTAATTTGGAATCTGATTGAAGAAAATATGATTACAAGTTCACTAAGGAGTTGTTGATTAGATATGTAATATGATTAAATTAGTATTATGTTGTCATTGATGTCAACTAGCTTGACAGTACTTATCTTGAAAGTTACTATACCGATACATCTGAAGAAAGGTGAAAGAGATGAAGAACAGAGAAATCTACATGAGGAAAGATGTACATGACAGATGAGGATAACGAACACATTGAGTAACTCATTGATGAGTCTATGACTTGATGATATTGAATTTATTATGTTTCATTCATCTATGATGAAGTATAGAGCTGAAAGACACAAAGAAGTGTTGTCAGTAAATGAAGCAATTCTAGTATACACTGATGGAGTGTAGTGTATATCGATCATAGTATTAACTGAGAACTTTTCACCAACGCATTTCTTTGTTAACCAAGTAGAACAAAATGAATTAAATGATTAGTTTAGTTGATAAGATTGATGAGCTGGCAAGAATATAACATCGAGGTAACGGATAATGTTTGTTACATAGATCGATAGCTGATGAAATTAAAGGAAGATCTAACGAAGCAGATTGAAATGTGTTATTGACACAAGTGCCAAGAAAGTTTGAAGTGACAAAATCTATGAATGAGGTTAAGCAGAAAAATCTGATGGTAGAGAAGAAAATAATTTACCCATCTATATAAGAGAACAAAATTTTCTTTATGAAGAGGCCAGAAGAAGTAGAAACTACATGAATATAGCATGAACAAGGTTTTCATGCATTCTAATCATAGTAGTTAGTAAGAACCGAGCTATAGAGAAATTACCAAGCTACAGAGAGCAATTACCGATGAATAGTAAGTTGATACAGTATTGAATCTGAAGTGAAATATTGATCAGAAGGATTTGTATGGACTAAATATTGATTTGTAATCAACAATTGAAGTTGTATTAAGGAAGATCATTTACTATTACATATTTAACCATTGTATATAGTCAAAATCTCTTAACTAAGTGGATTCTAAAATTTTTATGATGTATCATTCTTAGAATGAACATTGTTATCTTGTCAACCCCATAGTGAATGTTGGTTGGACGATAACTTCTAGTCTAAAATCCTCTAACAAGGTCACACCTAACAGTGTGTTTGTAAACCTTTGATAGGGTTGGGTCTTAACCAACCTCACTTCAGAAGAGTGAACAATTTTGGGTTACAGGTCCCAGGTGGTTTTTCCCTTTACAGGGTTTCCACGTTAAATCACTTGTGTTATGTGTTGATTGTGATATTTTTTTGTTATCATTCTTTACATGTTACATGTTAAAATTGATCGGTAAGTGTTATAACATTTGACTGGTAATCGGTAAAAGCACAGACAGTGAAAGTTATTATTGTTTACCGATGAGTAGAAATTGAAGGAATAGTTTTGAATTATACATTTTGTTTTGGGACACTAGTTAACTGATTCACCCCCCTCTCACTTATTCTAACAATTGGTATCAAAGCATTGGTTGCTTGGAACAAAGTTTTAAGGACTTAAGCATAAAGGTCTCAAGATGTATAAGAGGGAAGTACCGAAACTAAACAAGGAGAACTTGACAGTATGGCAAAGCAGAATGAAGCTGCACATATCTAGAATTGGGAACTCTGCACTAGAACTAATGGAGAATGGCTACATATAACCGACCAATGGTCCCTTAACTCTTGATCAACTAAAAGACAAGCATGAACACAATGTTATTATGATGGAACTTGCTGCTGCCTATACCGACACTAAATTTGAAGATATCAAGACATGCACGACTGCCAAAGCAATGTGGGATAAGTTAACACTAATATACAGTGGAGATCTAAATGTCAAAAGAGCTCGAGCTGAAAGTCTGAGAGGAAGATTTGATGATATGAGAATGAAAGAAGATGAGAACATTGTACAATATTCAAATAGACTCAAAGAGGTGGTACATGCTATTAGAGCATCTGATGGAGTGATTGATGATGAAACAATGATAAGCAAGATTCTCAGAACTTTGCTACCAGTTTATGCAATCAAGATTTCTACAATTCATGAAACAAGAGCTACATCCAACCTTACTCTTGACACACTGATTGGTAAACTTACAACCTTTGAATTAAACAACTTTGATAATAGTGTTGTTCCTTCTATTGAATCCACTTTCATGTCTTCTTTGAAGATTGGAAAGTCTAGCAGGAATAGTAAGAATTGTGATAGTGATGACAATACCGATGATGACCTTGATGAGCTTGAAGCACTTATGGCTAGAAGATTGCCCAAAGGAAAAGGAAGGTATAGAGGTAAACTACCTTTGGCATGCTTTAATTGTAAAGAAGTTAGTCACATCGCTACTAGATGTCCTTAGAAGAAAGATGATGATAGATCCAAGGACCGATCTGAAGGAAGCTATGGGAGAAGAGTCAACAGAGGCTACCGACACTACAATAGAGACAACCAAGATGAAAAAGGCAAAAAGGTATGTTACATAGCCAAAGATATTGAAACTGAATCTGATTCTGAAGATGACATAGAAGTTGTATTTGTTGCTATGAAAGATGACTCAGAGGAGGAAGAGAAACATGAAGAGACAACACTGATCTCTAAAGTAAGCATAAATGATACATGGATCATAGACAATGGTAGCACACATCATATGACCAGTGATGTAGAGAAGTTTGATCATATTGTTGAATATAATGGAGTATCTGTGAGAATGGGAAATGATGCACCTTGTATGGTAAGAGGTAAAGGCTCACTGATGATCAATGACAGATTACAATGTGAAAATGCATATTGGGTAGATGGATTGAACTATAACTTTTTAAGTGTGGCTTAGCTGAATAATTTAGGCCACCAACTGGCTTTTGAGAGCAAAAAGGTGAAGATCTATGATGATGGAGGAAGACTTGTCGAAACTAGTACAAAATCTAGAGGTAATCTATTCTATCTTGATATGGATCAGTCTTCTTGTTTGTTAATAAAGGATGAAGATGCTTGGTTGTGGCACAGAAGGTTATGCCATGTGAACTTTGACAACATGATCAAGATTAGTAGAAATAAAAGAGTTAGAGGATTGCCTAACTTGACAAAACCTGATCATGCCATGTGCCATGAATGTCAGAGAGGTAAGATGACTAAGTCTAGTTTCAAAAGAAAAGACTACTCAACAAAGAAGATACTTGAGTTGGTTCATACCGACCTATGTGGTCCTATGAGAACTTAGAGCTATTTTGGTGATAGATATTTTATTCTTTTTGTTGATGACTATACTAGACTGATGACTGTTATGTATCTGAGAGAGAAATCTGAAGCTTTCAAAATGTTTAAGTGGTATAAAGCTAAGGTAGAGAAAGAAACTGGAAAGGAAATAAAATGTTTAAGATCTGATAGAGGAGGTGAATTTATCTCTGATGAATTTACTAATTTTTGTAATGAGCATGGAATCAAAAGATAGGTATCTGCACCGAGGACACCTCAGCAAAATGGCATTGTTTAAAGAACGAACAAGTCTATAATTGACTATGCTAGAACATTGATGATGCAGAAGAATGTTGCTCAAACATATTGGAGGGAAGCTATTAGTACAGTTGTGTATGTTCTTAACTGAGTAAAACTAAAGAAGGACTCCAACAAAACACCTTACGAACTATGGTTTGGACACAAACCTACTATAAGTTATTTCAGAATTTTTGGAAGTAAATGCTTTATTTTAAAAGATGAGAGAAATGGAAAATTTGATTCTAAAGGAGAAGAAGGAATATTTCTGGGATATTCCACTACAAGTAAAGCATACAAATGTTTGAATAAGGTTACAAATAAGATAGTTGAAAGTACTAATGTCTGTTTTGATGAGTTTGATGATAAGTATACAGAGAAAAGTACAAAGGAACTAGAAGACTATGATAGATTTACTTACATTGAACATCTAGAGTATCTACAGACACCGCAAGTTGTGACAACCGGTTAGCAGGGAAATAATGTAGGACAACAAGCAACACAAACCAAGGAACAAGATGGAGCTACCAAGCAAGAGAATGACCCTGAACAGGATGAACAAGAAAGGAGAAATCAAGTTCTGGCTAGTTTTGTCAGAAGACATCTTCCTAAAACATAAATCATTGGAGACAGACATGTTGGAATGCAGACTAGAAGCAAAACAAGACAAGGTACATGTCTAATTTGTGAATTCGAACCTAAAACTATGAAAGTTGCATTAGAAAATGAAGAATGGGTTAATGCAATGAAGGAGGAAATAGATTAGAAGGAGTCAAAATGCTAGATTAGAAGGATTCAAAATGCTACTTGCATATGCTGCACATAAGAAATTCAAAGTCTATCAAATGGATGTAAAGTCAACATTTTTAAATGGTATACTCGAAGAAGAGGTCTACATTGAACAACCTGAAGGATTTGTTGATTCCAACAATAAAAACATGGTATGTAGATTACATAAAGCTTTATATGGATTAAAGCAAGCACTGAGAGCATGGTATGAAAGATTGCATACTTACTTGTTAAGTATTGGATTTGTTAGAACAAGTGAAAACAACAATCTATATGTGAAAGGAGATACTGATGATACTATTATCATTGCTGAAATATTTGTTGATGATATTATTTTTGGAGGTCAAGATCTTGTCTACAAGACATTTTCTGATGAAATGCAAAAGGAATTTGAAATGTCTATGTTCAGAGAGATTAAGTTCTTTCTTAGACTACAAGTGATTTAGCAGAGTGATGGGATATTCATCACACAATCAAAATACATAAAGGAAGTACTGAAGACATTTGGCATGGAAGATGCTAAACCTATGGGAACACTGATGGCTACTGGATGCAAATTGACAAAGGAGGATGAAATTACAGAGGTAAATCAGACACTTTACCGATCCATGATTGGTAAGTTAATGTACGTAGTTCACAGTAGACTAGATATAGCACATGTTGTGGGTATTGTTGCAAGATTTTTTGCTAATCCTAGAGAATCACACATGTAAACTACAAAAAGGATCTTAAGATACCTGAAGAAAATAGAGAATTATGGATTATGGTATCCTAAGGAAGGGAATTTTGAACAACAATTTTACACCGATGCTGATTGGGCTGGAAATGTGGCTGATAGAAAAAGCACCACCGGAGGAGCATTTTTCTTTGGTGAAAGGCTTGTAACCTGGACAAGTAAAAAGAAGGCTTGTATTTCTTAGTCTATAGTTGAAGTAGAGTATGTTGTTGCTGCTACTAACTATTCAAACATTGCATATATCAAACAAGTGTTGAAAGGAATGAATGAGGTAATCACTGACCCGGTGATTATATATTGTGACAACACTAGTTCTATTAATATTTCAAAGAATCCTATGATGTACTCTAAGACAAAGCATATATCTATTAAGTATCATTACTTAAGAGAACAAGTGCAAGAGAAGCAAGTGAAGTTAGAATTTGTAACATCTAAAGAACAACTTGCAGATACTTTTAGAAAGCCTCTACCGAAGGACACATTTGAATACTTGAGGACTAGACTTGGGGTCTGTTCCTAGGCTATCGGTCACTAAGGTGATTTGGTTGTTGCATCAACCTATTTTTATTAGAAGATCATTCATGTTGATGTATCATAGTTCACACTTTGAATCATGTTCAAGGTTGTGATTAAGTTTGAGAACTTGAACCGATTGGGATATCAATATTCAGAGATACAGAGGATGACAGAATTGTTTGTTTATTTATTTCTTTGGCATTGCTGTCAAAGGGAGAGATAAATAATATGAAAAGGAAAAGGAACAAGCACTGATGAGAACTATCAAAGGGAGAGATGATCTGAATGAGACAAAACTGAAAGGAGAACTGAAAAGAACATAACTACAGAATGGTAAAGTTGTATTATCTAATGCTGGTTTAGTAACGTAGTGATTAAACATATTAAGTCTATTTGACTTACAACATTTTGTTCACAAAGCTGTAGAATATATGTTTGGTATGTGTATGGTACATTTCATATTACTTGAGTTGCCATCAATGCCAAAGGGAGAGATTGTTGGACTACAACTGATTTGGAATCTGATTCAAGAAATTGTGATTACAAGATCACTGAGGAGTTGCTGATTAGATATGTAATATGATTAAATTAGTATTATGTTGTCATTGATGTCAACTAGCTTGATAGTACTTATCTTGTAAGTTACTATACCGATACATCTAAAGAAAGGTGAAAGAGATGAAGAACAAAAAAATCTACATGAGGAAAGATGTACATGACAGATGAGGATAAGGAACACATTCAGTAACTTGTTGATGAGTCTATGACTTGATGATATTGACTTTATTATGTTGCATTCATCTATGATGAAGTATAGAGCTGAAAGACACAAAGAAGTGTTGTCGATAAATGAAGCAATTCTAGTATACACCGACGGAGTGTAGTGTATACTGATCGCAGTATTAACCAAGCAATGTTCACTGATGCATTTCTTTGTTAACCAAGCGGAACAGAATGAATTAAATGATTAGTTTAGCTGATAAGATTGATGAGCTGGAAAGAGTCTAACATCGAGGTAACAGATAATGTTTGTTACACAGATCGACGGATGATGAAATTAAAGGAAGATCTAACGGAGTAGATTGAAATGTGTTATTGACACAAGTGCCGAGAAAGTTTGAAGCGGAAAAATCTATGAATGAGGTTAAGCGGCAAAATCTAATGGTGGAGAAGAAAATGATTTACCTATCTATATAAGAGAACAAAATTTTATTTATGAAGAGGCCAGAAGAAGTAGAAGCTACAGGAATATCACGTGAACAAGGTTTTCATGCATTCTAATCATACTAGTTAGTAAGAACTGAGCTACAGAGCAATTACCGAGCTTCAGAGAGCAATTACCGATAGATAGTAAGTTGATATAGTATTGAATCTAAAGTGAAATATTGATCAGAAGGATTTGTATGGACTAAATATTGATTTGTAATCTACAATTGAAGTTGTATTAAGGCAGATCATTTACTATTACATATTTAACCATTGTATACAGTCAAAATCTCTTAACCAAGTGGACTCTGAAAGTCTTATGATGTATCATTCTTAGAATGAAAATTGTTATCTTGTCAACCCCATAGTGAATGTTGGTTGGATGATAACTTCTAGTCTAAAATCCTATAACAAGGTCACACTTGACAATGTGTTTGTAAACCTTTGACAAGGTTGGGTCTTAACTGACCTCACTTCAGAAGAGTGAACAATTTTGGGTTACAAGTCCTAGGTAGTTTTTCCCTTTATAGGGTTTCCATGTTAAATCTCTTGTGTTATGTGTTGATTGTGATATTTGTTTGTTATCATTCTTTACATGTTACATGTTAGATTTGATTGGTAAGTGTTATAGCATTGGACTAGTAATCGGTAAAAGCACAGATAGTGAAAGTTATTATTGTTTACTGACGAGCAGAAATTGAAGGAATAGTTTTGAATTATACATTTTGTTTTGGGATATTGGATAACTGATTCACCACCTTCTTAGTTATTCTAACAAAGACTGTCTGTGTAACATCATGAGCTGAGCCACAAAGTTCAACTCTTCTTCCCCATCTCCTAAATCTAGCCATATAGGGGTGCTTAAATCTAGCTAGGGTTGAGCTGGAGGATATAATGTTAGTTTCTTAGTTGCTTGCCCATATGATATTGTCATGTTCCCTGATCTACAACTTATGTTGGCATTGGCTGTTGCTAACCATGGTCATCCTAGAATAACAGGGTAACCATCAAGATTGACCTTAGGTGATAAAATCATGAAATCAACATGATATTCCCAGGAGTCTAGGGTAACTATTATGTCTTCTAGCATCCCATCAGGGTTGATAGTATAACTATCTGCAAGTTGCAAGATTGTTGGAGTAGTTCACAACCCTTCTATACTCAACTTGTTCATAGTATCCTTAGTCATTACATTAATGAAAACACCTAAGTCTATTAAAGTATTTTTGACAAACTGACCATTAATGATGATATTAACAACTGGGCTCCCAGGATCAAAATATTTTGGAATTACAAGCTTTTCCAATATAATATCAGCTAGCTGTCCTATAACATGAACTATTTTGGGATCCATTTTCTTTCATCCAGGATTTTTGAGACAAGCTTCTTTGATTTCTTTTCCATAAATAGGAACATCCTTGATGGCTTGAAACCTAGGAATCTGGACAAGCATACTTTTTAGTTAGGATATCAAATGGTCTGTCTTCTTTGGGTATAGGTTTATCTAGGCTAAGCCTTTTAGGAAAAGGAGGTTTTTACTACGGTCTGATCATTGGCTAGATTGGAGATATTAGCTGGGGGAACTATATTTGGAAAAGAATTCTTTGGAAGTGGTACTGATGCTGCAGGAAGGTCTGGCACTTCCATCATAAGAGGGGGTTCAGGTGTAGGAAAGGCAATACCCGATCTTAGGTGTATATCAACTATGTTGAGTGCGTAAGAATAGTACTGTTGAGCATCAATAGCATACATTTTCTATTGCTGTTGTTGACTATTTGGATTCAGTCATGGCTGAGCAGGTAACTATGTCTACTTTTGAGGACTTGTATTTATAGGGTGACATACTTGTAGGTGGGTTCACTAGAGGTGGCAAAAGTGGATACCTAGGATTTAGATTAGGCCATTGTTGAGGTCCTCTCCATTGGTTAGTGGGTTTCCAATTTCCTTATGGAGATTTCCATTGGTTTGGAGGTTGTGGCCATTGGGGTTTTTGTGGACTAAACCACTAATTCTATTGATTATTGGGCCAGACACTATTCCAATTAGGTTGAGTATACTAAGGAGGGTTTTGGACATTCTAGTTTTGCCACTCACTATTATAACGATTTAAAATTTGTAGTGGGTCTTGAGGCATACCTTGTCTCATGGCCCATGGCCGACGTTGAGCAAAAAAAAACACTTTCTCATCCTCTCCTTCTATCTTTAAGTACTCAGTTGGAAGGTGTTGATTCTCTAGGTTTGCTACCAACTTGTAGTGACAATCCTTCTTTTGCTTGCGGCAATGGGGATAGTATTCAGCAAGCTGTGCCTCTGCATCTGCATGCTTCTTCTTGGAAATCATCATGTCCAGGTGTGTGGAAACATCATTAATGATGTCTTGCTTGAAGTCTGACAGCAGGTTTGAGATTTCTATCTTTGAAATGCCAGAGCCACTTCCTTTTGCAAGTGTTTGACGAAACCCTCTGCCCTTCTTTACTGCTAGTTTGGAATAGTTCAAGAAAATCTTCTTGAGATCATCCCAAGAAGATAGAGATATATCTCCTCTATCCATAAGGTCCAATGCTTCCAAATAGTTATCATTCACTCCTCTTAGAAAGATTAACTTTTGTGAATCCTCCTACAGTGCATGTTGAGGATTCTTTTGCAGATTGTATAAGAAGCATGATATGTAGTCCTCCAAGGTCTCATCTTCTTTCTGTGACATTTGAAAGATGTCATCTCCTTTTGAATCACCTCCTTTGCAGTACTCCTTATATTTCTATAGAAACAAATCTCTCATCCCATTCCAATCAGTTACTACATTTTCTCCTAATACCATAAACCATCTGAGAGTTGACTCCTTCAATGTTGTTGGGAACAGCTTGAGCTTATGACTATCAGTATTGTAGTCAAAACTTCAACAAAAAATGTCAAATTCAAAAAAAAAGGTGTCAGGGTCCTCAGTAATAAGGCCATAGAACTTTGGGAGGGCCGATGCAGGTATGTGCTTGAGATTAGGACTGTTGATAAGGCTTGGAATAGGAAATGGAAAGGTAGGAGCTTCCATGATTGGAGGTTCTGGATAATGAAACTATGACTGGTAGGTATTTTTAACCAAAAGACTTTGGTCAACAAATGGTCCTAGATTGGAGCTATCAAGGAAACTAGCTAACATCTCTACAAAAGGGTGAAGGTCAAATGGATCAAGAGGATCTCCTTCTCTTGAAGATGATGCAACAAACTTAGGAATTGCATCAAGAAATGGTAACTCAAGTTCTTCAAGTTCTTCTTTCAGTTTAATAGGTTCTTTTGGGAGAAATTTGCCATGAACATCTCACCTTCTTTGATGCATGCAAGTGAGTTGATGAAGTTGTGAAGAAAGCTCACAACTACTAACTATTGACTAAGAACAAGAAACTAACTTAAAAATAAATGACTCATTAAGGTTCTTAGTTTGACACCATCCCAGCAACGGTGCCAAAAATGAACAGTCTCACAATAGGTAATGATAATCATGCCATTGTCTCTCTTAGGAATAATGTATTCATACTAAGGATTACTTTTCCCATCATGAAATGCATTTATATTGTCAACCCAGGGATGTAGACTTGAAATGGAATAGCATAGTTTGTGCACTAAGTCCCTTAAAGAGTCGTTCTACCTATGCTGTAGGAAGTTAAAATGCATAAAAGAAACCTATGTTATTGCTGTAGGAAAGTAAGCACACTTAACTACTTAATGAAATTACTACTAAAAGCTTGTAAACTTATCCTAAGTCTGTTTAGGAACTCAAAGTGTTCACTATGTCTATCTCTGCAAGTGCTGCAGGAACATTCACAATAATTATGCTGCAGGAGTAAAATAGTAACTTTTACTTAAAAGCACGGGAAAATGTAGAAATAAATTCTACTTTATCCTAATCTACTCCATGTTGGGACTCAAAAATACATGGGTTTTTTAGTACAATTTTAAAATTTTGTAGTTCTGACCCTTTTGAAGTGCTTATGTGCCTATTTGCCCAGATGAGATTCTGAGGTTCTCCATGCATGTCAAGTGTTCATCACCTTTGTTTTGGCATTTGAAGACATCCCAGATCATTAATTTTGAGTTTTGAGTCATACAGTGACGTCTTGGTTTGAGCACTTGTCCAAATCTGCATGTGCCCAAGTGTCAATTCGTTGTAGCAGGCCCTGTTTGCATTTGAATATCTTTTGTCCTATGATTTTTCATTGCATGCTTGTTGTTGCATCATATTTTAGGCATGGGAGTGAGTCATCTTGCCAATTTTTAGCCCCCCATGTGCCCATTTGACCTGTTTGCTAGTGTCATTCCATTTGCAAATTGTTAAAATTTTCCAAGTGCGCACTCTCCAATTTTATAAGTGACCTACTTTGAGGTATCCTAGTTTGTGCTATGTGCAAGGTCCAGCTTGATTGAGTGTGGTTCCATACTGTAGACCTAGAAGACTAAGTGTATGATGATTTTCAAGTCTCTACCAATCCGTTTGATTACTTTCCCAAGCCAGTTCCAAAACCAATTTCTATATATTTCACTGTTTATTATCGTAAATGTTGCTAACAAGCTAACTTTGGTGATTAATTGTAACCGGCCATTTGATCCTCTTAGTGAATTGATTATGGATTCATAATCCTTGTATGGAGGTGATTCAGTGTCCAAGTTGCTGGTTTATGGAAGTTTCAATTGGTCAATTTTAAAAGCCAGTTCCAGAGCCAACTTATATGATTTCGAGCGGCGCAGACAATTTGTTTATAAATGGCTATGTTTGATCAGGCATATCTTTTGGCTCGGGTCTCTTTGTGATTTTTCCTTTGACCAACATACTGTGATGTTAGAATTCAGCATGTCTGCTTGGTGGCACTCTCTTATCAGATCGTTCAGTCAGTTTTTAAAGCCGCATTTAGGAGCCAGTTAGTGCTATTTGATAGTTTTATAAAAGATGTAAAAAATGAATTGTGATTGAATCTTCGATGCGCCATGGTTCTACTTCAAGTGGTTGACTGCACCTCTGTCTTACAGAGGAAGGTGTGCATCAAGTGTGATGTCTTGTGCTTAATGTCTTCAAGAGAATGTGTGTATACTTAGCATGGACAAAATGAAAGGCGACCAAGGATGCCAGTGTCATTACATGTTTGAATGTAATGAAATTCATCAAGGAATTGACTACTATTTTCCATGCGTATTGGTTTGATAAGAGGGACATGAGTTTTTATTATATCTTCTTCCAGTGTTTATAAAAAGCCAAGGAAATGGAACCCAAATGAGCATTGAAGGAAAATGACCATGATTGAAAGGTTGCTAGTCTTGATATGGATATATAAGTGCCAACATTTTCAATTAGTGTGCATATGTGTTGTGGGCTATGTGATCATTACACAGCACACCAAACAATAGAAGGGACTCATGCTTGAAACATAAGGTGAGTTTTTGACAATGAGTAGAAGGCCTTGCCCAAATGCAAGGATGGCCTTGCATAAGACATGGATGCCCTGTGTTGAAAATAAGAGGCCCATGTAAAGCTAGAAGGGGCTTCCAGTCCAATTATTATGTGCTTTGGGCATATATGTAGCAGACCTCATGCAAGGAGTTGGAGGCATGTTAAATGGGAGTCTTCACGCACCACCAAAAGTGTTATAGCCAGTGTGAAGTAAAGGAGATCCTTCACACCAAAATCGCTTAGCAATGCATCAACATATTAAAATAGGCAAAGACTATCACATGTTTGAAAATAGAGGTCGGCTCATAATCAAGGGGTCCACTCAATCAAAGGTTTGAAGGCTCACACAGAGTTTGGGGAGCCCGCCCGTTTAATGAGAGGAATCAGGATTGTTTTCTCTGTGGCAAGCCCAATCACTTTGCCAAAGAATGTCCTGATCGGTTGCGGGTCAATGCAATGCTGTCACAGGAGGAATCGGTGCCATGGATTGGTGCATTGGTGCTGAACAGTTTGTATTTGAGCCCCAGATCAGGATCTATTCCGAGGGCTTTGGATCGGCCAGAGCTGTGCTTCATTGAGGCAATCTTGGAGGGTTGCAAAATGAAGGCCTTGATTGATTCAGGCGCATTGCATAGCTTTGTAGCAGTGGATCGAGCTAGGAGACTTGGGTTGTAGATTGACTTGATTGATGCGACTTGTGAGACAGTTGATGCATCTTCGTTGCAGGCCTGCAGAGAAATTTGCAATGTTTCCTTGCGACTTGGTGCTTGGCACGGATCTATCGACTTGGTGGCCTTGGAGATGGATCGATATGATTTGATTTTGGGTTTAGATTTCTTGAGACAGACTAAAGTAATCTTTGCTCCTTGTTGGGGATGCGTCATGATTTTGGATGCAAGGCAGATGTGTTTTGTTCCTATATTGAATGAAGCAGATTCAACAGTGACATCGATTTATTTGAGTCCATTACAAGATGTCTTTTCGTCAAATAGTCATGTTGCCTTGGTGGATTCTGAGCAGCGTGGGTTGCTCTACATAGATGATTTTGTAGTTCCTGATTTGAGCCAGATCGGAGCAATTTTGACAGTTGGTATTTGTGAATAGATTCAGAGTGTTCATGATTTGTGGCGATTTCTGGGCGCGATTAGTTTTTGCAGAATTTTTTTTGCAAACTATTTCGAAGTCATGCGGCCCTTGTTGGATTGCTTGCATGGAGATTGGATCCGGGGAGAACAGCAGTAGAATGCAGTGAAGGTGTTGGTTGGGTTCCTTGCCAAAGGGAACTCAATGCAACTTAACTGATCTCTTCAAGGGATCGACCCTCTCACGGTGTCATTTTGTCTAGGTGCGCTGCAGGCGTCGAGGACATCGCCTCTTGGTTAAGTGGGGGAGGATGTCACAGGGCTAGACTATGAATCACTTTTTGTGAGCTGTTTGGATCTGAGTTGGAGACTTGGAAGTGTCATGAATTGTTCTTATCGAAGGAATGCAGCTTCATTGGATGAATTTGCCTTGTGTAGATTCATTGCGGTGATGACTTCTTTGTGTTCACAGGCCGACATGATCAATTTGTTATGCAGCTGGGCCGACCTGAATGGAATTCGAGTTTGCCGTGATTCATTTTTGTTTGATTGGGCCGACGGGATTTTGTGTCTTGGAGAATGCATTGGTGTAATGGCTACTTGAGACTTGTTCTTAGCGTGGCGGCATCATTTGCGGAATTAGCGGGTGGCATTAGCGCTGGAGTAATGTGCTTGCCTTGTTGCGTTGCATCGTGGATGTAACTAGCCATTGCAGATCTAACCATTGGAGCTATGGTTTTGTATTTGCTAGGCGTTGCATTAATTTCATGGCGTTTCAATTTAGGTACGGACCTAAATCTGGGACCGTTTCTTCTAAGGGAAATTGGTATAAAGGCAGTGGCCTTGGCTCAGTCTAAGCATCATCAGAGTATCATCGAAGTAGTGGAGTAGCAGAGCGAAGTGACTTGCAAAAGTTTTCGGCAAAGGAGCAGTGCAGAGGTGCGACTTCCTTTGGTGACAACTTGGAGCAGATTCATTGCATACTTGTGTTGCAGCCTGGGGTTGCATTATTTTATTGTAACAGCATTGAGCTAAGTCTGTTTGGCTCAAATGCATTTCTTTTAGAGGAAATCTGTGTTTTTCAACATAGGATCCTTTTTGTCTTTGTAATTGGGATCAATTGATGAAGAATTTTGGAGGTGTCGCCTCGCCATAAATCTGGACTGGAGTACTTGCGTTGCATTGTTTCTTGCATTGGTTTACTTAGCAGATTTCATTGTGCACTTGGGACGTTCAGATCTGAGCTTTCATGTTGCGTTACTGTGTTAAGGCATAGTCTGGATTTGGTCAAGTTCTATTTCATTGCATTAGACTTGGATGATTTTTGCCAGTGCCGCACGGGTTCCTCCCAAGCCTGTGACAGTTGAACCCAATTGGATGTCACAGGGCTAGACTATGAATCACTTTTTGTGAGCTATTTGGATCCGAGTTGGAGACTTGGAAGTGTCATGAATTGTTCTTGTCGAAGGAATGCAGCTTCATTGGATGAATTTGCCTTGTGTAGATTCATTGCAATGCAGATCAAGAAAGTCACTTCTTGATCAGTTCTGTTTCATTGCATTAGACTTGGACGATTTTTTCCAGTGCCGCATGGGTTCCTCCCAAGCCCGTGACAGTAACTTCATCAAATAAACCAATTGTAACAGTTGACTATTCATGAATTCAACCTTGAAACTAGTGTTGATTAGTTGTGCTACACTTAGAAGATTATGTTTTAGTCCTTCAACCCAATAAGCATTATCACATATGAGTTCTTTGGTTAATGAGATTCTTCCAATAGATCAAAATGGGCAAGGCCAACATAAAAATTTTGGTGGCCAATGCAAATAGGAACCAGCATTTAACTTGGAGAGGCATGTTTTGAGGCATGGGGCCTATGCAATGTTTATAAAGGAGTCTTGCGCATTATTAGAGGCTCACATATAAATGGAGGCACCCACGCAATAGAAGGAAAGGGGACTCACATACTAATTTGTGTGAGAACATGGACCGACTACCTCATGCAAGGGAATGAAAGGGGCTTCCTGCAGTGCAAGGTGAATGAGGATTGACAACCATCAAATAAGGTGGAGGTACATCCAAATAGATGTGAGGACCTATGCATTAACATGAAAGGCTCAGGCATAGGAGGCTCAGGCATAGTGTTGGGGGCTATGAATCCAAACAAAGGGATCTTCTTTAGAATAAGGGTGACTTGCGTAAGAGTCTAGCCAGTGCGTGAGGCAAAAGTAAGGCAAAGCCAATGTAAGTTAATAGAGGATGGTAGCGTAAATGAATGGAGGGCCCATCACATTGATGAAGTGGTGCTCCCTGCGTAGGCAGCCCACCATATGGGAGGATGCAATAGAAATTGCTGCAAATTCACGTAGATGTTAGGCGGTGAGGAATGCCAGCTTATCATCTTGGGCAACCAAATTTGAGAAGGTCCCCTTGTGGATCTCTCTATTTGTAGTCACCTCAAGATGTCCCACATTTACCAAACTAGGGGCTTCCCGTGCAAAAGAGTTGGGAGAGTTGTTTGCGCAAGTTGGGACAACCCGCGTGAGCAAGGGCAATGGTTGCTAGTCTAACAGGGGGCCTTGCATGATGAGAGAGGAGTGCATGCGTGAGATGAAGATGGAATCACTCATGCAAAGGGAAATAGGTAACCAGCGCTAAGACTAGAGGGGAATTTTGATGTCTTTTATTCCATAATGAATTATCCCACATTGGTTATGTAGTGCTCTTTTGGACTATTTATATATGCCAGCACTTACTATGAATTGTAAGTAAGAGCCAAGAGGCTATTGGTGGGCCCTCTTGGCTAGAAGTCTCAGTGCATGGTGGGCTCCTCTAATTTTGGTGCTAGAATTAGGAAGTCTTTAAAAACCTCAAAACTATTATCCCACATTGACCTCGAAATGGGTCTTTGTCATGTTTATAAGCAAATCCACATGCATTATGAAATAGAAAGAAGACTGGAGGCTATGCCCCACACAACCGCTTGGAGGTGCCTAGGTTTCTATAACAGTGGACCCACAAGTAATAATTTTTATAGGAATGGATGAGTGACAATGACGAGGAAAAATTTGACATGTGGCGAGTGATTGCATAGTCGCACAATGGAACCGGCAGTTAGGAGATGACCGTGAGATTCACTAGGTGGTTCGATAACCGCCAGTCACTAGGTCACTGAATGCTAGTGCTTAAGGGCCAACCATTCCAAGATCTAGAGATAACTTAGTCACCAGGTCACCGGTTGTTTCGCAGTTAAGACAAAGTATTCCAAGATTTGGAGATCCATACAGTCGCGCAATCTCCAAATAGTTGGCGATCGGAGATGAATATTGAATGATTTAGAGAATGAGTTAGTCACCCAATCTCTAGGGTTAACTCAAGGTAAAAAATTTATTACGAGATTTGGATAGTAAGCCTTGTCGCCCAATCTCCAAGTTTGACTATGGTTAGAGACATCATCCAGAGACTTGGAGATACATGCAGTCACCCAATCTCCCAATGAGGTGGTTAAAACTTGAGTTTGTCTGAGCACCCAATCAAACAATGACACTTGGTGGATTCTGGTGCTTCTTGAGGATAAAATGCAAAAATGATTTAAAATGCAGATTTCAAAGATTTAAAATAAATGCATAGTCCCAACTATGGGATAAAATCCAAAAATTTAAAATGGCAGGGCCTGCTCATTGATTTAATGCTTGGAGGTTTGATTTTTAGCAAGACAAAGGCGTATAATATATCACTGGAAAGGTCTCAGAATGAGGAGTCTGATGGAGGCATTTATTTTCAATTTCAGACAAGCGAGAAAGAGAAGTAAGAGATAGAATTCCGAGATCAGAATCATATCAATTTGAGAAATGATTGCAGAAAGAGGTTGCAAATTTGGAGCAAAAAAGGACTGTAAAGGTGGAATCAGTTGTAGATATTTTTGAGGACTGAAAGGTGTAGGTGACTTCCATTCTCCTATATTTGGTTTTCTCTCCATTGTAATGATGATGCTAGAATTTATACTATAGGAGCAGACTTCTAGTTTGTAGTCTAGGTTTTGTGTTTATGGTATGGATATTTTGAAGCAATGTGGATTAATGAAATACATTGCAATTCCTATTCTATATGGTCTTGTCTCTTTTATATTTTGTTTCTACTCTTGTATGTTTAGTTTGTAAGGCATCCTGAACACATCAATTACAAGGTAATTGTCTAATTATTTATGAGTTTCTGTCAAGGATAGAACTAAGTTTCATAAATAGTTTCAGAGAGAAAAACATTGTTGTAAGGTTTTCATGAAGAGCTGTGGAAATGAGAAGATAGTTTGTAAGGCACTCTATCTGGATTGCATATAGTTTGTAAGGCACAGTATAGTATCTTCATTAGTTTGTTTCCATGGATTCATATTTTCATTTACTCTTTGCCCAAGGAATAGGCACTGGTCTAGGGTTTGATTAGCAGTCTTTTCTTCATCAAGTTAACCAATTATATCTCAGTTACTAAGAACAAATGAGCTAAACTCATAGGGATTTGTATCAGTAGAATACAATCCATTTTGTTGATTCCTTAAAGAGTGAATCACTAGGTTAGCCCACCTTAAAAGGAAGAAGGATAAGAATCCTTATCTTACTGGTTCTTTCTATTCTCATAGTCATGGTTTATCTAGTTAAGCTCTGTATTTCAGTTGATTTTGGTCATCTGCAGGGTGTTTCATAAGTTGATTCAATAATGGTAAATAGCAGATCGGTGTCCACTTTAATATATAATATGTAATCAGTAGTTATTCAGAGGTAAAACCTACCTGAGCATGTGGAGCTCGAAAATGAAGGAGGATCTTATTCAATCCTCAATAATTAGGCTTTTCTTTCTTTGAATCAGTATTAGAAGGCATAGTGTTCAAGTAGTATTTCAAGCACTATGATTCATCCAAGAAAAATCCCTAACACTCCAACTCCCAAGTGGGGTCCCTTGGTTGGATTCTGCTAACTACTAACAAAAAAGATACTTCAAAATCACTCTTTCATTATATTCTCATAAACTAATTACATAGTAATGGAACAATACATGAAGAAAACAAAGAGTAACTTTGTTATGCTAAACACAACATTTGAATATATTTTCTCATTACACAACTAAACCAATCAAATCTCTTTATATAGAGGGTTGACACTTATTGAAACTATGAAGAGTAAGTTCTGACTAAGTCTAGCCATAGAAGAAGGAAATATAACAACCACGACATAGTACAATAAAGTGCGGATAACAGTGTATCATCTTAAAATGGAAGCACTTCCATTTTAAGAGTGTTTAGCCCTCTGAGTAAGTGGTTTAGGGTCATGATTGGCATCTTTCAATTCTCCCTTGTCTTCCAGTTCTTCTCTGCACTTGATTTCTTCATTCTAGGTGAAATTAGGGTTAAGGTCTTAAGGACTTTCCTAATTTTCCTTCTTCTATGGATCTATTTTCTAGGTAGGGTTTAGAAATTAGACCTCCTAGTCCTTCATCACATCATTCTAGGGATTTTCTATCTGTTCCTGACAATGGGTCCTGCTCAGATATCAAGTTCTACATTTTTGGCACCCCTAGAACTCTTGTTGCAGAATCTGGAAAAGTTAGGGTTTGAGGTCAAAGTCAACCTTGACCCTGACCAGGTCAGGGTCAACCTCGACCTTGACCTCTTCCTACAAAAATTTCAAATTTTCATTTGCCGGTAATTTATCTTTCGGGAAAGTTATTTCCCGCTTCCGGGTCGGTGGTTTTGGGCTCCAAAATAGTAAATCCTTCAATGGTATTTAATCAAGGTATATTTTCTAAAGGTGAAGACCTAATTGGGATTTAATTCTCCAAGGTGGCCCATCTAGAGGAGTGTGCCCTAGATCACTATAAAAGGAGGCCTTCCTCTCTCATTTTTCATATCAAGTTTACATCTCATCCAAGCAATCAAGCTCTCAAGTTCTCAAGGTGATCAAGCAAGCATTTATTCAAGTATTCAAGTCTTCTTCTTCATCCAAGTTCTCCATTGAAGATCAAGGATTTAAGCATTTAAGCTATTGAAGGGATGTGGCTCAAGCATTCAAGATCTATCATTCAAACCCTAGATCTAGCCACCATGGTGGTGTGATCTTCCTTCAAGATCCTTTGTTCATCTTCAAGATCCATATCATTGTTTCCTCAAGGTGGATTTCAAGCATACAATCATGGAGGTTTGATAATGTTATGTTCAAGCTTTCATATCAATATATTTGATTACATTCCAAATACATTAGCATATCGATTGAATTGCATAGCTTCATTGTTAGATTCATTTCTACTACTTGCTAGCATTCTCCTATTTCAATTTCAATATTAAGGTTGATTCCAAACTAGGGTTTGACCAAGGCAAACCCCACAAACAAACAAAAAAGCCATTTTTCTTGTAGGTACAGGTGTGGAATCTTAGATCTGAGAGTGAATTTGGATACCCTTTTTGGCAATCTTATAGGATCTGTGAACAGAATCAGAATCAAACTTTAAATAAATAATGTGATCTTTGACCTTTTAAAAGGTCAAAGTCGACCTGTGTGAATTTGGAGAAAATATTTCTGATTTTTGTCCACCTCAACATTTCTAGTCCAGAACAAGTGATGAAATCTTCAGAAAGTTCATACAGAAGCCAGAATTCAGCATTTTCCAAATCTGCCCTAATTCAAGGTTAGTATTTGCACTTCAATTATTTCAGATTTCAAGCTTAATCTAACTATAGGGAAGTATAGGATTTATTCTTTCTTTCATATTCTTCATAGATTGATTAGATTGTGTATTAACCTCTTGGTTGATCAAATTGGATCTCTCTTTTGGGAATTTGGATTTAGGAGTGAATCTTACATTTTCCCCACACTCATACACAAATAGTAGTGATTCCAAATTACCACTATTCATTTTGGTGAACCCGACTAGCTTACTCTCTTTCTTTTTGGTGTTAGATTTACATTTTGCTCTTGCATCTATACTTCAAAAATTCAAACAAATCTATATATTGAATAAAATACAAAAACATATTTCTTGCATTTTTATCATGAAGATTGTTAAGATGTTTTGGTGCATAATCATGTTTGTTATTACTCTTCTTCTAGCATCTATTTATAATGCATATGATTTTTATGAGCGTATTATTCATTTCATAACATTGATGAGCCTTCACTTTTCTCTTTCTTATGCTTTTGTGAAGTTGACTGATACTAGTCTACCTACATTTAAAACTTTTCTTAGGGATTTATGTGGTAGCCTTATTCATCTTTTGGATTATGTGAAGAATTTGGTAGATGATACACCATCTCCTAATCTTCCTAATCTTCCTATTTCGATACCTGATTCTCCATCTGTTAATCCTCCCTCTTCCTATACTTATGATGGGATTCAAGCTATAGTGCAGTATGCGGATGTGCAAGATTTCTTTGATTTACCTTTTCCTCCTAATCATGATGATCTTAAAGGAAAGGATAAAGAAACTTCTTCCAAACCTATTATCCCACCTTATACAACCTTTACTCATGAACATGATAAACAATCACCTCCTGTAGAAGCTTTTCATGATATGTACACTACTGGATATAATATGGTGAATAAACAAGGCTATAAAGGTTTAGGGTTAGGAGTTAATGAACATGGTATTAAATTTCCCATTAATATACCTCCTAAACCGGATATGTGTGGTGTTGGAACTTCTAAATCTCAAGTCAAGTTAAGAGATGTGGATCTTCATCCTCCCTTTAACACTTATCTCTCTACATCTCTAATGGATAATCCTAACACTCGTCAAGAAATTGCTAAGACACTATATGTGGAGCTAATGAATTCTAAGAAGGAAAGATTTAGACCTATACCTATTGATTCTTTGTATAAATTTAAATGTCCTTTCCACTATCGTAATACTCATTTTCTTGCTGATTGTAACAACTTCAAATTATATGTTAGGGATAGGGCTGTGCACAATATTATACTTGTTTCTCGCGCCGTCTTACAACTTCTTCATAATTTTGATATAGGGGATTCCCCTCCATTAGAGCTTGAGTAAATGTTCCTATCCTCTTGTCTCATGACTGGGGGGCAAGAGGCATCATTTTATCTAGTCTTTTAGGATCCATTAGGTCTTTTTATTAAGATTTAATTGGTATTCTTTGTGTTTCCTTCTTCCATAGTCTTGCATGATGTTTTTATCCATTCCTAGGAATTATATTTTCTTCTTAGGAAATATTTTCTAGGACATGTGTTTTGCAAAAATATCCCTTGTCTTTCATCCCTTGGGGGGGGCAAGGTTCTTCCTTCTCTTTTTCTAAGGGAACTTCTTTCCTTAGTTTAGTGGTATTTGTTTATATTGCAATATTATTTCATCATATTGATAGATATTTTGACTATGGATAACATTCTTATATGAGAAGTTGTTGTCCTACGTTGTCACTTCTTCTCTATGTTTCAAATTATGTTCTTTATAAACTCTCACCCTTGCTTTAGTGTTAGAGTTGTTTCCCTCATTCCAAAGATTCCTCTTGCTCTTCTTCACTGGGGGCTTGATGATTGAATCTTTGTTCCTGCCTTTTGAAAGATGATATCTTATTTACACACACTCCTCTTTGGTGGGGGTCTTGGCAATAAGATCTCTTTCCTTGAGGATCCTTTTCCATAAGTGACATATCCTTCTCATGATTATTTATACTCTTAGATGTAGGGGTCAATATCTCTCACTAAGGATATACTATACATTGTTGTAAACAGGATATCTCCTTGCTTTGTGAAGTAGGTATCCTCTTCCATCTTTGTTCCTACACTTGGGGGGAAAGGATGCCTTATCCTTCTTTTCTATCTTTAAACATTCACACATGGAGTCACAAATATAGGTTGTGAGTTTGGTAGAAGTACTTTAGCCTTGGAGGCTTGGTATGCTTTTCTATCTTATTCATATCTATGCATTGTTATTTCATCCGGTATTCTCTTCTTTTCTAAGGATTCACCTCTTTCCTTGGTTAAGCAGTATCTATCTATTATGTGATATCCAATCATACATGAAAATTATGTTGTGCATTTTTGGACCTATGTCCTTTATGCAAAACCTTATTTGTTGTTTGACATTGGGTTTCCATGGTTGATACATCTCTCACCTTGGAAACTAAATAGTGTGCTATCCCTCATTAAGGGTTACTTTCTTTTCACTTCTTGCATGATATCTTTTACATTCATCCCTTCCATGGCCTCATAGGAGCTGTGACCTTCTTGGCTTGGACTGGGTTTTGTCTATGGATATTGTCTTGATGCTGAAGAAGGCTTTATCATTGTTCTTTCTTTCCTTAACATGACAAAATTGTATGTTTTTTTCCATATTAAGGAGGGGGGCATATGCAGGGTCTCCCTTGTACTATAGTTTTTAATTTTTACATGCTAAATCTTAGAAGGTAATGCACATAAGTTGCTAAATCCTAAAAAGACATGCATCCATATGCTAAATCTTCTGAATGTAACGCACATAAGTTGCTAAATCCTAAGGAGACATGCATTTTTCAAAATTTTCAATATGCTAAATCCTCTGAAGGTAACACGCATAAGTTGCTAAATCCTGAAGGGACACACATTTCCAATTTCAAATATGCTAAATCTTGGAAGGTAATGCACATAAGTTGCTAAAATCCTAAAAAGACACGCACCTATATGCTAAATCTTCTAAATGTAATGCACATAAGTTGCTAAATCCTGAGAAGACACGCATTTCATATTCATAGTGATATAAGAAGGTGGATCTATGGGTATTCTAGAAGTCATCAGAAGACGCATTACAATTGCAAGCACAGTTTATCGGTGAACCTGTTGGGCTCTCCCTCTAGGGTGATTCATGGTAAGGTAGGCATCTTACCGGGCAAGGTAATCACTTTCTCTTTTCTCTCTTTTGCTTTCATGCTAGTAGGACTGGATCATGAAGCTATGTTTTCTATAGTGTTGCTCTTGTCTTTCTTATGTAATCATTTATGCTATTATGATAGCTTTCCAAATATGATATTGGTATGAGAAATATTTCTTAGCAAGGTTTCTTATGCTAATTGATTTGGGTTGTTTTGTACTAACCCTTGTTCTTTTGTATACTCTCATGTATGTATGTTGAGTTAGAATCCTTGGTCTAGGGGCTTGTGTCTTCAGATAAGTGCTATTTTATCTCATTTTGAATCCACCAGGATCTCTTCTCTCTTCTCCTTTACCAAGATTTTGCATTGAATCCATACTCTTGCTGAAGTGGGGGTTTAATGTATCATCTTAAAATGGAAGCACTTCCATGTTAAGAGTTGTTTAGCCCTTTGAGTAAGTGGTTTAGGGTCATGATTGGCATCTTTTCATTCTCCCTTGTCTTCCACTTCTTCTCTACACTTGATTTCTTCATTCTATGTGAAATTAGGGTTAAGGTCTTAAGGACTTTCCTAATTTTCCTTCTTCTATGGCTCTATTTTCTAGGTAGGGTTCAGAAATGAGACCTCCTAGTCCTTCATCACATCATTCTAGGGATTTTCTATCTATTCTTGACACTGGGTCCTACTCAGATATCAAGTTCTACATTTTTGGCACCCTTGGAACTCCTGTTGTAGAATCTGGCAAAGTTAGGGTTTGAGGTCAAAGTCAACCTCAACCCTAACCAAGTCAGGGTCGACCTTGACCTTGACCTCTTCCTTCCAGAATTTCAAAGTTTCATTTTTCAGTAATTTATCTTTCGGGAAAGTTATTTCCCGCTTTTAGGTCAGCTGTTTCTAGCTCCGAAATGGTAAATGCTTTAATGGTATTTAATCAAGATATATTTTCTAAAGGTGAGGACCTAATTGGGATTTAATTCTCCAAGGTGACCCATCTAGAGGAGTGTGCCCTAGATCACTATAAAAGGAGACCTTCCTCTCTCATTTTTCATATCAAGTTTACATCTCATCCAAGCAATCAAGCTCTCAAGTTCTCAAGGTGATCAAGCAAGAATTCATTCAAGTATTCAAGTCTTCTTCTTCATCCAAGTTCTCCATTGAAGATCAAGGATTTAAGCATTTAAGCTATTGAAGGGACGTGGCTCAAGCATTCAAGATCTATCATTCAAACCCTAGATCTAGCCACCATGGTGGTGTGATCTTCCTTCAAGATCCTTTGTTCATCTTCAAGATCCATATCATTGTTTCTTCAAGGTGGATTTCAAGCATACAATCATGGAGGTTTGATAATGTTATGTTCAAGCTTTCATATCAATATATTTGATTACATTCCCAATACATTAGCATATCTATTGAATTGCATAGCTTCATTGTTAGATTCATTTCTACTACTTGCTAGCATTCTCCTTTTTCAATTTCAATATTAAGGTTGATTCCAAACTAGGGTTTGACCAAGGCAAACCCCACAAACAAACAAAAAAACCATTTTTCTTGTAGGTACAGGTGTGGAATCTCATATCTAAGAGTGAATTTGGATACCCTTTTCAGAAATCTTTTAGGATCTATGAACAGAATTAGAATCAAACTTCAAATAAATAATGTGGTCTTTGACCTTTTAAAAGGTCAAAGTCAACCTATGTGAATTTGGAGAAAAGATTTCTAGGTTTTGTCCGCTCAACATTTCCAGTCCAGAATAGGTGACGGAATCTTCAGAAAGTTCATACAGAAGCCAGAATTCAGCATTTTCCAGATCTTCCCTAATTCAAGGTTAGTATTTGCACTTCAATTATTTCAGATTTCAAGCTTAAGCCAACTATAGGGAAGTATAGGATTTATGCTTTCTTTCATATTCTTCATAGATTGATTTGATTGTGTATTAACCTCCTGGTTGATCAAATTGGATCTCTCTTTTGGGAATTTGGATTTAGGAGTGAATCTTACATTTTCCCCACACTCATACACAAATAGTGGTGATTCCAAATTACCACTATTCAAATAGAATAATGAACACTGAGGAAATATAGCAGAGTTGTTTCCTATATTCTCTAGAATGATGGCTCCTTTCTAGTAGCAGCATGATCCTCGGTATTGTGATGGATTTCTTCGTCATGCACTACTACATTTGACCTCATTTTTCTACCAAAATTTTTGACCATCAATTAAAAAGGTTTAGGTTGGTTGGATTATAGAAGGAAAACTTCCTTTTTTTTAATCCATGCTCGTGTTGGTCAAAATTTTGACCAATACCATGTAGGTCAAAATTTTGACGAACATGGGCATAACTTTAAAAAGAAAAAAGATTTCATATCTCATTTCATTATTTGGTTTTAACTTGGAGTGCGCAAAGGAGCTAGAGCCTATGATTGTTTGAATTATTATTTGGTGAGAGTTTTAGGAGGACCGCCTGCCTGTGAGGGTTGCCACTATGATTTGGTGTAAAAGGAGGACCACCTGTAAGGCTTTCCTTACTTTGCATTTGTTTGGCATTGTTTTATGCATCTATGCTATTGGTACTTGTTGGTAACCTACTTAGGTCCCATGACAAATGTGCCAGGGCATCATGTACTAGGTATTTGCTGGCACATTTTTTTATCACTTTTTATATACATTTAATTCAGAGATGAACTTGCAAAACCCTAAATTTTTTAATCACTGCATCATGTTACACTATAAATGTACTAGTGTTAGGTTTATGATTGCAACAAATCCTTCAATATTGATCATGTTCTTTGTATTCATGTTGTCATAGTGAACAAGTATGCAATACAGTGAACAAGTAGTGTTTTCTCATTGCTTTTGACACTCCTAGTGCTGATTACCAATTAACCCATGAGTTTTCCATGGCGTCTATGCTATGTTTATTGCTATACTTGTGCCTTGTTAATATTGTTGTGGTATCTTGCTTATTGTCCCTTTCTCTTCTCATAAATAGCCAAGGAGTTAGACTCCTGGCATCGTGCACCCTTTGTCTACTCACTAGTCTTACTCATCCAGAGCTCGTGAATTTTCCATCATTCTTATTTGTTGTTTACCACATGGCATTGTGTGATGGTTTTGTGCATTAAACCTATTGTTCACATATGTGACATTGTAGAGATCCTTCTTTACATATGTGCTTCCTGACTTAATTAAATTTGTGTGATATGAGTATGTCTCATGACTTAAAAGAATTCATACTTTATGTGCTACATATATTCAGGTATGCTCCATGTCTTGGGTGAATTCACGTGTATTCATGGATATACTTCACATCTTCAGAGAATTTATATGTTTCTCCATGTTTGAGTTGTGTTAGCATGATTACTTCATAGATGTGCATGCCTTATGTTTGAAGTGTTTTCACAAGTATTCTTAGTATGAAATATTTATAACTATTTTAGAAGATGATTGAAACTTGTCTTATCCTTCATCAAGTCTTTACTATCAGATCACAATAAGGAACAAAACATATATGGTAATATCAAGCGATGGGAAAAGTACTATAAATAGGTCTATATATGATCATTTAATAGTTTCTTAAGGACAAGAAAATTTGGGAGGGGTGGATTATCATAAGCCATAATCAAGATAACATTAGGGTGGGTTATAATCACTTTACTCATTGATTCATGGATAACATATCACTATTTTTTACCATTGAGTGTCCTTTATATAGAATATGTGGTCTCTAAGGCACCATTCAATTTATATGTTCTAAGGAGAGTAGAAATGAAGATAAGATCCAAGATCATGCAAAAAAAAGAACTAAAATGAACCTTATGATAATCAAGATTGATATACATGAGAGTGTGCTTCAAGCTCCAGTTCCTTTCCACATTAATTTTTGACTTGTTTGAGAAACCATACAACACATGACCACCCTGTTGCTCATCATCTATTTACTTGAAAATGAGTAAATTTAATTACTATTCTAAGCCTACCACCTCCTAACTAAAAAATGACAAGTTTTTATTACCATGCTTTCAAGCTTAACTTTTTCCAAACACCAAAAATTTCAAAAAAACATCAGCCAACTTGAGATATGAAAACATGTCTAAATTCATTAAAAAAATTCATATTACATCTCATTAAATAATGTTGAAGTTAGATTGGGCAATAAAAGTGAAAATATAAATTTTTAATTGCACTCGTCCTTATGGGGATTTCAATTTGAACTTTAGGATTGAATGGGCTTTTTTATGGTGGGACTTGGTACATTAAATGTGAAAATAATTGGAAGTTAAATTACTTGAATCTCCTTAACAAAAATGGGGCTAGCTTCTATTAGATGGGAATAGTTTGGCGGAAGCACCAACTGAGATGTACCATAAACTCCCAAGCTCAATGTCAATGATGTTGCAAATCCAATAAAATGCACTTTTTCAGTACCTAAAAGATCACATGGATCAATAATTGCAAATTCTCTACATGTGCATGTATAGTATGTACACATTGCATATAATCCAACGGGAAGGAAAAGAACATGAGAGTTAAATGACTAAGATATATAGTCAGCCATAAAAAGAAATCGTAACTATTAAAACAATGGATAGATAAACACAATCAACAATTGAAGATAGATTTAAGAAAGGGGAGTAACATCAAATATTATGACCCAACGACCTTATTAGAGGAACGTCCATGCTGTCACAAAAATATTAGCTGGTAACTAGTAACTCTCGATAAGTAGGAAGAATCATTACATTGGAATCTTAATTCATTAGGATCAGACTAAGATGACAGTGTTGTAAGAATCCAATAAATAGTGAGGTGTATATATATATATATATATATATATATATATATATATATATATATATATATATATATATATATATATATATATATATATATATATATATATATATATATATATATATATATATATATATTGAATATAGATAGTCCTCTTGGACATCTTTATATAACATAATCTGACTAGTATTAAGTTTTAGATTCTAGATGGATATAATCCATAATTACTAAATTGGTATCTTGTCACATACAGATCAGATTATAGCTTATTCCATTGTCCTATTTAAGTCCTACTCTCCTTGAACACTTACCTTATTGACACAAGGCATAAGAAAATAATCATAATAAAGGACTATAAGAGAATATTACCATGCACACTGATCTGCCATATATAATACAATAGAGTTCATAGTATATAATATAACAAACTAAACCTCTCTTTTTTTATCTCAAAAGTTGGACGATGAGACTAAAAGTAATTTACCTTACCATTGATATTTCTATTTATATAGCTAAATTATAACATGAATTAAACTAGAATGCCTTCCACTGATTAAAACAAAGTGCAATGCATTCACACAATAGTAATGAATGTAAACTATTTTCAAGTAATGAAAACGTAAATTCATTGGTAATCTACCAGTCACTGCCCATGAGGGTATAGTTTGACTATTCTATTGAAAAATGTTTATTTTTATGGTTGATATGGATCCAAATGATTTCTAGGGTATGGTGTTGCATGTCATTGGAGTTATGCATAGTTTTGTGTAGGTTTGAAATCATTTTTGGGTCCTCTGGATGTGACTATCCCTGTACAGTCAGAGTATACACCAATCAGATTAGATAGATGCAAAGATTGGATTTAAGATTGTTTCCTTTTCGTGCATAATGAGTATGTTAGAATGGTTTTTTTTTATCAAGTTGAATCCATTCATGAGTTTCTAAGGGTGTAGAGGAAGTTGGTGTGTTGAAACACAACCAATAGTGACTATTCCTGCACAGTGCACCAATGAAATACCATGAGGATAGGGTAATGAGATAGTACTTAATGTTTTCCATGAATGGAAGGGAGTTGTGAAGGATGGATTGTCATTATGTTATGTGTTTCAAATTTTTTTGAATGCAAGGTAGACAGTGAAGTGGAAGAACATTCTCAGATTGCTTGGATAGCCCATTTAAAGGTCACTAGAATATGTCGTCAATGACTTTATTTTGTAGTTGTTTAACATAAGAGTTTGTAGATTAATAGGTGTTCATAGATACTAGTGTACCATAGTTTCCCATCTATAACTATTGATATACACATAACTCATGTACCTCATGCTAGTGTGCTTGGATACCTTGTATACACTATTTTTCATTAGACTAGACATTATCCAAATAGTGAGTATTTATATAAAGTGCTATAACACACAGGCGGTCCTTCTTTTACACCAATTAATAATAGTGACAACCCTCACAGGTGGTTGGATAATGTCTAGTCTAATCCAAGCACACTAGCATGAGGTACATGAGTTATGTTCATCTCACTAGATATAGATGGGCATTAATGCTCAATTGAATGATACATTCCCATAAAAATTTGAACTCCTATTAATCTACAAACTCTCATGTTAAACAACTACAAAATAAAGTCAACACAGTTCCTTTAACACAACCAAAGTTAAAATTAAATTATTCGAAAAAGGGTTTGTGTTTTGAGTTAATTGGTTTATGTAAATCCATTTTAGCAACCGTTAGCTTGATAAATTCTCTGTTTGGTTTCAACACCCATGTTAGTTTTGAAGTAAACAGTGGTATAATATCATTCAGGTTTTCTAAATTGTGGTAAAGTTTTGTGTTATACCCATATGGATCAATGGTAAGGTTTTAGTCTCTATAACATGTGTGTATAGTTCTTGTTTATATCCCTATTTCATATTCAGTTTTGAAAGTATTGAAAGTATTGAAGTTGACTAATTCTAGCTCAGGTATAGTTAAATTGTCCTTGCTGCCCTAGAATGACATCTTTGTTCAAACCATTGATTGCAAACATTTTTTAAGTACTTGAATCTACAATAGAACAATAGTGGTGAATGTATGATTATTATAATCATATGATTATATGTTATAATATTTATGTAATAAATGTAGTAACGATGGTGCGGTGCATTATTGATATAGGCTTGATGGCTCTTGTCAATGTGCCAAACTATCAATGTGGTTGTGGGCAGTGTGTTTTGAAGACTTCGTGGACACAGAGCAACCCTGGACGATAATTTTGGTGCCTCCCAAATAGAAAAATGGTTTCTAACGTGTATATATTTAATGTTTCTAATGTAAATACTATTCATTATATTATAAGAACTAATTTAGATTGGGCATCATAGGGAAATAATGGCTATGGATACTTTAGTTGGGTCGATGACAACTCATTTGCATCTATCTGCCCATCTCTACTTATCTGCGATGAAGGATTTGAGTGTAAAATATGTCAAGCTAAGGAAAATTGTGAAATTATATTTTTACGATGCCTTCTATATTGTAATCGCATATCTTTGTTGTGACCATATGCAAAGATGAACTCAGGAATTAGTCAGTTTAGTATTTTCATATTGTAACTAATATTTTAATATGGATATGATGTAACTTCTCTTTGCCTCAAGTGCACATATATATGGTTTACATCTTTTTTTAGAATAATTCTTCGTGTTTATGGCTCAGGTGAGCCCCAATCTACTATTAATCACATGATTTAATGTATAGTGTTTTCTTGGTTATTCCATTTGTTCCTTGACCTTTGAAGGCCATTTGGTAATTTCAACTACACCTAAGGATCCATCAGTGACCCTGGTGCTCTTCATGACTCCTACATTTGACCTTGGTGCTCTTGCACCAACTGCTAGCATGAAGGAAGATTTGACATAACATATATGAAGGCTACTTAGTTTATCTTAGGGATAGAGATAATTTAATTTTAACTTTGGTTGTGTTAAAGGAACTATGTTGATTTTATTTTGTAGTTGTTTAACATGAGAGTTTTTAGATTAATAGGAGTTCACATTTTTATGGGAACATATCATTCAATTGAGCATTAATGCCCATCTATATCTAGTGAGATGAATATAACTCATGTACCTCATGCTAGTGTGCTTGGATACTTTGTATACACTATTTTGCATTAGACTAGACATTATCCAAATAGTGAGTATTTATATAGAGTGCTTGAAGATCAAAGGCCCAAGTCCAGAATTTCCAAATTATCCAAAACTAGACATTATCCAAATAGTGAGTATCTATATAAAGTGCTATAACACACAGGTGGTCCTCCTTTTATACCAATTAATAATAGTGACAACCCTCACAGGTGGTTGGATAATGTCTAGTCTAATCCAAGCACACTAGCATGAGGTACATGAGTTATAAACTCTCATGTTATAACTCTCATGAGTTATAAACTAGCATGAGAGAGAGAGAGAGAAGAATGGCTTTGGATAGCAGCTAAGGGTGATGAGGATGATGAGATGGGGGAGTATGATATGGGCTTGCCAACATCTACTAAATACAAGGTCATTGATAGATCAATCAATTGGGATGAGTGGATGAGGATGATGAGATAGGGGAAGTGGAGTTGAATCCTGATGAAAAGGAAGCTCTGGCTATAATTAGGAAGAAGAAGAAGATGCTTATCATCAAACACAAATTGAAGAAGAGTACTACAAAGAGAAGACCTACCGTACCAAGGAAGTTTGAAAAGAACAAGGAATATGGCTTAAATAGAATGGGAAGACATCTTTCTAGCCTAGGCTTGGATCCTTCAACAATTAGCTTGATAATAAATGAAGCAGATGAGAATTGAGCAATTAGCTTCCCAAGAAAAATCTCGTAAATGAACTGTGTGTACCCCAATTCTTGTGCCTTTTGCGCGTACCTAAATGATACATTTGAAACAACAAGGGTAAATTTAGCCTTACCCTCATTGTTTCAAATATATCATTTTGGTACGAATAGAGGGCACATGAATTGGGGTACATATAGTTCATTTACAAGATTTTTCTTGGGAAGCTAATTTCTCATCTATCATCTACATTATTATGAAGCTAATTGCCGAAGGATCCAGGCCCAAGATAGAAAGATGTCTTCCCAAACACATAAAAAACATGCACATAAACATGACAGCTGAGAAACATAAATGTAAATTTCACAATAGTTGAGAAACATAATTGTAGGCATCATGGTCATAATTTTTTGGAGACAATGTAATTGAGTTGTATACCCAGACAATAGAGAGAAACATCTGCTCCTTCGATTCCAAGTTGACACTACGGGATCCAAAGACCATAGATAAGGAATAAATTTAGAGAGTGGAGGGCCATAACGACCAAAATAATACAGGATGAACCTCAAGTTAAATGAGGCAACTGCAAACATTTTAATAAAATTCTATTAAAATGTTTGTAGTTGTCTCATTTAACTTGAGGTTTTTCTTGTATTATCTTTGTTGTTATGGCCCTCCTCCACTCTCTAAATTTATTCCTTATCTATGGTCTTGGGATCCCGCAGTGTCAACTTGGAACTAGAGGAGTAGAAGTTTCTCTTCATCGTCTAGGTATACCACTCAATTATGTTGTCTCCAAAAAAATGTGACCATGATGCCTACAATTATGTTTCTCATTTGTTGTGTCCCAAGACCCCTTATGACCCTTTATGACCATTTAAAACCTCTAAGAATACATCTTAGAGGTCTTAAAATGTTGTAAAGGGTCATAAGAGGCTCCTAGGAGGGGCCAAATGAGCTTCCACCTTCACGTGGTTGGCCCTGTTAAGTAGAGAATGTTAATTAAACTATTCTCGAAACAAAGAGAAGCTCAATAATTTAAGGTCTCAGTCCACGGACAAATTAAATTAGACTTACCATCCAAATTGAGTACTAGTGTAGAGATGATGATTCAGTAACCTACGTCTATAAAACCTTCACAAATATCCCTTTTTTGGTCTCCACTCATACCTCTTCTCAGAATCTAGAAACTTTGGATACTATTTCTCATCCCTTGGTATTTTGGACCACCCCTTGGAGGACAAGAACACCATAAAGATGCTCAATATTATTACCTTGGCTCATTTGAAGGTGGTTGTTTTGTTTTTCTTTGATGTTTTAGGGTCCTATGGTTATAGTATTGCACAACAGGATGCTCTATTTCATAGCATAAAACCTCTATTTTCCAATAAGCCTCTTATTGTAGTTTGTAATAAAATTGATTTGCAACCACTAGAGACTACTCTACAAGCTTGAAGAAGTGGTATATTTTGGCAAATGAAGAGTGGAAAGAAGATGATATTCTTGAGATCATGGATGGACACAATGTTATAGACTTTATTGATCTAGATATCTTGCAGAGGCTTGAAGAATGAAGATGATGAGATGGGGGAAGTGGAGTTGAATATTGATGAAAAGGAAGCTCTAGCTAAAATTAGTAAGAAGAAGAAGATGCTTATCATCGAACACAGATTGAAGAAGAGTACTACAGAGAGCTGAGAAACATAAATGTAGATTTCACAATAGCTGACAAACATAATTATAGGCATCATGGTCACATTTTTTGGAGACAACATAATTGAGTTGTATACCCAGACGATAGAGTGCAACTTCTAAACCTCTGATTCCAAGTTGACACTGCGGGATGGAGAACAACTTGGAACCAGAGCTGCAGAAGTTTCTCTCGATTGTCTGGGTATACCACTCAATTATGTTGTCTCCAAAAAAATGTGACCATGATGCTTACAATTATGTTTATTAATTGTTGTGTCCCAAGACCCCTTATGACCCTTTATGATCCCTAAGAATACATCTTAGAGGTCTTAAAATGTCGTAAAGGGTCATAAGAGGCTCCTAGGAGGGGCCAGATGAGCTTCCACCTTCACGTGGTTGGCCCTGTTAAGTAGAGAATGTTAAAATATTCTTGAAACAAAGAGAAGCTCAATAATTTAAGGTCTCAGTCCACATATAAATTAAATTAGACTTACTATCCAAATTGGTACATTGATGAAAATCAATCATGGGGATTTTTTAGATTCTGAGAAGACATATATGCAGTGGAGGCCATAAGGGGTTTTTGTGGAGATTTTCTAGATGTGGGTACTATTTCTCATCCATGCACGAAATGTGCTAGTGATTGTATAAAATTACTTAAAACTAGTAAAGGGTGCTGGGAACAGCCTTTGGATTACAAAGGGATTCCATTCCAGTGCAGGAGGTGTATTCAGATAGGGAATCCTAGTGGAAAGACATCTCACACCATCATTATATGGTGAAGAAGAAGTTGAAGCAACAAAAGAGTTTTTCTCAAGTTGTGCATGGTGAGACATCGAATCAGGAAATTGGAAATCCATGTAAAGTTACCAATGTTTAACATGAGAGTTTGTAGATGTGGGGTCACAGTTAGTGATTGGGAGAGCCATGTTTTGGCACCAGTCATGTAGTACAAGCACTAGAATTGAGTTTTTGGGCACGGGCTGGGAAATTTTTGTATATCAACATGTGTTAGAGTTTGGGTATTTTTTAGTATTTAAATACATCTATGGGATGTATTTCAGAGTTTGGATATATGGGAAGAATGACTGTGAAAAATATATTTCTATTTTTCATTCTGAGAAGATCCAGAGTGATTTTGAGTCATAGAGGAAATGCCCTAACCCTTCAAAAGTGCTATTTCCATGAGTTTTGATCACTTGAGGGACAGAAAATTATCTGTTGAGTTGAAAATAAAATCAATAGGAGATGATGAAAATGAAGTGAAAATTATCTCTATTATATTACAGTCTCCTATACTCTGTAAGTCTATTTGACAAGGTTTCAAGAAGCCCATCTATTATTGCCTAAAGGATATTTTGGATTTCTATGTTTTGTTACATATTTTTTAATAACAGTGTTTAGATGGTTCTTAAGGTAATGTTGCTTATTTTATGTGAAAATTTATTCTACAGACAACACCAAACACATTTGTAGATAAAATCAAATTACCAAGAGAAAGAACAATGGTGACTCTTGTGGATCCTAATAGAAGGGAATGGCTTGCACGATTCCTCGGAGATCTCCTTGAAGCTTCCTTGATTCATGGATGGAGATATTTTTCAATTGCCAATAATCTTGAGGATGGAGATGCCTACATTTTTTGAGCGGGTATATGATGACATTTTTTTTGTAGATGATGGAGAAAGATTAATAATTAAGGGAGTGTTGAAGAACGTATCCATTTCAAATCTCAAAAAATTACTAATTTGATATCTCACAAACAAAACTATCTGCCCAAAAATTCTCTTGCATTAAATGCCAATGCAACAACATAGGACCAAAATCCATAAAAGGTACACAAAAAATGCCATCATCTACCCACTCAAAAATGTAGGCATCTCCATCCTCAAGATTATTGGCAATTAAAAAATATCTCCATCCATGAATCAAGGAAGCTTTAGGGAGATCTCCTAGGAATTGTACAAGCCATTCCCTTCTGTTAGAATCCACAAGAGTCGCCATTGTTCTTTCTCTTGGTAATTTGAGTTTATCTACAAATGTGTTCAGTGTTGTCTGCAGAACAAATTTTCACATAAAATAAGCAACATTACCTTAAGAACCATCTAAACACTGTTATTAAAAAACACGTAACAAAACATAGAAACCCAAAATATCCTTTAGACAATAATAGATTGGCTTCTTGAACCCCTATCAAATAGACTTGCAGAGTATAGGAGACTGTAATATAATAGAGATAATTTTCACTTCATTTTCAGCGTCTTCTGTTGATTTTCTTTTCAACTCAATAGATAATTTTATGTCCCTCAAGTGATCAGAACTCGTTGAAATAACACTTTTTGAAGGATTAGGGCATTTCCTCTGTGACTCAAAATCACTCTAGATCTTCTCAGAATGAAAAATAGAAATATATTTTTCACATCTACTCTTCCCATATATCCAAACTCTGAAATACATCCCACAGATGTATTTAAATACTAAAAAATCCCCAAACTCTATCGCATGTTGATATACAAAAATTTCCTAGCCCGTGCTGAAAAACTCAATTCTAGTGCTTGTACTACATGACTGGTGCCAAAATAGGGCTCTCTCAATCACTAAATGTGACCTGTTGGCAACAAGCAACAGAATGAGTGTGGACATCTGAAGATAAATATCAAATAGGGGAAAAGCACCTACAACAATAGAGGCAATAGCTATAGATACATATGAGGATATCCCAAAAATCCCTAATATAATAAATATGGTGAAGAAAAAACTAAAAAGAGTAATGCAAAAATTATTACTATTTTGGAAGATGCAAATCCAACTGAGGAGATGCTGAAGAGGATAGATGAATTGATAGCGTGAGCACGTTATTTTGAAGTAAGCAATAATGAATCTTTAGTTATAACAAAATTTCAATAAAGGTTTATATTTTATACTCTTTTATGTTGTGAACTAAAATATGTATGTGTTCTTATTATAGGATTTTTTGCTTGCTCAATTACCTGGTCATGGACATCACGGTGAGGCCAGTAGTAGCATCATGCAAAATAGTAATAATTTATGCATTGACTCTTTTTAGTTTTTTCTTCACCATATTTATTATATTAGGGATTTCTGGGATATCCTCATTTGTATCTACAGCTATTGCCTCTATTGTGGTGGGTGCTTTTCCCCTATCCTAAACATCAAATTGTGACAAAAATATCAGTAAAACTATCATTATAACTCCATGAACATTTTTTTAAGTAATTATCTATGAATGTTGTGTATTAATATTAAATTATAAGTCATGTTAATTAATATTGTTATGTGTTAATGAATTCTTGATTAGTGTTGCGTATTAATGAATGTTATATCATATTAATTGATGTTATGTGTTTGTATTGATTGAATGTTATAGTACATAAATGGATGAATGAAGTGTGTAATTAGATGTTAATGGGGAATTTAGATTGATGTTAGGGGGAGGGGGGGGTGAGGCCAGATGAGCTTCCACCTTCATGTGGTTGGCCTTGTTAAGTAGAGAATATTAAACTATTCTCGAAACCAAGTGAAGCTCAAACTAACATACCTTCATTATTTAATCAATTTCATTCATTCTAGGTCTTTTCTCATAAGTACATTTTGAATGTGTCATTGTCAGACAACTATCAAATAAAAAACTAGAAGGGCCAATAGTCAACTTCTCATTGTCATTGTCTAGCATGATTCGGCTTCATTTTGTGTAAGTATTTTCGTATTGAATGCATCAACCTCTCTTGGCCTAATGTGGATTATTTCACTGGTTTGTGTTTTTGAGTAGGTGAAGTGTTAAATCAGTTCCTATCTTCTATTCTTAATTCGTTCAAACTGCAAGAGGGCCTGACAGATATACTCAACATAGAATTGACTGCTAGTCTAGGCAATTGAACACACTGAGTCTTTGGCTTGAGAGAAAGGGTTGGGTAATGTTGTTTCTAGAGACCTATGTAATTGTCCTCAGTGGCCTCTTTTTTTTTTAATAGATTATTTTTATATATATGTAGTGTCCATGTTTTTTTAATATAGATTCTTTTTGTGTATATGCTAGTGCTATGGAACCTAAATAAACAATTATAAATGTAATAGATAATGTCTTCGATGAAGGAATTGATGTACCACATGTAAACCAAAATCCATGCTTAATGCCATTTTGTGCAAAATGAGTTTGTCTATTAGCATATCAGATTTTGTTACACCCTTCATGACTGTAATGTTTAAGTTAAGTATTGATGCAATTTTCTAAAGTAGCAAGTTCTATTGTCATTATTTTTTTTCTAGTGGTTTTGAGGAGATCAAGAATTATCAAGGAAAGATATTGAAGTGGAAAGAAAAAGTTTTTGAGAGGTTACAAATATTGAGTCATTGATCAGGTATACTTTTTTTTAAGTAATCACTACAGAAATGGTTAAGTTTTCTTGAATTTTTAAAATAAGTCATAATTATTCAGTATCATATTCTTAGCTACAAGTTGGAGGTCTTCATACCATAAATTTTAGAGTTCAACTCTTACATGGACAAATTTTTAGGTTATATTGAACCATCTGTTATCTTTTTTGACTCTTTAGTTGTCAGAAAGATTGAATTCACATCCTAGTTGTCATTGTGTTTGGCACATAAAGATTTATTTAACTAAATTAATTCTTTTAATATTGAGATAAAAATCTACAAATAAAGCCTAGACTAGGGACTGCATAGAAAACTATCATATGAAGAACTATTGAAATGGTGGTATCAAAGTTCCTTACAAGCAATCCACATATCAAAATCTAGTTGTAGGATTGAAAAAAAGACAAGATAAAAAAGTTCATAGGCCCATACAAGACACCCACCAAAATATAGACCATCAATTTATAGAACCCTTGCAAGATATCCCAAGGAACGATAGGTAATGAAAACCAGATAAATAGAAAAAAGAACATAACTATATGCTGCCTCACCTATTTGAGGTAAGCCAAACTCAGTCCAATTCTCTTAACAATGGCACATATCCATCCAAGTGTAGTAACCTTCAAATATTTTCAGCGGTAAAGAGAATCCCCATATTTTATCAGCCTAACATAGTCTTTGGCCACTTTGGCAATGAGATTGCGAGCAATATTGATCTGGCCAAGGGCCAACTTGTAGTGATCTTTATCATATAAACAATTTAGTAGATTTCCATAAAATGGATGCACATCATCTTGGTGGGGGAAATCATCTTGGCAGATCTCCATAAAATGGATGCACACCATACCTATCAGTTGAACTAGACTTTCTTTGTTGTAGAATTGATTTAGTATAGAATATTTTCCAATGGGATTTTTTTTTTAAAAGAAAGGTTTTTGTAGCATTATCTACCACTTGAGAAAAAGTTTCCATAGCTAAGTTTCCATAGCCAGAGCCAAATTGAATAGCATTGGCTATTTGTCAGTGGAAGGTCCCTGCTAGAACAAACACATTTGTCACTTCATTAAGATGACAATTATGTACTAAGTTTCCTAACTGTATAAGTCATTGTCATCTTTATTAGCTGTTGTAGCAAATACATCTAAAGCAGCAGTAGTAGGTCTATCTAGAAATTGAAATTTAGAACCAAAGCCTCGAGATTGTTGTAGTGTTTGTGCAAAGGTGTGATACTTCTGAATATTAGCATCACTGACACTTTTTGGGCATATTTCATTGACTCCTCAAAATGAGTAGCCTTTATTTCAGCTACCTCATCACTATCATCCTCATCCATTGCCTCAGGGTTCTCACTTCTTTTTCTTTCACATTCAATATCCTGTAAAAGTGCAGAGGAAAGAGAACATGACAAATTGAAATAATAAGATACAAGTTGAGGAAAATTGAATAAAAAAATGTAAAATTCTAACAAACCAGTTCAAAAAAAACCATTATAAAATTCATTACCAAATATAGTTTGCAAAAGTCGGTGCAATTGAAACTCACCTTCTCAATATTTTCTCTAATAGAATAATTGCAAGCCCGCTGAAAAATCTCTATAATATCGGCTCCATTGAATCCTTGGGTATAACGAGCCAATGCCATTAGGTATAATGAAAACTATTTTCTTGGTTGTCATACCATCCATCTCCATCAACAACTAGTTAAGGACTCTATTCACAGCACCATCAGCATCCCCAACACTACTTCCATGTTGCAAACATGAAAACCAATTATGCATCACTAGTTAGAGCCTATCTCTCAAATAGTTCAAACATAATGAAAAAACCCACAATTTCACACAAAGTAGAGAAAGTGGATTGCTAGAGCCCATTGATAAATCTCTGTAATATCTCATCAATAAATATAATGGAGGGGGCATTCTTCTCAACCTCCTCAAAAGCCTTCTGGAGATTGATTTCACTTTCTCCAGCCAACTTTGACATGATCTTAGGTCCATTGATACAGAAAAAGAAGACACCGATTTCATTTTCCACTGCCCTAGCAATTAAAGTTTTCCTAGAACTGGGAGGCCCATAGAGCAGAATACCCTTTGGGGGCTTCACACCAATAGATTTGAAGAGTTGTGGGTGTCTAAGAGGAAGCTCTACCATTTCATGGATCACCATTCAGAGCCTATCTCTCAAATAGTTCAAACAAAATGAAGAAACCCACAGTTTCAAGCAGAATAGAGCAGATAGATTGCTAGAGCCCAAAGCAGTCTAGAAAATAGAACGAGCAGGGACCCGCTGGCAACAAGTAGCATAATGAGTGTGGACATCTGAAGATAAATATCTAAACTAATCACCGATCAGGATGCCATTGGTGATTAGTCTAGATATTTATCTTCAATTTTTTTAAACACTTTGTATTTCATCAAAATTTTGACTCATCGTCGTCGAAAGTCTGGCCTAGTTTGGTCTAAAAATTGACCATTCTATGTCAAAATGTGGCATTATGGGTTTGGCATCCTAGTCAGAGACACTAAATATTTCAACCAATGTTGGTATAACGTGCAACAAAATGTGGTCAAAATATGACCGTTGTGAGTTTGGCATCCTGGTCAGAGCAACCAAAGTTTTCAACCAATATTAATCTATATTGGTCGAATGATCGACCAATATACCAACACTTTCTAATGTTATTTTTGACCAAGATTTCCCTCATTTTCAACCAATATTAGCATCAATCATTCTATAGTTGCAGCAATGGGTCGATATTTCGACGCAGATAATAGCGACGAACTAGTTGGTCTAATATTCAACCAAGTTGGGTAGATCCTTTGACCAATAGTTTATCTAAAAATGGTGCAAAATGTACTAGTGATGCCTAGAACTTTAATGCCTCTTCTTTAATATGGTCGATCCACTCCCCAGCTGCTCCTTATTTTCCTAGCAAGTGAGTAGCATATGGTATGTATACAAGTCAACTAGTCAATTCTTATCCAAATATTAGAACATAGATTAAAGTAGCTATATGAAGTAATACAATTTATATATAATGTTCAGAAAAACATGTCATATATATGTACCCATAATCTTGGTGGTTTTAAATATACTTAGCACAAGTTCACATATTTATAAGTCCATGAGTGTATTGGAAATGTTCAAACAAAGCATAAAGATTATCACAAAGTAGAGACAATAAATTATCTCATCAAGGTGTTTGACACTTTCTCCCATATAGTGACTCAAATGGAGCCATTCCTAAAGAAGACCGATGTGAATTATTATAGGCAAACTCGACCAATGGAAGGTATTATTCCCACTTGTACTATTGATCCATGCAGTACATACAGAGTAAGTCCTCAAGAAACTGATTAACCCTCTCAGTTTGTCCATCCGTTTAAGGATGATAGGTTTTGATGAAGTTCAATCTAGTTCCCAAAGAGGAATTTAAGGTTTTCCAAAACCTTGATGTCATCCACGTGTCCCTATCAGATATTATGGTCTTAGGTACTCCGTGCAATCTAAAAATCTACTAAAAAAATTTCTTGGCCAAAGCCAAGGATCCATCCCTCAAACTACCTGGCATGAAATGAGAAACCTTGGTTAATTTATAAACCACTATAAGGATTACATCATGTTTGTGCCTAGTCATAGGAAAACCTTGGACAAAGTCCTTAGAGAGAACCTGCCACTTATATTCTGGTATCTCATGAGGATATAAAAGTCTAGCTAGGTGGACATGCTTAGCTTTGACCCACTGGCATTATAAACATTGAGCTATAGATGCTACCACGTCTCTCTTAAGTCCAGACCAAAAATACAATGGCCTTATATGAGCAAGCATCTTATTTACCCTTGGATGTCCTAAAAATAGAGTGCAATGCATCTCCTCAAAAACTAGTTTCCTCAATCCTTCCTGATTAGGAATATACATCCTACATTGGTATCTTAAAATATGATCATCATCAAAAGAATAACCCTCAAAATGGTGATCTATCAGATCACTCTGCAATGCTGATTTGACCAACTCATAATGGTCATCACCCTAAAGGTTATGAAATATTTGTTCCTTTAGGCATGTCTGCATAGTGGAAATAGCTACAATGTTCCTCCTTCTACTTAAAGCATCAACTACCCTATTTTCTTTCCCTTTGATATATTCAATACCAAAATCATACTCACACAAGAATTCTAACCATCATCTATGTCTGGCATTAAGGTTGGGTTGAGTGAAGATGTACCTCAAACCCATGTGATTAGTTTTCAACCTGAAAGACTTACCAAAAAGGTAGTGTCTCCACATCACAAGTGCATGAACTATGGCAACTGATTCTAAATCATGAGGTGCATAGTCAACCTCATACTACTTCAGCTTTCATGACTCGTAAGCCACTACTTTACCATCCTACATAAGTACACTTCCTAAACCCTCACCTGAAGCATCAGTGATAACTTTAAAATGACCGTTAGGGTTTAGTATAACTAGGATGGGAGTGGATGTGAGTTTCTACTTCAGCAACTAGAAATATTTCTCACAAACCTTTGTCCACTCATACCTCTTTCCTTTTCTTTGAAGGGATGTAATAGGTGTCGCTATCTTGGAGAATCCCTCCAAAAATTTCTTGTCATATCTTGCAAGCCCCATGAAGCTTCTAACTTCACTCACATTCTGAGGTGTTGGCCATTCAAGTATAGCTTTAATCTTTGCAGGGTCCACTGCAATTCTCTTAGTAGAGATTATATTCCCCAAATAATGAATTTACTTTTGATATAATGAACACTTGGATAGTTTTCCATACAATTTCCTATCCTTGAGGTGTTGTAAAACTATACGCAAGTGCTCCTTATATTCCTCAAGATTCTTGGAGTAAATTATAATATCATCAATGAAGATCTCTACAAGTTTATCCAAGAAATCTCTAAACACACAATTCATCAAGTTCATGAATATTGTTGGAGCATTAGTTAGACCAAAAGGTAAAACTACAAAATCATAATGTCCATACCTTGTTCTAAAAGAAGTCTTAGCTATATCTTCCTCTTTGATCCACGACTAATGGTATCCAAATCTCAAGACAATTTTTGAGAACACTGTTGCTCCTTTCATTTGATCATATAGTTCATCTATTATGGGAAGTAGATATATGTTCTTTATAGTCACCTTGTTGAGAATGCAGTAGTCTATATATAACCTCAAGGTGCCATATTTCTTCTTTATGAAGATTACAGGTGCTCCCCATGATAACACACTAGGGTGTATGAACCCTTTGTCTAAAATTTCCTACAACAGGGTTTTCAACTCATACATTTCAGTGGTTGTCATTCTATATGGAGCATTGGATTGAGGTTTGGTTCCAGGCATCACATCTATAAAAAAACAAATTCCCTTTTAGGAGGTAATTCGGGTAGTTCTTCTGTAAACACATCTTGGAACTCTTGCAAGATAGGATAATCAATTAAACTAGAAGGAGTGTCTATTTCCTTTTCCTATCTTCCATTTTGTTCCTCCAATTGTTCTCATTCCTATTGTTTCCATTTTTGTTATTTCCCTTGTTCTGATTATGATTTTGAGAGTTATTGGTATTTTTGTCTGAATTAGTCCCGCCTTTACCTCTCGGGTTTCACACTTGCTGACGTCCATTGTTCCTTGCTTTATGATTACCATACTCCCTCTTGAATCCTTGAGAAGTATTATTTCACTGTGAATTTTAGATTGTTGGTACCCTTTTCTGTTTCTCTTCCCACAAAAATGCTTTGCATATGAAAAATCCATAGTTTTTGGTTGATGCATGTCAACCTAAGGCCAAATCTTAGGATTTAATCCTAATTAATACAAACTTACATGTCCTAAAACACTCATCCAGTAAATATTCTGGAACATATTTTACCAAATGGAAAAATCTCTCATGGTACTTGGTCACAGACCAAACCCCCTAGATCAAAATTTAAAATTCAAACACTTTCCTATCATAGAATAGCTATGGAAACCATAGTTTCCTGGTCGCAACTTCTTCTCATCCATCTCATTCTTCCACCATGTAGATGCTTCACCGATGAAGTGAAAAGCACCCTATAAAGCCCTAGACTGACCATAAAGGTTACAAAAATGAAAGTACTTTTCCATGGAGATGATCCATGCCTCTGCATCATCCCCTACAATTTTCCCATACAAATTAGGTAGTGTGTCATTTTCAAGGTCCTTTCTCATTTCCTCAGCTATATGGTCATTATTAAGATCTCCTATATTTGCCCCAATATTGGCATCTCTCTTCCATTGTTCCCCAATCCCTTATCCTCTTTCTCTTTTCGTTGAGCCTCAAGCCTTTGATCTTCCACCTATTTCCTGTGAGCTTCATCATTCTGCTAACTTGCATTTTATCTACCCCTCAAATCATTCTCAATGACATTCATCTGATCATTATTTGTTGCAAGATGTTCCTATATTCAACTAAGAGGGCCACGATCTCAACTAGCTTTTGATTTGGCACACCATTTTGTTCATTGCTAGTTCCATCTCAGTTATTGTTCCGAGTTTGCACAATAACAATCTAAATCCTGGACCAAGAATATACACAACTTTAGCATAGAAGACCTAGGTTCTAGGGTTTAAACATGACTTTGATACCACATGTAAGAACCTATTTAACCCCAATACAAATAAACATGACAAAAAATCTAAAATATCACAAGGTCGAACATAATTTTCCCATTAATCAAAAAATTTAATAATTTAAGAATCGACCAAAATGTCGATATACAATAAGTTACTGATTGAGTTACAAATTAAAGACAACTGACCATATTGTCAATAAGAACATACATTTAAATTAAAGGAGTTACAATATATTATTCCAAAAGAATTTTTGACCATTGGTCAATCCATACTTCGTAAAATACACAAGATTCAACATGCAAGATAAACATAAATTTCCAAGACTGTAAAGTCCAGGTAACATGGTACCACACTATCAACATCCCTGTCTCCTAAGCCTCTAGACAACACATCCACCTACAAATCCTAAGATGAGAGTGTGGCCCAGGTTCTTTTTCCGCCCAACCATGAAGTGTTTAGATCCCCTAGGGCTCACCCTGAAATGGAAAGTGCACCGACCCTACTCGAGGAGACTAGCATCCCGACACTTATGGATTGAAAGAATAATGCAAAACTGTGATTCTAACTACTTATCAATCTTTAGAATAAGTGGAAATCATAATCATAGGGTGGTAGAGAGAAATGAAACAATAGCTAACCAATCATATTTACAAAACTTATGCGAAAAATATTTGGCCAAAGCATCTAAATTCAAATTTACTGATAGGTAAATAATCATATACTATACCCTTCTCTATCCATCCACATTACACCCTCATTCAAGATAAATAAAATAAAATTAAAAAAAACAACAATTTTTTTTTACTATGATGAAGCAACCACTTATTACTATCAAATTTTGAAATACATTTACTAGTTTAGGTAAACAACAATTATCTAGTCGTCTTTTGTTTATAGTCGCGAAAGAATATTTTTACTTTCTTTATCTACTTAGCAGATTAAATTTTTAATATTAAGCTAGAACATTGATATTTAATCACTATTACATAAAATAAAACTAAACAAAACTTGACTTAATTTATATGAATAAATAACAGTGTTCAATTATGTTTTGGAAACGTATGTTTCCCCGGGTAATCTAAAGCCTAGAGATTTTACAAGGTTCATATTTGATTTCAAAAAGGTTCCCTCTAAAGGACTAAAATTTGGTCAAATAAACAAAGAGAGAGAGAGAGAGAGAGAGAGAGAGAGAGCCCAAATTTAAAACATAAAAAACAACTAACTACAGATATAGCAAGAAAATAATTTAAATAAATTCATTAGTTAAATTAAATAGAATTGGAAGTGGATTTGCGGTCAAGTAAATGCCACTTTGATCCATTTGGGTTAATATGACGTTACACTAGATATTCATGAGTTTACAATAAATATAAGAACGATACAAATAAAATAAATACAAAGAATCTACCAACTATGCCACAAGAAAAATCTCATAGCCTAACGTGGATAAGTACTTTTTTTAAGTTGCAATCACTCAATTTGATGGCGTAGAAATGAATAGAATGGTGGTGTTTGTTTAAGTCCATCCCAATAGACACAAAACTTAGATCCTTCCATGCCTTCCTACATCTCTAGAGATTGACTAAACTTATAAAAATTGAACAGTTAAGACATGAATAAAAACATAAATTGGAAGAAAAACTCTCCTCAAGAGTACAAGAGATGGTTTAACAAGAAAAAATGTAGTGTCCTTAAATTACAAGAAGAAAATTGATGCTAACAGAAAATTTGAGGTAGCATCTGTTTTGGAACATTTTTTTATTTAAAAAAAAAAAAAACTCTAACAAAGCATACTTTCATCTAAGGAAATGGGTAAAAGAGTATTGTTTGGAGTGGATTCAATCAACATTCTAACTTTGTTTTACCATTTTTTTTAATAAAACATTTTACATCAACAAATATATGTTGCTACTTCAACAAAAAAAAATACAACACTTCTACCCAATAGCACCCAATTTATAACCAAATGTAAAATTTAAAAAATCATTCCAGAAAAGGGAGAAAATAATAGCAAAAAAAAAGAATGTGAAACCTGTAACTATTTATACTCTACTAGAATACCAGATATAGCCTCCTCCTTTTCATGTGTGTGCGTGTCCTTTTTCCTTCTCTGTGTGTGTCTCTCCCTTTATTTAATTCTTCTTTCCCTCCATTCATGCCTTGCGTCAATCATTCTTTCTCTCCATTCATGCCTTGCATCAAGCATACTGTAAAAGAATGCAAGATCTATTTTTTAATCCATTTTGACATCGTTCAAAAATTATTAATACCTCCCCCATGTCCTCTTCGACTACTGAAGACTGCAAGTTCATTAATTTTTTATATAAACAATCAGATCACAGTTCTATAATTTTGATAAATTGTTGAAAGATATTTGGATATTTCCAGAAAAAGTTACTCTTAGTATTAGATAAGAGTGCATTAAATTCAATTCTTGAAGTTTAGCTAGAGTTTAAGTTTCATTATAAGATTTAGTTTGATAAAAGAACAAAAATAACCAAACAATCATTCTAAAATTTACAAGGACACTTAAAAAAAATTAAATATTTTTTTTAACTATGTGGTGTGTGCATTTTAAACCATTTTTCCGATCACACCCTTACTGAGGAACTAGTCTCCCCTACCTCGACCACACCCTCGCCTTCAATCCTGTCATCACTACTAACCACTCAATTATCATCAGTAGCTTAGTCGCGAAAAATCCATAATCAATTTGAAATTGCATAATATTCATATTTAAGTAGAATTTCCTCAATAAAAATAATGAAACAACATAATATTCGTTCATAAACATAACAAATTATCTTTTGTGTTTTACTAACATTTCATCATAATAAAAAGATATAAATTCATTTTCTTTTATGCAAAATTAACCCACACACACACACACACACACACACACACACATATTCTACTAATTCATCCCATAAGTTATATAATTTTATTAAATCAACAAAACCTAGCAAGTTTACACTAATCGACTTGGGTCGTGTTGATATTTGTAGCATCAGTTAGATAAATAATATTGACTATATGATTATTATGAGAAATGATTTATTATATATTCATATATATCAATATATATAATAATTGATATTACTATTTACATTGATATATGTGTATATATAAAGCTAGATTATAATTATTCTCATAATAACTAAATAGTTTAATTGATAATATAATTATTATTATGTAAATATTAGATAAATTAATATAATACTTGAGATATTATATATATGTGTGTGTGTGTGTGTGTGTGTGTTTATATATATATATATATATATATATATATATATATATATATATATATATATATATATATATATATATATATATATATATATATATATATATATATATATATATATATATATATATATAATCATAATTGTCATTATATTAATTACAAAATAATGAATAGACATGTCTCATGAAAGGATGTCTCTTCTTGGCTCATTCTCAATATAAATGCAAGAGATTGTTGCATTTGGAAAACACATACAATGAGATAGTACATTTGCAATGATCCTAAAACCTTAACATGGTATCAGAGCCAAGTTGCAGATTTGCAAATATAAGAGAGTAGTTTATTGATGGTGAATGTGTGATTGTCTCGGAAAATATAGTCTCGATACGACGACAATATCTCACAAATGCACCATTGGATTTTGCTAAATTTTGGATATGTTTGTGACAACCAAATTTAGAAGAATCTCACTGAAGCTATTGGAAATAAAATGTTTGGTTCAAAATTTATGACCGAATGTGTACGGGTCTATGCAAATTTTTTTTTGTAAAAGAGCGAGTTTCCTTCTATAAAAGCCTAATTGCTTGAAGGGAGATCTAATAAGATTGAAGGTTGTGATAATGTATAGAACCTTTGGATATTCAAGATATTTCATGTGAAGAATTATGATAATGTTTGAGAATGATGACATCATTTTGTGAATTAGCATGATATTTTCTATATGGGCTCACCTTACAAAATGAAATACTTGAAATTTATAAAAGATAAGTATTTCATGTTTTATTGATGCACATAATTTTTGAGTTTGTAATTCATGCTATACTATTGGTTAGTAAAATATTGTATGCTTCTATCATTGGTATTTTCAGTCCAGATAGTTTAATGAGCTATTTGTAATCTCTCTCTAACATACCTTCAGGATAGAAGCACAAGATAATTACATTCAAGGGAGAAATAACTTGATGCCTGCAAATGAATTGATGATTGAGAATAGATGCAAAGGGAGTTTGACATTTCAAAAGAGGTCAAGAAGTTGATAAACTTGAGCTTCAGAGGGAGCAGATGGTTCAGTCAACTTGTGACAATCTTGATCATGTTGATTGAGAGGGAGTTCACTATTGAAGGTGAAACACTTCTAAGGTAATCTTGATATAATTGATTATTATACTAATGAATCATGAATGTTTTTAATGGGCTTGCCCCTATGTAAATCATGAGGAAGTGACAACTTCTAAATGATTATCACTTGTATTTGTTAAAGTTATTGGAAGGTGACGATCTTGAAATAACTTTCTATTGTGATAGATATTTTTGTGATCTTAATTGTGGATGGAATCACCGATGGAGGCAATCCACACCAAAGCTCGTGAGTTTGTGAATAGAATCGTTGATGGAGGCAATTCACATGAGAGCTTGTGGATAGAAGCACCGATGGAGGCAATCCAAACCAAAGCTCGTGAGTTTGTGAATAGAATCACTGATGGAGGCAATTCACATGAGAGCTTGTGGATAGAATCACCGATGGAGGCAATCCACACCAAAGCTCATGAGTTTGTGAATAGAATCACCAATGGAGGAAATTCACACAAGAGCTTTTGGATAGAATCGTCAATAGAGGAAATCCACACTAAATCTCGTGAGTTTGTGAATAGAATCGCCGATGGAGGCAATTCACATGAGAGCTTGTGGAAAGAATCACTGATGGAGGCAATCCACAACAAATCTCATGAGTTTGTGATTAGAATTGCCGATGGAGGCAATTCACACAAGAGCTTGTGGATAGAATCACCAATGGAGGCAATCCACACCAAAGCTCATGAGTTTGTGGATCGAATCACCGATGGAGGCAATCCACACGAGAGCTTGTGGATCGAATCACCGATGGAGGCAATCCACCTGAGACTTGTGGATAGAATCATCGATGGAGGCAATCCACCTGAGACTTGTGGATAGAATCACCGATGGAGCCAATCCACCTGAGAACTTGTGGATAGAATCACTGATGGAGGCAATCCACATATTGAGACTATGTTTCTATTAACTACATCTTGACGATGATGCCTTTATTGCTTACATCATATGATTGATGTTGCCAAGTGTCATAAGTGTTGACATTGGATTGATTTATCCTCCCTAGCTAAGAGGGAGTGTTGATATTTGTAGCATCGGTAAGATAAATAATATTGACTATATGATTATTATGAGAAATGATTTATTATATATATTCATATATATCAATATATATAATAATTGATATTACTGTATACATTGATATATATGTATATATAAAGCTAGATTATAATTATTCTCATAATAACTAAATAGTTAAATTGATAATATAATTATTATTATTATTATGTAAATATTATATAAATTAATATAATACTCGAGATATTATATATATATATATATATATAAATATAAATATATATGTGTGTGTGTGTGTGTTTATATATATATATATATATATATATATATATATATATATATATATATATATATATATATATATATATATATATATATATATAATCATAATTATCATTATATTAATTACAAAATAATGAATAGACATGTCCCATGAAAGGACATGTCTCTTCTTGGCTCATTCTCAATATAAATGTAAGAGATTGTTGCATTTTGAAAACACATACAATGAGATAGTGCTATTACATTTGCAATGATCCTAAAACCTTAACAGGTCGTCAATACGCAACCAAGTCCCAAAAGTCAAAATAAAGTTGCTAATAACTTAAAAGCTATAAGTCTACAAAAATCAGTTATGACATATGATTTGAACACTTTATTACTTTGAGATGGTGTCAACAAACAAGGATCCTCATATACAATATCATCCTTAGAATTTTTAACCAAAGCTAGCACTAACATTCCCCAAGTTACCTTGAGATGATCCATTAAAACTCAATTTCACATAATTCCTCTTAGGGGGCTATGGATTGTCCTTTTTCTCACTCATATTTGTGTGTTTCTTATAACTTTGTTGACATCTAGTATTAGTTTCTCTTAACCCTTTTACTGAGATGATTTGAACACTTTATTATTTTGAGATGTAGATATTATTTGTAATGAAACAAATTTATGTTGGACACACTTCATTCATTATGAATAATATATTTTTAAGTACATTTTCACTTCACCAAATTGAGATGTGTCATACTCCCACATTTCTCTATAATTCACCCTTCCTTATAACTATTTTTATGGCCAACAAATGATGCAACCCATAAATATTGGGATGCATTTCTAGTTATGTCGAGAGGCGTCCTATACAATCGTAGCACAAGCTATGGCACCAACATGACATATTCTAAGAATATGTTGTGTACATAAAAAAGATTAGATGTCAGTTACAATTAAGAAAATAAAATATCAAATTATAATAGCATTCCTGAAAGTAAATAGTGCCATAAAAAGCTCCAAAAAAATGGCCCGCCATGTGGCCATTTTTTAAAAAAAATTTTAAAATAAAAAATTTAAAATAAAAAACATAAACTTTAGTGGGAAACCCCCGCTTAGTTGCGACGGTTCGCAGCTGCACTGCAGACCTTGCACCGTACATTATCGGTCGTAGTGCTATGAACCATCGCAGCTGTTGCCACACGGTAGTGGAGTGTGCAGGAGGTGACGGGGCGGTGGGCCTGCACCCCAAATAAATTTTATTTTTTAAAAATCCATTCAATAAAAATTTTCTTCAATGCCCAATTTTGGGCCTGTAATAATTTTTTTAAAAAAATATAGATTTAGAAATGTCTTTTGGCATTTTTTTCCATTTTTATTTCTCAAAATATGGAATATAAAGAAACATGAGTTATAGAATATAAGGAGACGTCCTCATATTATAAACCACACATCTCCTCTTTTCATTATGTTTTGCAAGCAGATTGAGCCAGATGGCTTAGAGTAGTTGAATATTGGCACATACGGATTTGAACACAACAAGATTTTCAATCAAAAGGATTTCAAAGTAAGCATTTCAACAAGTTTTTTTTCAATTTTGACATTACTATTTTGTATATTTTCAAAAATATTTCTTTATATCTGATTCATCATTCATATTGACAGATTGATCATCTCATTCATGCAATCAAATTGCCTACCTTTCTGGAAGAATAACATTGGATCTTTGTAGAGTAAATTGCATTATTATTCTAACATTGGATCATATTTTGCTACTCATCTTCATGAATTTTGTGCATTTGAAATGGATCAACATGAACAAATCAATAATCATGTTCTGAATTTTCTTGGTATTGTTGGACCATCTCTTTCTCCAATCAGATAGTTGCCTTGCACACTTCAATCTTTAGAAAATAAATTGTATATATAAATATGTTAATCTTGGAAGAATCTTGCGCCTTTCTTCATCAGGCAGGGGAAGGATCTGATCAGGATGCCACCACAATAGTTGAGCAAGAGATCATGATGACATTTGTGCAGGAGACCACCAACAGTGAGTCGGATGGTTTGAGCCTAGGTATTCAAGAGAAGGATACATGCGTCATCAGTCAGCCATCCAAGGTAGATTATGTGTATGTGTCGCATGTGGCAGTGTTTCCTCCACTATTTTTCGAGGCTTATTTCTCCAACCCCTACAATATCATCCTCTACGATGACCTACGACTCAAGTGGGCAGACCACCAGCGGCCATGGATGACCTGGTTTCCCAGATAGAGTTGCTTTTCTTAGTAGATAACTAATACTTTAAAGGTTTTTTGTATGAAAGGATGGTTCCTATTTGTGTTTCCCTTCGTATAATTGGGACAATGTATTTTTTGTAAAATTAAACTGATGTAAACTCTCATTTTCTGATTAATATATATTATGGTTAATAGAAAAAAGAATCTTGCTTTCCATTTGAATTTGTTTAACTGATAAACCTAATTCAATTTTTAGTAATTCTGGATTATTTTTTATTTGAAGGATCGATGCTTCTTTTCAATTTTTATTATTTTAATTTGAAGGATTGATGTTGTTTTTTAAGACAAATAGGCTTCTTGTATGACCCAAGATTGAGAATATTCTAAGAATTAAATGACACAATGTAACATCTTTAAATAAATTAAAAATACATGTAAAAAGTATTTTATATATGTATAAATATAATAAATATAGAAACAAAATAATAAAAAATAAAATTAAGATTAAGATGTTTCTATATATTTTCATTATCATGATGTTTCTAAAATTTAACTAGTGAGAAGAAAATAAGATTATGTTAAAAGTATTTTTCCATATGATAAATACTACAGTGTAATAAAATTTTAAGAATGAAGATGTTAGAATTGAGAATTAAGATTAAGTCAAAAAACATTTTATTTATAAATATCAATATTGTAACAAAATTGATACTTTTAAAAAAAAATTGCATTCAATTTTTAATTCATGCTTCTATAATTTACTTAAATAAATTTAATTATATCAAAATTATCTTTTAGTGTTTATAAATAAGAAGATAGTAATGAAATTACTATTTGGGAAAAATCTATAAAAGATTTCTTTTATGAATAGATTAGAAAAGTTATATAAATTTTTTAAGTGATTAAGACATTTCTATATCTTCAAATCCATGTTTCTATATTTTCCAACTTGATAATATTTCTAAAATATAAGTACTTAAAAAATCAAGTTTATTAGAAAAGTAAGTTTA